>CM051260.1:56818122-57063122 GCA_027921565.1 Artemia sinica | reverse complement strand
CGAGAACTTAACAGAAATGGCATTACATTCGTTATAGGTTGTGTTTCCCGATAACAAATACTATATGTAAACAATGGGCAAACTTCATAACTTTTTAGCCCTTCCCCCGGGGACCGTGGGGGAATAAGTCGTCCTCAAAGACATAGTTATTAGATTTTTCGACTATAATGAACAAAATGGCCATCTCAGAATTTTGATCGAGTGACGTTGGGAAAAATGAAGTAGGAGGGGCCTAGTTACCCTCCAATTTATTTGATCACTTAAAAAGGACATTAGAAACTTTTAATTTCCGTTCGAATAAGCCCTCAAACGATATTCAAGGGCCACTGGGTCGATACAATCACTCCTGAAAAATTAAAATAAACACGCATCCGTGATCTTTCTTCTGGCAAAAATACAAAATTCCACATTTGTGCAGATATGAGCTTGAAACCTCTACAGTAGGGTTCTCTGATACGCTGAATCTGATGGTGTGATATTCATTAATATTCTATGACTACGGGGTGTTTCCCCCTTTTTTCGAAAATAAGGCAAATTTTCTCAGGCTCGTAACTTTTGATGAGTAAGACTAACTTGATGAAACTTATATATTCAAAATCAGCATAAAAGTATAATTCTTTTGATGTATCTATCGGTATCAAAATCGTTTCTTTCAAGTTACGGTTACTACTGAGCCGGGTACTTACTTACAGTTCGTTACCACGAACTGTTTGATCATTATAACATACCTCTAAATTCATAATTCCCAAGGTAAGTAGAGTAAAAAGCGATACTACTAGTGTTAACAACTCACCGCACAACCAAGCTGCCTGAGGTCAACACAGTCATGCACGCTACTCTTCCATCCTCAGCTATTCAAAGCCTCCATCTTTACACCCTCCCAGGAAGTTGCCATTTTCATTAAGTCTTTGTTAACGACATCGCCCCACCACAACCGTGGATGACCTGCTTTCCGTTTAGCCCTAGATGGTTGACCGAAATGGACAATCTTTGGCAATCTGTGATCCTTCATCCACAGAATGTGCCCAAACCAAATCAATCTTTCTTTCATTATAGTCTTGAAAAGCGGGATTAAAAAACACCTTCTGTACAGACTACTGTTTGATATACAGTCAGTCAGCTGGGTAGCACAAAACAATCCGTAGGCAATTTCTCTGGAGAAACACCTAACAAATCTTCCTCCGTTTTTCGGAACACTAATGCTTCAGATCCATATTTGACCACCGTCATCACTGTAGCTTCCAATATTCTAATCTCGGTTTGCAGACTTATCTTCCTATTCTTCCAAATCTTCTTCAACTATGAAAGAACACCCTCTGCCTTGGCTATTCAAGTTTCAACATCTTCACTGCTCTCACCGTCTTTATTAATAATGAACCCAAAGTAAGTGTAGCTGTCAACTTGATCCACCTTTTGATTTTTCATTATTCTTTGCCTTAGCGACTTAGTCTTCTTAACATTAATTTCAAACCTATTCTAGCCCCCTGAACTCACAAAGCATCTAAAGTTCATTCATTTCGCTCACGCTTTCATCTAGGGTGCTTAAATCATCAGCTGAATCTAAGTCCAGGAAACTTTTTCTTCCCATTTGATTTCATATTCTCCCATTGCCTTTCCTGTCCTCTTTAAGACAGAATCCAAATTTCAATTGAATCCCCGAGCCCATTCTCAGCACGTTGCAGATCTTGGTTGCCCCCGCAGGGGCAACGTGCCAAAAATCGAACTCTACCCAACAGTAGCCGAGACTTTAAAAAACGCGCTTAAAAAACTGTCAAGTGGGGAAGAATTGCCATTTAAATCTGATTCAGGAATGATAACTATTATTTCTATTTTTCTTAATGATAAAAGTTCGTTGCGAAAACAAATTTGTGGAAATCTTGAAAAATAGTCTGTAACCCCACAAAAAGGTATCAGATCAAAATGAAAACTGCAACAATGCCATCAGTATAGCTAAAAGCTCCATTTAGGAGAATTATAATCACCCTATTTTGAGCAACAAGGGAAATGACTTTTTACATGGGATGCACTGATTTGTCTCTTTTTATTTTATTCTACTTTGTTGTTTTTGTCACCACTAGTGAGGCGCTGAAACATCATAGAAATATTTAAGAGCTCATAATTTTAAAGCTTGGGAGCACGTAATGTCTTTTGATTTACTCATGGACGCATGTTGTATCTAGAGCAAATACATGAAAAATTCTGGAAAGCTTGACCTATTGAAAGAAAGGTGTAAGTTTCTACCCGATCGAGAATCAATACCAAATGTTGCCCACCTAATTTGGGTAATTTGCACAAATTGGAGCCATAGTCCTGGGGCTTCGGAGGTGATATTGACCCAGTTATTAGACCTATCGTCGTTTTTTATCAAATATTTATGCAACAGGTAATTTTGTGACAGGCGAAGACGATTGGTGATTACAAACCAAAAGCTATCATAGTCACATATGTTACATATGTGACGTTTTTGTCCCACCTCCTGAACAAATAAAAGAAACAAAAGTTCGGCGACATGTATTTCATAATGACAAAAAAGCCAAGAAAAAATTTAAAGTCCCAAAAAAAAAAAATTTAAAGGCACTACTTCTAATTTAATTTAATTAGTTTGGACGTCATGGCATCAAGAAAAGGCTGAAATTGTCTGCGTTTGAAGACAAGTGACAAGAGAATATATATAGAAAGCCTGCTGCGTGCCGAGTACCATACCGGCTGCGAATATATATATATATATATATATATATATATAATATATATATTACAGCCCACTATATATACATTTATATAAATTTATATGCAGTGTTACAGCCATATCAATTATTCTCCTTTCCTTTTTTATTCTTTAATAATAATTTCTGGTCGTTTGAGTTATTGTAGGCTTCTATTTCTACTGATCTTAAGTATAATATGGCCTTTACTTCTCTTTAAAAAAAACTTTCTTTTTCGTAAAGTTTTCGTAGTATGTATATATATATATGTATATGTATATATATATATATATATATATATATATATATATATATATATATATATATATATATATATATATATATATATATATATATATATATATATATATATATATATATATATATATATATATATATATATATATATATATATATATATATATATATATATATATATATATATATATATATATATATATATATATATTTAACAGAAATGGCATTTCATTCGTTATAGAGTTGTAAAAATAAAACAACGGTTGTGTTTAAGTAATAAATGTAATAATCGTTTTTCGGGTCAGATCATTATAATATATATATATATCATTCTATATAAGTATAGTTCATCTAGTGTAACATAGATTAACGTAGTGTAAGCTCGTCGAATATCATATTTCACACTAAAAGCTATAAGCAATGTCTGGTACATTGAAAGATACGACACCCTCTGGGACACAGCATGTCTGATCAATTCTTTTTTATAGAGCTCGTTAAAATTTTGGCCCGTAAAGCACATACATTGCTTATTGAAAATCCAAAACTATCACGGTGCTTGAAACATTTCTTTTTTTATAATTGTAATTTGGTGCCATCTACATCTGATGCGTAAATAAGCATTATTAATTGGCTATACATTCTAAATTTAAATTCAATTCTTAAAGTATTTCAGCTCCAATAGTTTGCTAAAAATTTCCTATGGAATTCCTAATATTTTTTCTACTGAAATACTGGTAGGCTACGTTAGGATTTCAATATAAATTGAAAATTCCTTAATATTTGTATACGAGGACTTAAAGAAATGGCATTACATTCGTTATCGAGTTGTAAAAATTAAATCAACGGTTGTGTTTAGGTAATAAATGTAATAATCGGTTTTTGGGTCAGAAATAAAAAATAAAAATTTCAACTGAAAGTAAGGAGCAATATTAAAACTTAAAACGAACAGAAATTATTACGTATATGAGGGGGTTCTCTCCCTCGTCAATACCTCCCGCTTTACGCTAAAGTTCAAATTTTGTTTGAATTCTTTAAGAATGACCCCTGAAATCACAAAGGCCGTTTAATTAGAATAAATAGCTCTTTTGAAAGTTATTAAAAAAAACTCCGATGTAACCCCCTCCCCCACCAGAAAAAAATCCGCCCTGAAAACGTCTGTATGCTTCCCGATAACCAATACTATATGTAAACAATGGGCAAAGTTCATAACTTTCAGCCCTCCCCCCGGGGACTGTGGGGGTATAAGTCATCCTCAATGACATAGTTATTAGATTTTTCGACTATGCTTAGCAAAATGGCCATCTCAGAATTCTGATCGGGTGACGTTGAGAAAAAATGAAGTAGGAGGGGGCCTAGTTACTCTCCAATTTATTTGATCACTTAAAAAGGACACTAGAAACTCTAATTTCCGTTCGAATAAGCCCTCAAGCGATATTCAAGGGCCACTGGGTCGATACAATCACTCCTGAAAAATTAAAATAAACACGCATCCGTGATCTTTTTTCTGGCAAAAATACAAAATTCCACATTTTTGCAGATATGAGCTTGAAACTTCTACAGTAGGGTTCTGTGATACGCTGAATCTGATGGTGTAATATTCATTAATTTTTTCTGTGACTACGGGGTGTTTCCCCCTTTTTTCGAAAATAAGGCAAATTTTCTCAGGCTCTTAACTTTTGATGAGTAAGACTAAACTTGATGAAACTTATATATTCAAAATCAGCACAAAAGTACAATTCTTTTGATGTATCTATCGGTATCAAAATCGTTTCTTCGAGTTACGGTTACTACTGAGCCGGGTACATGCTTACAGTTAGTTACCACGAACTGTTTGATCATTATAATATACCTCTAAATTCATAATTCTATAGGTAAGTAGAGTAAAAAGCGATACTACTAGTGTTAACAACTCACCGCACAACCAAGCTGCCTGAGGTCAACACAGTCATGCACGCTACTCTTCCATCCTCAGCTATTCAAAGCCTCCATCTTTACACCCTCCCAGGAAGTTGCCATTTTCATTAAGTCTTTGTTAACGACATCGCCACACCACAACCTTGGATGACCTGCTTTCCGTTTAGCCCTAGACGGTTGCCCGAAATGGACAATCTTTGGCAATCTGTGATCCTTCATCCACAGAATGTGCCCAAACCAAATCAACTTTTCTTTCATTATAGTCTTGAAAAGCGGGATTACAAAACACCTTCTGTACAGACTATTGTTTGAAATACAGTCAGTCAGGTGGGTAGCAAAAACAATCCGTAGGCAATTTCATTTCGCATTCGGGGCTCAAAATTTAATGTCCTCCAGAAGCAATTATTAAATTACGAAAGAGGAAAAAAAAGGCATCATGTTGTGTATTCACGTTCATTCTAGTTACGAACTGTGTTTGAATCTATATACATTAGTCATTGAATTATTACTGATTAAAGTAAATTAATAAAGTTATGGAAGAATTATTGACAATAACACCTTGCGATGACGTATTGGATAAGGCTGCACCAACTGACCGAAGGTTTTTTTTGAAAATTTTTAGGTCTTCATACATATGTATACCTTTTTTTTTTTCGTCATCTCGATCCGTCCCATTTGTTTCTTCTGAAAAGCTTTATTTAGAGCGCATAGTCTCACTAATTCAGCCCTGATAGGGATTATTGTTTTACAAACAGGAAAAAGCCTATAGCTTTTTCGTGATTGGAATAATAAGAGACGACCTGGCTACAACCTGCGATTATGACATCATTGGTCAATCTTTATCGTAATTCCTTGTGTAATTGCTTCAAAAATCAAATATCTTTGAAAAGACTTCAGTATGAAAAGACATCAAAAATGCCGTTTTTTGTAAAAAAAAAAAATTCTATTTTTATTTTTTTTTATAAAAAATGGCCCTAGAACTTTTAATTTCCGTTAGAATGAGCCCTCTCGTGACATTCTAGGAACCACTGGGTCGATACAATTACCCGGATGAAAAAAAAAAAAATAAATAAACACAAATCCGTGATCTTTCTTCTGGCAAAAAATGACAAATCCACATTATTGCAGATAGGAGCTTGAAACCTCTACAGTCAGGTTCACTGATACGCTGAATCTGACGGTGTGATTTCCATCAATATTCTGTGACTTTTAGTGGGTGTTAGCCCCTTTTTTTCGAAAATAAGGCAAATTTTCTCAGGCTTGTAATTTTTGAGGGTATAACTACACTTGATGAAACTTTTATATTTGAAATCAGCATAAAAATCCAATTTTTTATGCATCTATTGCTATCGAAATTCCGTTTTCCAGAGTTTCGGTTACTATTCAGACGGGTCGCTCTTACTATACAGTTCGTTACCACAAACTGTTTGATTGAGTTGATGTGAATAGAAAAGTTTGGCTGGCATGGTTTTTTCTTTTCTCTGGGTTGCAGCGGTAGCTTGCAACCTAGTAAGAGACAATCACGTCCCATACTAAGAAATACAGCAGCCCGTAATTCCTAAGAATAGAATGAGATCAAAAAACGAAGTACACTATTAAAACCGCATTGCCCAATACCCCTATATAGAAAACCAACTGTCCCTTGGCTCTAAAAACAAGGAAAATATATTGGTTTAAAAATCAAGAAAAGTGGCTGAAACCACGATATTCCGCATCGACAGCAGGTTTGTTTTCTTTTCGTTTTTTTTTTCTCTTCAGCTAGCTGGGCACTGGAAAATCATAGAGCCGTTTAATGGCTCATTTTAAAGGAAATTGCTACATCTAGTGTATTTTGTATTAGAAAAAATAGTTTTTAAAATAGAATCATTATAATAATGAACGAACTCTTACCAATATTGTCCTCTACTAGGTTTCAGCCATATCTACAGCCATGATACCAATTAATATTATCAATAAGTACTATCGGCCTGAGTTCGTTCTTTTCTATGAATATTTAAAATCAGCATAAAAATTTGATTCTTTTTATGTATCTATTGGTATCAAAATTCTATTTTTTTCGAGTTTCAGTTAGAGTTTCACCTCTTATTTACAGTTCGTTATTTATTATCATGTATTATATGTGATCCTTTATGTAACAAAAATTACAAACAGGAAGAAGCCTATGGCTTTTTCTTATTTGGTATAGTAAGAGACGAACCTCAAAAAGTAAGGCGGCTAACTTCCATTCAAAAGATGATTTTATTATCTTAACTTTTAATTACTATGTGCCGTGGTTTGTTCTTTACTAGGTTTTCAGCGATATCCGATGAAGCTAGCATAGGCCCCGTTTATAATGAACTGTATCGGTCCTTTATGTAAGTAACTCTTTTTCGATATTGTCTCAAATTTATATTCTTTCATAATATAGAAACATTGGTGGCGCAGTCAGTAGAGGGTAGGTCTTATGTATCTAATGTCTTGAGTTCGAACCTAGCCCAGAGCAACTTTTTCTAACCCAGACCAACTTTTTTTGTTAATTATAATTGGATGATGCTGGTTTCGAGGAAAGTAAGGTTTTATTACAAACTTTTAGTCTCCTAGTAATATTGAGTTACTATAGGCTTTACTATTCGTTCTTTACTTTAACCACTGCAACCCGGATTAACACATTTGTTATCATGTCTTATGTATAACTTATTTTTCATAAGTCTCCGATGGTACAATGGTAAGCATACGTGCTTGTAACTAGTGGTTAGGATAGCTGGCATTCATTAAGATTGGTCATAAAAATATAGTTTTTAGTGGAAAAATCGATTCTATTAAAAAAAAAAATTATTAAAAATGACACTAGATCTAGCAATTTCCCTTAAAATGAGCCATTGAATAACTCTCTACGAAGCTCCAGTGCCAAGCTATCTGTGGAAAAGAAAAAAAGAAAAAGATGCCGTTTATGCGGAATTTCGGTTTGACTGGAATATTGGGTAAAAGTAGAGATTGTCCTATCAACCCTGTTGTGGATCTTTTAAAGTGGTGCATCAGCGTTTTAAGAAACCTTATATACAGCGGCCATCTTTATTTGACGAAGAGTCTGATCTGAGATGGCAAAAATCGGTGGGAGAAGGTTTCGCAGTAAATCGTGATCTTTTTCAGCCTAATTAAGCACCCATAAACACAGTTTACAGACAACAGTAGTTAAGCGCAGCCGCTTTCCACCAGAAGTTTCAGAAGTACCCAGTATTTGCTAAGAATGTGAAACCAAGGCGAAATTAAGTGGTTTTTGTCCAGATTTACAATGAAAGAGACCCATGATTTATGGGTTGAGGGGGGAATACTCACAAAAATATTGATTTTGACATTTTGAATGAGAATTAAAAATAAGCTTGGGAAAATTTAGGGTTCCGGGGGGGGGGGGGGGGGCACGCCTGGAGGCTCTCCCCTCGGTCCACTTCAATGATGAGTAGGCACTATAAGATTTAGAATTGACATTAATTGTAAATATATAATTTTGCAAATTCATACTGCATATCTTTAGAAAATTTATGATTGCAAGTAGATAAAAGGGGAATTATGTCTCAAATAGGGAGGGCGGGCTATGTTCTAATTTCTGTATCTATACAAATAAAGAAAAGTTTCAAATCGTAATAAAAAAAAAAATACACAAACATTCATTCGGTAGTAAAAACACGAGACGCGATATCTGCTAGAAGCCAATCCATCCCTGAGAGCAGATTTTCACCAGTGACTGCACTGCACCAAACAATTCGCCAGTGATGTGTTTTAATGTCTTCAAGACCAAGAATATCTCTTATTTCTTCCGCCTTCATTGCACCAGGCAAATCTTGCTTATTGGCAAACACTAACAGTGTGGCTCCTGCCAATCTCTGAAAATGAAAATTTATGATCCAAATCATATTTTATGAAACCTAACAATTAATTTTAGATTATTCTTAATACAGAACTACATGGGACGTGGTTAATACAATTTCATTGATATGAAATGGAGATATTCGAATCTTAAAAAGTAGAAAGAAAAATTCGATATTACTAAATAAATATGAGTGTTTTCAATAAGGGGAATGTAAGCCTTTAAACTATCGAATAGTATACCTTAAGGTAGTGGACACTTGTGGCCTGAGCAGCAACTCAATTTGCTGAGTCCGTCCAAATAATAACACATACTATATCTGACTTAGCTTATTCTCCGCTTGATTTCGAAATCGATCAACTACTCTCTATTTTTGCCCCTGAGATGTATTTCTTACACCTCTAGATCTACCTACTTCTATCAAACCGGAATTTTTTTTAGTAATTCAAAAACTGATGTCCAATCAATACAACCTGATCTCTAAGTTTTTTTTGTTTTTTTTTTTTTAAATGAAAGAAAAGAGCAATATTGAAGCTTAAAACAAACAAAAACAATGTTTGTATTTGAGATGGCTGCCCGCTGCTCCTTCTTCCACTCTATCGCTAAAGTCCACAAATGCTGTACTGGAAAAAATTTCTATTTTTCCAGCATAATAACTGAAAAAAAAAAAATTCCAGTTTTACCTTATCGAGTGGCAGTTGAAAATAATTTACTGTTAAAGCAAATGCGCATCAACAAACCCCTCAATTCTTGAAACGTTATGAAAAATACTTCATCTCATTCTCATTGTCATCTAAGTTATCAAAATAGTGAATCTGGATTATCTGAGGAACAGTTTCGGGTACAAACTTTAAATTTCCAAGGGGTACATGTGGGCCAAGTGAACCTTGAATTTCGACTTGAGGGAAGGAACAGAGTTAAATATAAAAAAAAGATTTGTGTTCAGGTTACATAATTTTAATCAGAACAATCAAAAGAACCAAGAGGCATAACTTTGGAGTCAAATAAATCAGGCCTCTAGAGCCTCTTGTAACAGGATATGAAATTATTACAATAATATATAATAGCCCCTTTAAAAAAAAGGGGGTCCAAGCCCAAATTCAACACGTTTCAGAACCCTTTCAAAAACCCAACTTCAGGCAATTTGTTGTTGTTAGAATTTATGTATTTATAGACCAATTGCCCATGATACATACAAAATACAACATTGATAGGGTAATTAACAAAAAATAAATAAAATTAAAAAAAGAAACAACTACAATCATCCTAAAATAGATATAAAACTTCAATCAGTAGACACCAGCCCCGAAAATGCTTTCACCAGTGAATTGCATCATGAACCTCTCGTTTCTTTTTTTCACCACAATCACAGGATTAGCAACTCCATATAGAAAAGATAAATGATTAAAGCCAGAGCAAATATTTCGCATACCTATGGAAGCAACTGCAAACTTGTTCAATATAAATAGGTGAAAAAAGAGACCAAATTGGCGCAAGGACGAGCGAACGTGGGGCAAAAAACATGTTACACACCCTAGCTAGAATATGATGATTAAACTTAAACTTTAGTGCAACAAAAAAAGACCACACCCTTTCCTAAATTTACCAACAAAAACTGCTCTAAAAAACGCCGCGTAGCACGACGATAAAGCCATGATACATCACTGTGTCTTGCCCTTGGGTGACACGTTTGCAGAGTTGGACATTTAACAAGCAATCTGAGAAGCGATTTTAGGCCAAAAACTCAGTCTTACTGCTACTGAACTGACCATCAATAAGCTTACACTCATTGTTGGATGTCATAGGACACCTATTCCAGTTTAAGATATATGTCTCTTTCTCTTTTTTGTAAATTCCAACTTCATCTTGTTTCCAAATCAAATTTCTAATTGCCTTAAAAGTTTTGGCTGACGTTTCGTAAGGGTGAGTCACTCATTGTTAAATCTTGCAGTTATTTTGGTTGAAATGGAGATCACGCTTTCTTCTCTTGTCATCTGATTGGGTGACAAAAAGAAACATCCATGCTACGTGAAGGGACCAATTACAGATTAGTGCATAGTCAAAAATCGTTTTTGCTTTTCGTGGCCGTTTTCAAACACATCGACTCTTGGGTCTAAAACAGCATATTTTGTTTGGACCGATTTTTGGCAAATGATTCCAGTTCTTCTTTGTCAGTGGTTCAGAGAGTGTATTGTTAACCTTTATACAAATTTTAACTTTTATAGCTAATTGGGACAATTTTTAAGCTAAAAGGAGTAATCCAGCCGTGTGATTCTCATATCTTGCTGGTGGTATTCGTCAGCACAGCAAATATCAAGGAAATACCATATACAGAATTAACGGGATTTGTTTCCAGTGCAGTTTTTCACTTGGTTATACTTGCATACGTACAAAGCCATCTCAGCCAATCCCCGCTGCTATAACCAGGAGTAATATTGGGTTCTACAATATCGAAATATATACTAGATTTCACCCTCTTTGTCTAATGGTGGCTGAGCTAGCAGAGTCACAGCAATGACTCCCGCCCCAAGCCAAGGAATTTGCTGCACAAGTACTCAAAACATTCACTCGAACTGTTGGGTTCTACCCAGGTGTATTAGTAAAATATTGGGTTTTCCACGGTTCCAATATTTTCCAGATGGTTATAGGCTTTAGGGGCTAGCATATAACAATAGCCTATAAGTATTCTCTTTTGGTATTCTCTGATATTCCATCTACCTTTGCTGGTACCGTAACAATTTAAAAGTAACACTCATAATCAAGAGTCCTAAAAGTTCTTCCAACTCCTGACACTGTTCTACTTATACTCTATTCACCAGCTTCAAGAGAAAGCAGCTAGAGTCATCAGTCAACTACACGCACTCCTGTTGATCTCCTGAAGATGAAAGGATATTTATATTTTATCCGTAACTTCGCTGGCATATCAATACTTCCACAAAGAGCTCCAATTGTACTTTTCTGGACTACTTTGATTAGTCTGGGAGGTAAATCCGTACACAGTTCGTAACCAGGATGATGTAATGGTTCCAGCCACTTCCTCCGTTCGTTCAGACTTCGGTCTGTCAACGACTCTGGGGCGCACTTGGAAATCAATTCTCGCTGAGATCCGGCAGTCCCGAACGCTTGGTTATTTTAAGAAAGTTTTTTGTCAGAGTGAATACTATATGAGATTTAGTTATATATTGTCATATGTCTAAATGGATTTGTTGGGTATTATTTAGTTAGCATTAATTTCTCGATGACGTAAAAATTTCGGTATGTTTGAAACGTCAGATGACGTGGAGATCGCTATATTTGTGGGAAAAGTCGGTGAGTCGATTTCTTATTCATTTTTTAATCATTTTCAGGCTTAGTTTAGCATGCACATACTGAGTATTATTGCTGATCAGGTATTATACGTTGTTTCCCAAATCACGGGTCATCACGCCCTTTGGTATATTGTCTTGTAAATGCCCATTTGATGAAATAAATGGAACGTGATTAAACAACTTTTCATACATATCACGGAAAGCATAAATGATAGAACCATTCACGCCATGTTTGATGCCCATCACAAGAATATGGTTATTAAATCCCGAATCAAAGGTTGCAGCACCAGCAAGATAACTGAACCCTATCAGATGAACCCTTTTTCAGATGCAATAGACGGGGCTAATTCAATCTTACGAGGCAAACAGTAAACTTATCTATTGCATTCAATTTTCTATACATACCAAACGAAGCACAAATGACAAACTTAATCTCAAATTTGTAGGCCGTTATAAAAATATGTGCAAAAATCCAGGAATCAATGGTTCTAGCCATGTCCGACCAAGCCCAATAAAAATAATAATTGTTTTCACTAAGATATAACCAAACAAGTTATGTAGTAAGTAAGAATGAATGAAGTATGAATAAGTAAGTATGAAGTAAGAGATAACCAATCAAGTTATGCGCGTGGTCACAACCTTTATCATGCTTAAGACAAAATATTTTTTTTTTCATATGTTGCATATAATGTAAAGTTCAGAAAAATTTAGTAACTCAGATACTTTACATATAACTAGAGAGACTTTAATAGCTATAAAAGATTAGCACCAATCCGATACCATTGCGCGACATATCACATTCTTTTTAGATGTGAAATCAAAATTTACAAAGGTAAGGATTACTAAACCAGCCATACTTCTCCGTTTCTATATGGGATACAACGAGCAGGAGCACTCACATGCTAAGCTACATGCAGACGTGTATTTATTCTGGATAATATATGTTCAACGAGAGTTGCTTCTCTGTAATAGATAACAAATATTTTTGAGAGAGTAGCAGGAAAGGTGCTTCAATCTTTCATAATCAGCGCGCTAGCGCTGCCTAAGTAAAGAACGATGTGGGCACAATGTGCTTTTGGTTGTTTTTTTTTTCTCCATGCCCGGGTACTTCGTATCGAAGGAGTTGCCGTAGAAACTTCGAAAAGGGCTCATTCGATTGGAAATTCGAGTGGCTAGTGACCCTTTTAATAGTCGAAAGTGATTGTAGGGCAACTAGCCCCCCCCCCCCCCCACGCCCATCATTCCCCCAAACACATCCAATCAAAGTTTTGAGATAGCCATTTTGTTCAGCGTAGTTGATTTCCAGATAGAAAATATGTTTTTGAGGAGGACACTCCCCCACAACCCTCAGGGCAAGGGTTTTAAGTTATGCCCTGGGGGCATATAAGGTTTTTATAGAAGGCGTTGTCGTAGAAACTTCAAAAAAACGCTCATTCGATTGGAAATTCAAAGAGCTAGTGCCCATCATTCCCTCAAACACATCCAATCAAAATTTTGAGATAGCCATTTTGTTCAGCATAGTTGATTTCCAGATAGAAATATGTTTTTTGAGGAGGACACTCCCCCACAACCCTCAGGGCAGGGGTTTTTAGTTATGCCCTGGGGGCATATAAGGTTTTTATAGAAGGCGTTGTCGTAGAAACTTCAAAAAATGCTCATTCGATTGGAAATTCAAAGAGCTAGTGCCCTTTTTAATAGTCGAAAGTGATTGGAGGGCAACTAGCCCCCCCCCCCCCACCCATCATTTCCCCAAACACATCCGATCAAAATTTTGAGATAGCCATTTTGTTCAGCGTAGTTGATTTCCAGATAGAAAATATGTTTTTGAGGAGGACACTCCCCCACAGCACTCAGGGCAAGGGTGTTGAGTTATGCCCTGGGGGCATATAAGGTTTTTAAAGAAGGCGTTGTCGTAGAAACTTCAAAAAAAGCTCATTCGACTGGAAATTCAAAGAGCTAGTGCTCTTTTTAAGCTATTGGAGGGCAACTAGCCCCCCCTCCCACACCCATCCTTCCCCCAAACACATCCAATGAAAATTTTGAGATAGCCATTTTGTTCAGCGTAGTTGATTTCCAGATAGAAAACATATTTTTCAGGAGGACACTCCCCCACAACCCTCAGGGCAAGGATTATAAGTTATGCCCAGGGGGCATATAAGGTTTTTATTGAAATCTTTGTCGTAGAAACTTGAAAAAGGGCTCATTCGATTTGAAATTCAAAGGGCTAGTACCCTTTTTAATAGTCGAAAGTGATTTGAGGGCAACTAACCCCCCGAACATAACCTAACATTAATCAGAGAGACACACACACACGAGACGACACACACATAGAGACGACACACACACAGAGACGACAAACACACAGAGACGACACACACACAGAGACGACACACACAGAGACGACACACACAGAGACGACACACACACAGAGACGACACACACACAGAGACGACACACACACAGAGAGACGTCGTCACACACAGAGAGACGACACACACAGAGAGACGACACACACACACAGAGACGACAAACACACAAAGACGACACACACACAGAGACGACACACACACAGAGACGACACACACACAGAGACGACAAACACACAGAGACGATACACACACAGAGACAACACACACACAGAGACGACACACACATAGAGACGACACACACATAGAGACGACACACATAGAGATAATACACATAGATACACATAGAGATAAGGTTTTTACTGAAATCTTTGTCGTAGAAACTTGAACAAGGGCTCATTCGATTTGAAATTCAAAGGGCTAGTACCCTTTTTAATTAGTCGAAAGTGATTTGAGGGCAACTAACCCCCCTATCACGTCCACCTTTTCCCCAAACACTCCCCCACAACCCTCAGTGCAAGGATTATAAGTTATGCCCTGGGGGCATGTAAGGTTTTTTTTGAAATCTTTGTCGTAGAAACTTGAAAAAGGGCTTATTCGCTTTGAAATTCAAATGGTTATTACGCTCTTTAATAGTCGAAAGTGATTTGAGGGCAACTACCCCCCCCCCCCTCTCACGCCCACCTTTTCCCCAAACACATCCAATCAAAATTTTTAGATAACCATTTTATTGAACGTAGTTGAAAGTTTTAGAAATTAGGTCTTTAAGGATGACAACCCCTTCCCCCACAGCCCTCAGGGCAAGGGTCGTAAGTTATGTCCTGGGGGCATATAAAGTTTTTATTGAAAGCGTTGTCGTAGAAACTTCAAAAGGGTTCATTCAATTGAAAATTGAAAGGGCTAGCGTCTTTTTTAATAGTGGAAAGTGATTGGATAGCGACTAACGCCCCTCTCACGCCCACCATTTTCCCAAACACACCCAATCAAAATTTTGAGATATCCATGTTGTTCAACGTAGTTGAAAGTTCTGGAAATTAGGTCTTTTAGGATGATAACCCCTCAGAGCCTCAGTACAAGGGTTGTGAGTTATGCCCTGGGGGCATTAAAGTTTATATCAAAAGTTGTTTTAGAAATTTCAAAAAGGGCTCATTTGATTGGAAATTGAAATTGCCCATTTTAATAGTCGAAAGTAAGTGGAGAGTAATTAACCCCCCTCTTACGCCAACCATTTTCCCAAAAACATTCAATTAAAGTTTAGAGATAGCCATTTTGTTCAACATAGTTGAAAGTTTCTGGAAATTATGTATTTAAGGATGACAAAACCCCGAGAGCCCCAAGGGCAAAAGTTGTAGTTTATGCCCTGGGGGCATATAAGATTTTATAGATAGAGTTGTCGTAAAACTTCAAAAGGGGCTCATTCAATTCAAAATTGAGAGGGCTAGTGCCCTTTGTAATAGTCGAAAGTGATTGGAGCGTAACTAACCTCCCTCTCAAGCCCAACATTCCTCAAAACATTATCCGATCAAAATTTTCAGATAGTAATTTTGTTCAACGTAGTAGAAAGTTCTGGAAATTAGGTCTTTGAGAATGACCTTAGGGTAAGGGTTGTAATTTATGCCCTGGGGCATATAAGGTGTTTATAGAAAGCGTTGTCGTTTCAAAAGTGCTTATTCGATTGGAAATCGAAAGGCCAAGTGCCCCTTTTATTAGTCGAAACTGATTGAAAGATTTGACATTTTTATAGTAAAGATCGATGTAGGTATAATGTGTAGGTATAATTTGCACTTTACTGAAAAAATACAAATGAATGTGCATTGTCAGTTTTAATATACATATACTGATATTTAGTAATCAAAATGTTAATGTTATTTGATTTATTAAAGTTATAAAAGTAAAAACATTTATATTTTTTCAGTAAAGTGCAAATTTTGTTCTAGCCTTGGGAAGGCATAGGGGTTTTGCGCCCAACTTATGTTAATTTCCGCTCGTTTTGAGTTTGACTTGGTTATTTATTGTAATTTCTGTTCGTTTTGGGTTTCATTTATTTATCAATGCTGATTTGTGGTAGTTTAACGCTTGGTGGATTATTTGATTTTATTTTTGCTCATTTTTTGTTTAATGGAGTTCTTTACTTTTCTTTGAAAAACTTATTTTGTAGAAAAACTTTTTTTTAATTAATTCCAGAATAGAATCACATACAGCTTGGAATATGAACTTCTTGGCATTAGCCCAGTCAGCGAGTTCATACCCTTTATTATTATTATTATTATGAGGACTAGAGTCATATTTAGCGTCATAGATTCGTTTTAAAGGGAATATATTGCTGATTGGCATACAGCTTAAGGTTTGGAAAGTAAAATAAGAGCAGATTCAGATAATGTTTAACATGAGGAGAAAACATAAAGAAGTCCAAACAGAAATTACTTCCAGAAGAATATACATAAATGAAGTCTAGGTCATTTCCTAATGCCAAGAAGCTGACAGCATTTGCTGCTCTGAAGATTTGCTAGACTTGAGCTGTTGCCGAAGTGGTTGTGGTTCATTTTACCACGAGTAATTACTGCTAGGCGGAGCATTACACACAACCTGCTTCGAAAGAGCTGAGTAAACGTCAGGTCAAGTAGTCTTTCTTAGGCAGCATTACGGTAGTTATTAGGTAGAAATACTGACACAATCACAAAGTTTTGCAACCAAATCAAGACAGTGTAATAAACAAAATAAAAAAAGCAGCACGTTCTTCTTCTATTGGAATTACTAAAGTCAGTTCATCGGTATCCAGGTCAGCTCTGTTTTTATCTATAGCTGGGACAGTAGTAGGTCAATACCTGAAGTTTACAAGTTTTCTAAAATCGAGGATACATTATCCTAATTTTGGCGCTTAGGAAAATTAGTACATAAATATAGATGGCTTGATGTACTTTACATTCAAAAATTTTTCTTTCTAGTTACTTTCGGGGGATTTGATTAGCCAACTGTGCTTTTAATGTTAAGTTACACGTGAATAAATATAAATTTTTGTACCTTTTTTCGCATATTTTATAAACAAATATTTTGCAGGCTACTAGCAATACTAGTAAGACTAAACCATCAAAAAGATTGTCATGCTATCTGAGCTTAACTACAAACAAAAGTAAAAAACAAGCCTCTTCTAGAAGTAGGGAATGAAGTTCTTTGTTACAGTCTTGAAGTCGAAGTCGGTCAGCACTGTCCACCACCCAAATAAGGCCATCCGTGCTTTCAAAATAGTTTCTCCAGTACGATCTCAGCGACTTTTGGCCACCAACATCCCATATATTTAAAGAATACCTACCAAAAATGCAAAAAATCAACGAATAAAAGTTATTTCAGACACAACTAAGATTAAGTTTAGTCAACAAGTAAACCTAATGATCAAAGTAAACTAACTATGCTGCTAATGCCAGTGAATACATCTTCTTCTTTTTTACATATCGTATCAATGTTTTCGAGGAAAAAAAGCACGTTTTCCGTTGATACCAATATTTATATTATCCTCGACAAATTAACCTCGATAATTCGGAGCAGAGTTTGACTGTGCGAGAAGGGGATTCAGTTTTCTAACTCTTTCTTGTTTTAGACGTTATTTTTACTGTCAAAATAAACTGATTGAACTGTTTTTATGTCTTTACCATAGGTCTTTATCTTTTCAACAATAATTCGACTATACTACTTAGATATATTTTTAGATAGACTTAGATACAACTTACATAGACCGAATTATTACGTTAGGTCTTTATCTTTCAAGAATAATTTGATTCTACTGCTTCAATAAAATTTTCAGAAGAAAAATTACGTAGTCTTCTCCGAAAACTCAATAAACTTGATGAACAAAAGATAAACCACTTAGAATTATGGATGGAACTGGTTTACAGTGACAGTAGTCAATGTCAGTATTAAAACTGTGAAGAACATGAAGAGAGAAGTAAGAAAAACTATTTTTATTTACCAAAAAAAAATCCATGATCCTTCTGGTTTGAATTTGGCACCTACGGTTCAATTTTAAATGTTTACGTCTCGTCACCCTGCTAGGAAATAACCCAACCGAATGTCGGACAGCGCTGTACACGATTTCCAGACAAAGAATAGTAAGATCCAGGCAAGAATGGAAAAAATCGTGCGAATACTGTGAGTTTCAAGCTTTTCACTTTAGTATCCTTTTGCTCAAAAAGTTTCACTGTAAAATCTGAAAACCAAAATCTTTATTAGTTTTGTGTTCTTTGGGCAAGTAGAAATTGTGATTTAAAAATTTCAATACCCGGGAACATATAGACGCTAATATTAAAATGTAAAGCAAATGGAGAATTTTCATTTCGTTCAGTTTTGTCCACGGTCCACGTATTTATCAAATAATATAAATCAAACCTTGTGGTAGCACAGTGGATTGATGCTCTGTTTGAAAATATGGAGCCCAGGGATCGATCCCCTCTCCCGCAAGGCTGGACGACCAGCTATCTGTGTAAAAGAGATGTAGCACCTGAAACATCGATTCGACATCCTATGCACCAGCAATTGCTCTGGATGATCTTCATTTTTATCCTTATTATTAAAACAAACAATGGCTTAACTTGTAAGAGTGACGGAGGCAAAAATTGTGTCATTTTTAATAATGGCGGTTATAGCACTAAGGGTGTGTAAACTTTTTTCCCATTGCTAATTTTTTTTCTAGGTATACAAGTTCAATCAAGGAAATTACAGTTTTTTACGCCTGAATCTTTCGTCTTCAGTCACGTTGAAAATTATATGCATATGTTCCTATGGCAGATAAACCTTATGGAGAAAAAGTCCAAAGCCAATTTTGGCTGTATTGATTCATGATAACCGAAAATGGGAGGAAAATATCTTTTGTCTCTTATAGGACTTAAACTTAGCAGGTATAGACAGTGCAAGGTAGGCCAAAAGTAAGACAAAACGTTCTGAAATGTGGGTACATCGATATATGACCCTTAAAATTCGGCAAAAAACCTCTTGTTATCTCTGGAAGGCTTAAGCTTATAAGGCATTCAAAACTTTGAGCAAAAGAATGTATTGCATCATATCACTATCTGATAAAAAATTATTATTTTTTTTCCATCAGATAACTACTTACTTGATATTCGTGGTAGACAAAGTGAACCAGAGGGGAGAAAATACTAAAAAAAAATACAAAAAAAAACAAAAAAAAACAAAGTGAACTAAAGAAGATAAAAGATTAAAAAAAAAAAAAATACTAGAAAAATTCTTTCTGTCCGTTAACTGCTTACTAGACATGTATGGTTCACACACAATTTGTACGACGCTAAAATAGATCAAGCGTTGCATTTCTCCAGTCAGTTGAAAAATTCTGGCCAAATAAACTGATTTTGGAAGAAAAATATGGCTGTACTGATTTGTAGCTAAGGAGTTCCAATACAAGTGATCCATGTTTGCAGGGCCCAGAAAATAAAAAGTTAGACAAAAAACCTAATCAAACTTTGTTTTTTCATGGTTTGTTAATCTGGTATTAAACGAACCCCTACTTTCCATTACAAAATTACTTAGTACTTAGATCCTCCTACGCCTGGGGGCACATAGGGCAGCGACAGTTGACCTTCAACTTGGCCGATCTTGTGCCAAAGACCAAAGTTCATTCATCGTGGTTCGGAGACTCGTCACTTCTTTCTCCAGCGATCGACCAAGTGTGTTGCGTTGTCACTCCTTCGAATGCCTGGTGGGGCCCAACACCATACATCGTGTGGGAGGCGTCTTTCGCTCACGCGGGTCATATGCCCCCAGTACTTCCACCTTCTCATTCTGATCTCGCCGGTTACCAGTGGTTCTTGGGTATCTGCCCTTATCTGGGCATTCGTTATTCTGTCGGTTCAATGTATCGCAAGGATTTACGTAGGCAATTGTTCTCGAAGCCGAGTAGTCTTTTCTCAGAATTCTTTGAAAGGCTTCAAGACTCGCATCCATACAAACGTACAGAGAGTACATTACTCCTAAACAACCACAATTTCAACTTCTGAGAGTAGTTTCTACATCTCCAAATATTCTTCAGCTGAGAAAATGCTCCACCTGCATACGCTATGCGTAGCAGCTTGTTTGAGGGGCTTGTTGAACACTAGTTTTGGTTGTGAAAAATCGAAATAATGGTACTATTCCTGAATCAGCAAAAAATGGGATTTTTTTCGAACTATGCAGTTTTCTTCAAACACATTTTTAGATTTTTGGCTACTATGGGCCGTGGTTTGTTCTTCACTAGGTCCAAGCTATCGCTGGAGCCACAGTAATTTCTGTTTGTTTTACGGTAAACGCGATTATTCTGTTTAATTTATTTTCTTTTAGGGTTCCGGCATTTATTCATAGTATATTACCTGTTATTATTCGGTTTGGTATGACTGTTCATTGAAATTTCTGTTCGTTTTTAGGTTTTATTAATCCATTCATTATAAGTTTTCTGCTTCTTTTAAGTTTGGCAATTTCTGCCCGTTTTAGGTTTCAATATGGTGTTTTAATTTTCATTCAGGCTATTTTTTATAATTTTCGTTTTTAATTGATAACTTATAATCCCATTATCAATTCTAAATAAAATCATCCTGGTAAAAAAAACTTATGTCTAATTTTGTTAGCATTTTTGTGTTTGTTCCTTCTGATTTTCTTCTTGAAAACGGTGTAACAGGAAATCTCCCAATAACTTGTGGAGACCGTTTTCAATTTCCGAAAAAGCCCGTTGCTCGTTAGCTCTCGGCCAACAGGATTTCAACTTCATAAATCTTAGGTAACTTTGGGTGAGGGGACCCCACTTCATTTGAGCAACAACCACTGTGGAACATGTCAGATATTCACACCTTGCTGAATAGTATAATAGAACTCAATATAGGGTGTCCTTCTGCAACCTAGAAGAGAGCGAATCACGGCCCAGTGTGACTAAAAATCTCATTCGGGAATGGTACCTATTTTGCAAGTTGCACTTAGCCTAGCAGTATGGAGTTAAAAGCCCTGGAACCGGTGTTTTCATACCTCTATTTAAAAAAAAAAACAAGAAAATTACATTTTTATCTAGAGTTAGCTCTTAGATAGAACTACTTTCGCCGAACATTTGTACTGCTGGAAACCATAGGTAGATCTAATTTTAAAGATCAAAAAACCCATTGTCAAAATCTTAAAGAAGGATAAAGAATTTCTAGAAACCACAACCTCAATAACGAAGCATATTATAATTTCCTGTGACTAAAATTTTCTTCATTATTATACTGCAAAATGGGAAAGTTCAGATGAAATTTTGTTATTTATTCCTTTTATATGTTTTATTAACATGAAAATTCGGATCATATCTGGAATAAATTAGGGGCAATGATAGTGGTCTCTACTCGACAGCTTTCTGAAAAGAAATAGCAAAACTGGCGGGTAATATTTTGTGAACTTTGACTCCTGCAAGCAACAGTCAGCAAAACAACAACAGAACAGTCAACACCAACTAGAAATGCTTAGATAAATCTTAAAGAAGTCTATTGTTTTTCACACACTGGTAAAAGTTTTAAAAAAATAGGAAATTTCAGAAAAAAAAAATTATAAACATGCACCGAAGTCCAAGGCTTTGCATCGAGTTGGTATATCGAAGCATTGTGAACAAAACAAAATTAAGCCTGAAATCCATATAATAACTATTAATAAAGCATAAAACAAGATAAGGAAAGGTCTAATTATATATTTTGTAAACTGGGCTCAGCTGTTATAGTCGGATGAGCGGCTGTGGGTATCAATGCAAGTTATATTTACAGATGATATATACTCCACTCTGAAAACATAGCATAGTTCTAAAACATAGCATTCAATCTAATTATAGGCTCAATAAATATAAAACCTATTTTTTTAGAATTTAAACAATGGATAAAATGCTGTTTGATTTGGAGCTCAAACGGTGAATATTACAAAACTAAACTGGATTTTTGCCAATAAAAGTGACCATGCAGTAAGTTAAACAAAGCTTTCAAGAATTAAAAGACGAGAACAGGCATATCAATAGTACTAAGCTGTTTACAGAGACTACTTAATTAGAGACTGTAGTTGTAACTACTTACCCTTTGTGTTCAAAGCTTTTAATGTTGAAAACCTAAGGTGGGGGAAATTGTAGATATATCTTCACCACTAAACTTCTTCAATATAGTAGTTTTTCCAGCGTTGTCTAAGCCCCTAAAAAATGTAAACGAAAGGTATAGAGGTAACGTACTAATGAAAATAAAAAGTGAGAATTATGTATAGTATTTTATGATTTATAGTAAAAGGTGTTTTTATGATAAGAAGGGAACAGAAAGATGGATTTCACTTTTAGATCTAACATTTTTCTCTGATCTTTTTTTTTTTTTTCCTTTTTTTGCACACAACCGGTTAAGATACGTGCTCCTGCGGTTCTATAAAAATTGTTTGTAACAATCTTTACCAACAAATGTGCTTCCTACGAACCAACAAAATGATCGCACATGAATTTCTCCAGCAAAGTCCAGCGTTGAAGAAGATTACTGATTGACCTTGAGTAAAATTTCTAAAAATTCAAAGCATTGCACAAAACTTGTAAATTTTTCGGTACTTTTGTCTTTTGTAGAAAGTGGTAAGCGCGCAAAAAGTGAAGTTTCGTTAACGCTAATGAAATAAAACAAAATAGGATGAAAATATAATAGTTCAGAAACAAATTTGGGCTATATATTTGCACATTAGGGGGGGGGGGGGGTAAAGCAAAGCATATATTAAATATGTAACCTAACCTAGTCAACCCAACTTAGGTACCTTTTAGTCCCCCTAAACCCCAAAAAACTTAAGTTTAAATATAGTTCCCTGAGTGAGAAACCCTTTGTAATGCCTATCTTTATACAGCGTCTCGTATAAGTGCCGGGTTTTATCCTACCTGATCTTCAATACAGTTGTCGCGGGCTTACCGCTTTCTACGAAAGTACCAATTTTTCATTTAATATATAGTTATATGAACGGACTGAATTGACATTTTACGATTGTGTATTATATTTTTGCACTTATTTAGAAGCTTTAATTGTTGTTCAAAATTATTTTTTTGTATATAATGATTTGAACTTAAATATCACAATAAATGAAATGCTTCCACAAATTGACGAAAACAAATTTAGGGAATTAATACTTATACTTTCGCAAATCTACAAATATTTAACGGAAAAATTTGTTTGCAACAGTGGCGATAGCTGAAAACATCTTAAGTTCTGCCTAAAGCGCATGCGTTTTGAATTTCATTGCATACTAAATACCTTTTAACCTTAGAGAACATAGTAAAAGAAACGTACTAACAGCGTTACTTCGTAGCATACTTTCCCATGAATTAATTAATTTTATTTATAAAGGGAGAGAGAAGTCTCAGAATTCAAAGTCACTCTTTAATTTTATCAAATAACTTACGTGATGTGAGCGTACTGTAAACTTAATTTATTGAGCCAAGAAGTAATCTTTTAAGCTGCATTGCCGTTAAACCAGCATCTAAATTTCCTTTTCGTCAGTTTTTTTTTCTTTTCAAAATCTTGCATTTTTTCGTGTTAAAACCTAAAGAAGTTTTAAATGACCCGTCATCCTTTAAAACGCTATCAAAATCATAAAAATCTCCTCAATCTTTACCAGAATCGTTCTAATTATTTTTTGATTGTTTCAATACTCAAAATGTTCTTTTCACCCCTCCTTAATTAAACAAGCAAATACAAAAGATTACTATTATGAAGTCTGGCAATATCTTCAAGGTCATTAGCAATTTAATCCATAGCCTTTCTTTCCCATTACCTTAGCCCATACACAAATACCTTCTCAATTTCCTTTTTCCTTTTATCCTCAATAGACATATTACCTAGAAATTTCTTGCAAAAGGCTCTCCTCTCTTCCAATAAGATGAAAGCTTCTTGGCAGATTTTTCCATCTGCTTTTCTAACTTTGCTCCCAAGAACGTCTTCTGCTCCCACATTAAAAATTTTTTCCTAAAATCACTCTATGAAGATTTTACATTCTAAACTATCTAATTACGAATCCCTCTCTTCCTAGAGCTTACCTCTTAAATTCTTATTCTGAGGTTTATCAACCTCGGCGTTAGTTACCCTTTATTAAATACAACTACTACTACTACTAACAACTCACCGCAGCACCAAGCCGCCTGAGGCCAACACAGCTACGCACGCTCCTCCTCCACCCCAATCTATTCAAAGCCTCCCTTTTTACACCCGCCCACGAAGTTCCCATTTCCTTTAAATCTTTCTTTATGACGCCCTCCCACCCTAGACGGGGACGACCTGCTTTCCGTTTAGCCCTAGATGGTTGACCGAAAAGACAATCTTCGGCAATCTGTCATCCTTCATCCGCACAACGTGCCCTAGCCACCTCAACCTTTCTTTCATTATAGCCCTAGAGAGCGGTATTGAACCACATTTTTCGTATACCCTATTGTTTGAAATACGGTCAGTCAGCCGGGTACCCAGAACAATCCTTAAGCAATTTCTCAGGAAAATATCTAGCAAATCTTCATCCGCTTTTCGGAGCGTCAATGCTTCAGAGCCATATTTTGACCACTGTCATCACCGTAGCTTCTAATATTCTAATCTTGGTTTGCAGACTTATCTTCCTATTCTTCCAGACTTTTTTTAACTGTGAAAAAACACCCTGAGCCTTGGCTATTCTATATTTAACATCTTCACTGCTCCCACCATCTTTACTAATAATACTACCAAGGTAAGTGAAGCTGCCCACCTGATCAATCTTTTCATTACCCAATGTCACCTTTTCATCTTCACTTATTCCTAACCTTAGTGACTTAGTCTTCCTAACATTAATTTTCAAACCATTTCTAGCACCCTGAACTCGTAAAACATCTAAAACTTCATTCATTTTGCTCACACTTTCATCTAGGATGCTTAAATCATCAGCATAATCCAAGTCCAGGAGACTTTTTTCCTCCCCATTTGATTCCGTGGTCTCCCATTGCCTTTCCTGTGCTCCTTAAAACAAAGTCCATCAAAATAATCCATACAAAGGGGGATAGAAAACAACCCTGCTTAACTCCTGATTTCAATACAAAACCAGCTGCTAACCTCATTTCCTACCTTAACCGCAGCAGTGTTATTCTCGTACATAGCACTAATCACTTTAATGTATTTGTCTGGTATACCATACAAGGATAAAACCTTTACTAAAGCTCTTCTATCAACAGAATCGAACGCTTGCTCATAATCTATAAAACTGAGGACCAAAGGTGTTTGAAAACTCTGGCACTTCTCAATTATTAGCCTAAGAGTGAAAATTTGGTCGACACATCCTCTACCTTTTCTAAAACCGCACTGCTCTTCTCTTAAAACTTTGTCTACGGCATCTCTCAGTCTAAAAAGTATCATATTACTAAGTAATTTACTACCTACAGAGACCAGACTAATGCCTCGATAATTACCACACTCATTTTTATCACCTTTCTTATAAAGTGGCTTAATTAAGGTTTTCCTAAAATCGTTAGGTACTTCCCCTTTTTCAAAAATCATATTCATAATCTTCAGTAGCTTATTTCTAACCTCAGAGCCACCATATTTAAGAAACTCATTTACCACCCTATCAGCACCTGGAGCCTTATTATTCTTTAATCCTTTTAGTACTGTTGCTAATTCCTCCTCACAAAACAAATCTTCCTTCACATCCACGGTATCACAAACTTTTTCATTTTCCTCTATATTTTTTCCTGCAACTCTATCTCGGTTAAGCAAATTCTCAAAATGTTCGGCCCATCTCTCTTTAGTTTTTTCCTTATCGCTAATTGCGACCCCATTCCTATCTTTAACTGGGCCAAGTCCGGATTGACTACTCCCTCTCAATTTGTTAACGTGCCAGTACAATATTTTACTATTATGTCGTCTAGCTGCGTCTTCCACATCCTAGGCAATTTTATCCATGGCCTGCACTTCACACCTCCTTAGTTCATATCTTAATGCTTTCTCCACTTTCTTTACATTTCTTTTGTTTCCATACGATCTATCACACAGATAATTCTTGTACAAGTTCTTTCCTCCTTTCTATTAAACATAAAGCTTTTTCACTAATATTCTTAGCTGCAGTTCTAGCTTTCTTCCCTAATACACCTTCAGCAACTTCACAAATTATTTTTCTAAAATTATTCCAACCATCTTCCACATTATCAAATTTTAAACTCTCAAGTTTAGTATTCAACTGTTCCTGGAAAGTTTCTCTCAAATTCTCATCCTGGAGTCTACGAACATCATAACTTCTCGGGAGGTAGTTACCCCTCCGATATTTCAGCTTTGAATTAACCTTGACACTACTAGATAGTGATCTTTACTTTTAACATCAATAACAGCACCTACATACCCTAGTATCTTGTATTGATCCTGCCAGTCTTCGGTTTAATATAACATAATCAATAAGGTTTGCTGTCTTACCATCACGTGAATACCATGTTAGCTTATGAGCCATTTTATGACCAAACACCGTATTGGTTATAACTAGATTGTTATACCTACAAAATTGCAAAAGTCTGTATCCATTACTGTTTTCTTTTCCTACACCAATTTACCTAAGCTGGGATACCATCTATCCTTATTTCTACCAACCTGGGCATTAAAATCTCCCAGTAATAACATCATATTTCTACCTGGGACCTTGTCTATTTGCTCCTGTAACTGTAAGTAAAATTCATCTGAGTCACTAGTATCTCCGTCAGTCGGTTCTACAGGGGCGTATACTACTATAACTGATACCCTGAACTTTCTAGTCATAAAATCAGCAATTAGTATTCTATTATTAATACCTTCCCAGCCTAAACAAGACTTAGCAGCTTCCTTATTCATCATGAGCCCTACTCCCTGTCTATGTACCCCATCCTTCCTGCCTGAGTAAACAAATTCTATATCACCTAATTTCATGCTTCCTACCCCTGGGATATGAGTTTCTGAAACTCCTAATAAATCCAGTTCGAATCGTCTGAATTCGTCAATCAAAATGTCGATACGATAGTCATTTTTTAATGTCGTAACATTCCAAGTTCCAATTTTCATGTTCTTTAAATCATTGAAATTATTTTCGCCTCAGGAAAAGCAATGATCCCGGATACCAGTGCAGGACGGGGATCACATATCTTCTCAAGTCTACACCGAAGTGCTTAAGCCGGCTTAGATCCGGACAGCAAGAAGTCCCAGGGACCTCCATGAATGGAGGCTTTGTGCAATCCTGGGCCATCTTGGTCACAACATGGTTTTCAGCACTTGGCGATGCTCTTCTATCGACAAGAGTCGAAATCCTGCACAGACAGTCTCAAGCCTATTACCTCCGACTCATTATATATTCATGCCTACAAATATTATGCTACTACGGGGAGGTAACCCATAATATATAAATTGGCTAGGAAGAGATTTTATCAGCCCAAAGACACCCATCAAAACATACCAAGCCCAGAAAAATTGTCTATTAGTCAGAATCCCTGCGAATGCTGTGTCGTTTATTAGGCTATAATTTCCTCGAGGGGCGCCACTCCTCAAGTGGGATTAGCCTAAATCAACCTAAGATAGGATCATCTAACCCTTTTTTGTACCAGAAGTACAAATAACAGTTCAAATAGGGATAAATCCTTTTATTAGATAGTGAAAAAACAATGATAAAATTCTGGCTATCTCGACCACATACACAGCGACCGTCATCAGCAGATAAATCTGCTCGGTATAAAGATAAACCGTCATCAGTTTATCTACTGATGACGGTCACTGTGTATGTGATCGAAATATCCAGAATTGTTACCATTGTTTTTCACTGTCTAATAACAAGATTTATCCCTATCTGAACTGTTATTTGTACGTCATGGAAAGGCAGTGTGATCTTCGAAAATACCAATATTTGTACCAGCCTGGTAAGAGTCAACTGAGTCTCGAATCACTTGGTTCTACGGGCATATATAAGAGACAAACAAACATACAGATGGACAAAAATCACCACATAAAAATGGCATTCTCCAACTAGCCATATAAGATAGAAAACTACGAATCTCACAAACAAAACCATTGGCAGAATATCAGAGACACTAGGAAAAAAGAGGCAAAGGTTGAACCACTATCAACAAGAAAAGAAAAATTTAATAACCGAAAACCCCATCGAATCAAACTTCAATAAAAATCAACGAATTCAATATTAAGCTTCTTTTCAGATAGCTTATCTTCTTTGCGGATACAATATTTTTTAAATTCTAAGAAATAGTTGAAATCCTCCCAACTCTTTTTTTTCTGTCTCCCTCCCTGCCTCCCCTCTCTCTATCTTTTATTATCTTTGTTATTGCTTACAAGTAAGTGTTTAATAGTATGTATATCTTCCCCGTCTTTTACAGGTCTTGGAGCCTTTTTGGGGATATGTGTCGCGTGTTTGTTGAATGTCTTTTTTGTTTTGTTGTTGGAATATATCTTATCTCACATTTAATGTAAAACGTACTATATAATTATGCGATCTAAAAAGAGGCTTATGTAAAATGAATCTAGATTGCTCAATCAGATTAAACCCTGATGAGGATTACAACCAAAATAACGAGGATAGGGACGCATACGGTCAGTAGGCAACAAATCTAGAGAACAGCAGAAAAGCAGACTATTTTAAAATAGTATCACAGAAAACCTATCAAAAAAATTGAAGCAATTGAGAAACGGGCAAGATATCAATCAACTTATAGACATTCTTCATAGGAGACAAAATCTAGCAATGGCAACAAACAAGTAAAAACTCACTCCTTGAATTTTTATTTTTATTTTTTATTTTTTTTTTAGCTTCGAATGAGGAGCTAGATGACTCTTAAAAGTATTCAAATATTTTTAGCAGGAAATAATTAGGTCAGGAATAAATTAAAGATATAATATGCAGAGTGTAGAATGATGAGGTAGGAGAAATTTATCGGAATGCATCAATATAGCCTTTTTTTATCTTATGGACTTAGCCTCAAATCAGTTTAATGAGTCCGCTCATAATAATATTCTTTAGCTTCATTTTTATAATATGAGATTCAAATGATAGGTTGCTGTCTAGATGGAGACCAGATTGTCAACCAAAGGAATACTATTACAATCATCAGTCATCAGACTGCAGACTTGGAAAATGATTATCAAAAGAGAAAAATAAGACAATTAGAGATGAGCATTAAAATACTTTCAATTATTGTGATAAAGTTAAGCAGTCCAGAAAAGCCCACCAAAACAAACAAAACCCAAAAGAACTACTATTACCCAAAGTCCCATGTACAACAAGGTCGTTTACAAGGATATTTGAAGCTTGTAAAGCTAAAATAAATGTATGGTACCAAAAGTTTTAAATATTTATTTGTCAAAATAAAGCTTAAAAAACAATGTAGACCTCGGAATATTCCGTATAATCAAAAATTGGTGCTTAGAATAACTTTGGACTCCTGATGATTTTTTTTCTCTGTGAGTGGTTGACACCCTGGACTTCCATTCCATTTTCTTTGGGACAGGTGATATTTTCTTTGCTATTTGTTATTATCTTTCCATTTGTTTATTATTTGTTAATTATTTGGTTTGGGACGGGGTCAACGATGTGACTCTGTAAGCTCAGCTATAGTCAACCAAGCGCCAAATGGGTACCTGGAGAAATCAGGGAAAAACACAGGAAGCTTGGAAAGATTTGCCACCGACCATGCATAGCACTGCGGCTGAAGGCAGAGGGTCAAGAGATAGTTATCTGGCTATGTGAGCCATTGGTCTGCATGCAAAAAAAAAAAGTTAAAGAAGTTAAAGAGGGAAGAGAGGACTTCTTATACCGCATTTTTGAGACTGGAGCTAACAAATTTGAGACTGGAGCTATGATTATAAAATTGACTAAATCCAAATTTATTCAACATCAGTTTCTCAACTATCAAGTTAATTCATTTCTTTACAAAATGCTGGGCAAACCTATTGGTTTACCCAGCTCTAGAAAACTGATATGCTTTAAAAATAATGATAGAAGCAAAAATAATTAGAGCCAGAACAAAGGTATATTGAATGATTAGATTTTTGAATTTGATTAATGTTTGGTATGAAAATTGTTTGGACTGATAATTGTCGCATTTTCGCGAAATTACCCGGCCAAAGCGCATGGAGTCGGCTCTATAGCCTGGCTGATACTTATTGATTTTGTCATAGTTGATTTAGTTAGATGTATCTCTTTTTTTTTTTTTTTTTTTTTTTTTTTTTTTTTTTTTTTTTTTTTTTTTTTGAGTGTATGTTTTAAGGATGATATGTGATATTTCTCACTTGCGATATCTAGAGTGTAATCCTTTTAGAGTAGGAGATGTTCTTTATGTTGATTCAGTTCAAGTGCTGATTTTTCCCCGTAAAGAGATAGTTTTTATGTGGATGTAGAGCTTTATAATAATGGATTTGCAGCCATCGTAAACAAACCTTCGGGTTTTTGTAGATGGCCGCTGTAAATTTGTTTGTATTTTTTTATGTTAAATAAATTAATTTGAATTTGAAATTTTGAATTTGAATATCCCCTTTAAGACATTATCATTTTCTAGGAACATAAGACTGAAAGTGGACTTACAGCATAAGAATTCGAACTTCTTTTTTCTTTCTGCTTGAGCTTTCTTATTATAGTTAATAGTCCCATTCTGTATTGTCCTGAAAATATATGTACAACATATTACATAATATACAGATTCAGAGACAAATCAAACCCAAGGTATTTTATTGCTTGGAGGCAGAAGTTGGAAGTACAATTAATGCCCTTAGGGGTTGACACCAGACAAGGTAAAAAAGTGAGAAACCATATTGCCCGTCTTCTTTGGGTATAAATCCTCATATGGTGCAATCATCCAGGCACCTAGAACAAACATACGGAAAAAAAAAAAAAACATGGGAATGCAAAACGGTTCCATTGTAACTGAGCCATCGTGTAACTGAACCCCAAGCAACTGAGCCCCTGTAACTGAACCATCGTGCAACTGAACCACCGTGCAATTGAACCACCGTGCAACTGAACCCCCCGTACAACTGAAACCCTGTGCAACTGAACCCTCGTGCAACTCAACGCCATTTAACTAAACCTCCGCGTAACTGAACCACCATGTAACTGAACCCCCGTGCAGTGAACCACCGCACAACTAAACCACCGAGCAACTGAACTACCGTACAACTGAACCACCGTGCAACTGAACCCTCGTGCAACTCAACCACCGTACTTACACTAGGTAAAACACAAGTTAGAATCTTTACATGTTCAACCTTGTTGGAATTTTTTTTTTTTTTTTAAGTCTTTATATAAATTACGGTCAAGATGATTTATAAAAATGCTCTGTTTTGTTGTCACAAAAGCAAAGAAATCGGACGTCATAGACTCTTAAATCCAGATTTATTTCTCTTTCTTTTGTCTGTTAATTGGGGTTCCCTACACCCTGTCACTTTCTGCGGGTCTAAGCGTTTACCCCCCCCCCCCCGTCAGAAGATTTCCCCTCCTCCACCCACGGAAACCTCATCACCTGGAAAATACCACCCTCGCGGAAATTATGGTTTTCAAAATTGAAAAATCTTCTTTGAGCCGTGTTATTTTTTAGTTTAATTGAGAAGTTCCAAGGGAAGTGGAAAAGAGGAATTTATGTGTAAATCTTGCCCCCCACCCTCCGCGCAAATACTGCACTTTCATGACAGATCCTCCAGAAAACCCCCACACACAAAAAAATTCCGTATGTTTCCCAATGACAAATACTATCTGTAAGCAACAGACAAATCAAAAAAACTTAAAAAGGAACTGAAACTTCTGCAATAGGGTTATCTGATTGTTTTGTAGCTAGGAAGAGAGGGAGATATCTCAAAGGGGTGCATTTTGATGCCAAAACATCTCAGCTCTCATTAAGCCTTCAGCTAAATACAGAATTAGCTCTAAGGGAGAGACGACAGGAGGATGGAGGAAGAAATTGTTTGATAATTCCCAGGCATTTCTAGTCTTTTTTTATAAGCCGAAAGTGATTGGAGACTAACCAACCGCAAGATTTTTTTTTTTTTGGGGGGGGGAGATTTTCCATGGGTAGGTATTTTCTGGGAGGGCGGTATTTTCTGGGAGGGCGGTATTTTCCGTGAGGTATTATCTTCCGCGGGGAATTTTCCTTAAGGGATGTCTTTTTTTTGTGTGTGTGTGGGGGGGGGGGGGGGTAAACGGCGGCTCTCACTGTCTACATACTATAATTTTTTTAACACTTTGCTTATTTTGTTTTTTCATTTTGTGGTATTTTCTACGCTCGTAGTTGTTTATCGTTTGGTTTGAAAAAGGTTAATTACCTGCTTCGGTCCAGTAGTTCAGTTGCACGATGGTTCAGTTACACGAGGATTCAGTTGCACGGTGTTCAGTTACACGATGGTTCAGTTGCATGGTGGTTCAGTTGCACGGTGGTTCAGTTGCACGGTGGTGGTTCAGTTGCACGGTGGTTGAGTTGCACGGTGGTTCAGTTGTACGGGGGTTCAGTTGCACGAGGGTTCAGTTAGACGGGGGTTTAGTTACATGTTGGTTTAGTTACATGGGGGTTCAGTTAAATGGGGTTGAGTTGCACGGGGGTTTAGTTACACGAGGGTTTAGTTAAATGGGGTTCAGTTACCCGGTGGTTCAGTTACACGAGGGTTCAGTTGCACGGGGTTTCGGTTATACGGGGTTCAGTTGCACGGTGGTTCAGTTGCACGGTGGTTCAGTTACACGGTGGTTCAGTTACAGGGGTTCAGCTGCTTGGGATTCAGTTACACGGTGGTTCAGTTACACGCACACCAATGCAAATATTAAAAACATTTCCGAATTCTGGCCACTAATAATTTTTTTACCCTTGTCAGGGTGCAAATCTGGTTAGTTCTTTTGCTTTGGCGAGACAATTTAACCCTAAGGGTCTTCCCCCTGAAAGTTGACCTAACATTTTCCGTTTGTACTCCCCTCATTCTAGTGTCCACCCTGAGATCACTTATGGTGAAAACTTGGGATGTATTCCAGGATCAACAAAAAGTAACTAAAAATTACGAGAAAGTAACTTTTTTCGTTCTAGCTGACGTTTCATAGTAGCTGGAACAACAAAAAAAGTAACTTGAATTAAGTTTTTTAATAACTTTTACTAAGAATAGTTAACGAGTATCTTTAGTGAAGTAGCTGTGCATCCTTATCAGCACTGCCAAAAATACCAGTCTAAAATATTTTTAAAATATTATTAAACAAGATTATATTGAAAGAGCAATGAATACAATTGAAACTCTTGAAGTTTATATCCTTACAAAATTAATAAGCCAGTGGTTACTTCACAACCGTACCTGGTGAATATCACTTTGAGTAACTCTATAGTTAAAGTAAAGGTACCATGGTTTGCAACCTGGAATACAGCCTTAGTTTACTATGTTGAAAGTACTCACTTCTACAAACTTGTTTCGGGGTAATTTCATATCCCAAACTAGTCATGGGCTAGGTACACATTCCAAACTACTGATATTTCAAACACGACCTGTGCATGCTAAATATGACTGGAATAGAAATAAAATCTACAAAAATTCTACTTTGTTGTTAAGTTGAGGGAAACTGTTGAAGTTTATGGTACTTTAATTTTATTTTTCCCTGGTCATGACCAATCTCATCTGCCTCCTATCAAGTAAATATACCTCTCTGAATACAAATAGAGGTTATAGATCCATTACGAGAGTCTTTGTCATCTATTGGTATATTTTTGAAAAGATATACACTTTTGCTTTGGACACAACAGCATTTTTTTTTATACCATTTCTCCCCTCTTTGTAACTATTTTAGTAACTTTGTTAACAAAAGGCCTACCCTCTGTGCTTAAAGAGTAATGGATAAAAAAAAGTGGAAATAGCTTCAGTATATAACTAGCAAATATCGCATTTTTATTCTTTCCACTGAGCTTACTTTGCAAGCTGGGCATTTATATCCTTAAACATTAGCACCATCTTCAAAATTTAAAATAAAGAGGGCATTGAAAAAAACGACCACGAAGTTAATTAGACAATTAAGATACAGCAAGTATACACTTAACAAAAAACTGATTAAGGACGTCAACTCACAAAATATAAGACGAGAGGGAGTTACAGTAACTTTCCGATGTCTAGGGGGGGGGGGGGTAAATTTTTGGTTTTTATCGATTTCTTCTCCAATTAAAATACCAAAAACAAGTTTTTCAGTTAAAATACATAAAAAAACCTTCTTAATCTGGGTAATAAAAAGTACCCCCTCCCAAAATACGCATGCCTGAAACTGGCTAGCCGAAAACAAACTTGTTGATGACACATGATAAACTGTGGTGATTAATACCAGCTCTGCTTCTGTGATGACAGCCTTGAGACTTATACTTATACAAAATTACAAGTTACCTAGACTGGAAATGCAAGTTCCCCAAATACAAAAGGAGTTCTCAAGCAGACACTATAACTTCTTCTTAACCAGCAAAGGAAGTTGAAAGCTTTAAGAGCAACCTGGCAGCAACAAAAAATTTAAACTATGAAATGGAATACAAAGTGCCATTTTCTATATTAAAAGTTGAATCCATGCACTACATTGGTCATAATTAGATTTTAACTAAATGGGTTTCACAATAAGAAAATCGTAAACAGATTTTAACACATCTTATGCTAATTAGGTTGAAGGGTACCCCTTCAACCCAAATTGGAGTGGCTAGTGCCCTTCTTAATAGTCAAAAGTGATAGGAGAGCAACGAGCCCCCCCCAAGCCCATCATTCCCCCTAACACATCTAATCCAAATTTTGAGATAGCCTTTTTGTTCAGCGTAGTTGATTTCCAGATAGAAATTATGTTTTTGAGGAGGACACTCCCCCACAGCCTTCAGGGCAAGGGTTATAAGTTATGCCGGGGGTTTGTGGGACTGGGGGCATGTAAGGTTTTTGTTGAAGGCTTTGTCGTACAAACTTCAAAAAGGCTCATTCGATTGGAAATTCAAAGGGCTAGTGCCCTTTTAAATATTCGAAAGTGACTTGAGGGCAACTAGCCCCCCCCCCCCCACGCCATTCAAACCCCAAATACACCCAATCAAAATTTTGAGATAGCCATTTTGTTCAGCGTAGTTGATTTCCAGATAGAAAATATGTTTTTGAGGAGGATACTCCCCCACAACCCTCGGGGCAAGGGTTGTAAGTTATGCCTGGGGGCATATAAGGTTTTTTATAGAAAGCGTTGTAGTAGAAACTTCAAAAAGGGCTCATTCGATTGGAAATTGAAATGGCTAGAGCCCTTTTTGATAGTCGAAAGTGATTGGAAGACAACTAACACCCCTTCCACGCCCACCATTTCCCCAAACACATCCAATAAAAATTATGAGATAGCCAATTTGTCCCACGACGTTCAAAGTACAGGAAATTATACCTTGAGCAGGACACTCCCCCCACAGTCTCCGGGCAAAGGTTATAAGTTATGCCCTGGGGGCATATAAGGTTTTTATTGAAATCTTTGTCTTAGAAACTTGAAAAGGGCTCATTCGATTTGAAATTCAAAGGGCTAGTGCCCTTTCTAATAGTCGAAAGTGATTTGAGGGCAACTAACCCCCCTCTCACGCCCACCTTTTCCCCAAACACATCCGATCAAAATTTTTAGATAGCCACTTTAATTTTTGGAAATTAGGTCTTTAAGGATGACAACCCCCTCCCCCTACAGCCTTCAGAGCAAGGGTTGTAAGCTATGCCCTGGGGGCACCTAAAGTTTTCATTGAAAGCGTTATGGTATCTAGTGCCCTCTTTAATAGTTGAAAGTGATTGGAGGCCAGCTACCCCCCCCCCTCACGCCCATCGTTCCTCCAAACACATCCAATCAAAATTTTGAGATAGCCATTTTGCTCAGCGTAGTTTATTTTCATATAGAAAATATGTTTTTGAGGAGGACACTCCCCCACAACCCTAAGGGCAAGGGTTTTAAGTTATGCCCTTGGGGCATATAAGAACGATGTTGGCACAATGTATTATTTATTAATTTTTTCTTTAGAGCAGGGCACTTCGTATCGAAGAAATTGTAGTAGAAACTTCAAAAAGGGCTCATTCAATTGGAAATTGGAGTGGCTTGTGCCCTTTTTAATAGTCGAAAGTGTTTGGAAGGCGACTAACACCCCATACACGCCCATCATTTTCCGAAACACGTCCAATCAAAATTTCAGATAGCCATTTTGTTCAGCGTTGAAAGTGATTGGACGGCAACTCCCCCCCCCCCCTCACGCCCATCATTCCCCAAACACATCCAATCAAAATTTTGAGATAGCAATTTTGTTCAGCGTAGTTGATTTTCATATAGAAAATACATTTTTGAGGAGGACACTCCCCCACAGCCCTCAGGGCAAGGGTTTTAAGTTATGCCCTGGGGGCATATAAGAACGATGTTGGCACTATGTATTATTTATTAATTTCTTCTTTTAGAGCAGGGCACTTCGTATCGAAGAAATTGTAGTAAAAACTTCGAAAATGGCTCATTCAATTGGAAATTGGAGTGGCTTGTGCCCTTTTTAATAGTCGAAAGTGATTGAAAGGCGACTAACACCCCTTCCACGCCCATCATTTCCCGAAACACATCCAATCAAAATTTTGAGATAGCCATTTTGTTCAGCGTAGTTGATTTCCACATAGAAATTATGTTTTAAGGAGGAGTCCCCCACAGCCCTCAGGGCAAGGGTTGTAAGTTATGCCCTGGGGCATATAAGGTTTTTTATAGAAGGCGTTGTTGTAGAAACTTAAAAAAAGGTTCATTCGATTGGAAATTCAAAGGGCTAGTGCCCTTTTTAATAGTCGAAAGTGATTGGAGGGCAACTAATCCCCCTCTCACGCCCACCTTTTCCCCAAACATATCTAATCAAAACTTTGAGATAGCCATTTTATTCAACGTAGATTCAAGTTCTGCAAACTAGGTCTTTGAGGATGACAACCCCCCACAGCCCTCAGAGCAAGGGTTGCAAATTATGCCCAGGGGGCGTATAAGGTTTTTATAGGACATGTTGTCGTAAAAACTTCAAAAAGGGCTCATTCGATTGGAAATTGAAATGGCTAGTGCCCTTTTTAATAGTCGAAAGTGATTGGAAAGCATATCACCCCTTCCACGCCCGTTATTTCTCGAAAACACACCCAGTAAACATTTTGAGATAGCCATTTTGTTCCACGCAATTCAAAGTTCCGGAAATTATAGCTTTGAGAAGGACACTCCCCCCACAGTCTTCAGGGCAAGGGTTATAAGTTATGCCCTGGGGGCATATAAGGTTGTTATTTTAGAGAGAAAAAGGTTTTATTAAAGAAAATATAACACATTAACAACAAAACTCGAAGTTTATTAAACTTGTATGGGCAGACATCACCCTTTACAAAACCTTACATACACAATTACTACCAGCCATCCGTAGAAACTTCCATCCAGAACAAAATGTGCACTTTACTGATAAAATACAAATGAATGTGCATTGTCAGTTTAATACACATATACTGATATTTAGTAATCAAATTGTTAATATTATTTGATTTATTAAAGTTATAAAAGTAAAAAATTTCATATTTTTTCAGTAAAGTGCAAATTTTGTTCTGGCCTCGGGAAGGCATAGGGGTTTTGCGCCTGACTTATGTTAATTTCTGCTCGTTTTGAGTTTGACTGGGTTATTTATTGTAATTTCTGTTAGTTTTGGGTTTCATTTATTTATTGATGCTGATTTGTAGTAGTTTCACGCTTGGTAGATTATTTGATTTTATTTTTGCTCATTTTTTGTTTAATGGAGTTCTTTACTTTTCTTTGAAAAACTTATTTTGTGAAAATATTTTTTAATTAATACAGATAAAGAAAGACGTATCCAGGGTCAAATGCGAGGATGTTGTCGTCAGTGGGAACATTAAAAAAAGCTGAAGCTGGGAAACGTTTAAGGTAATCTTTTTTAGATACTGGAAAGGAAAAACGCCTCCGAATATTGGTCTCTACCGCCTAAAACATTTTCCATGCCTGCCGAATGAAGTAAAAAGAGCAATAAGGAAAAAGAAAAGAGTAGTATTAAATGTAAATGTGATAACCACCATGATAGGTTCTAGAAACAAGCTTAGAAATTTGACTTGGAAAGTTGTGAGGGATCATGAAGAGGTGCTCTCAGCTTACTCTAAACTAAACTCAAAGGTATTTTGGCGCCATGTATTGGCGATTAACCCGTCCAGACAAGATATCCCAGACCTTATGAAAGAAAATGGTAAAAAAAAAAATGCAGATACGAGAGAAAAATCAAACCTCTTGAACTCCAGCTTTGGTACAAATGTCTCTGCCAACCTGCAAACAAACACCACCCATCTACTAGATCATTTAATCCCAGAACAAACGATCATGCCAGTTATTTATAAAGAAAACGTCAGAAATAATCTTAAAAAGCTTGATGCTAACAAAGCTGCTGGACCAGACGGCCTCCGCCCGAGACTGTTAAAATAAATAGCTGAATACATTGCTGAACCAATTGCAATGATGTTTGATATATCCCTCACTTCCAAAATACTTGCAAATGATTGGAAGCTGGCTAATAACAAGCAAACACACAAGAACGGGAGAAAAGACTTGATAGCAATTATTGGCTGATGAGTCTCAAATTGGTTGGATGTAATAAACATGAGGCATCAAAAACAAAGCACCGGCTTACTGTCTTTTACTGAACTGCAACCAGTCAAGAGCGGAGCACCTCAGTGGACAAAACTGGGTCCTATTATATTCAGCATGTACATCAACGACTGTACAACCAACTTGGAGAATCCTTTGACGTTTAATGCAGATTATTGCCAGCTCCTAGGACTGGCCCAAGACAACACAAATAGGTTAAATATGTAAGATGATTTGAACCAAATATCTAAATGGTCATCAGATTGGTGTCTAGGGGTTCAACGTCTCAAAATGCAAAGTCCTACATCTTGGACATAACAATCCAAAATACCCACGTGGTTAAAGAGACACTCAGCTTGAGGCAGTCGGTGAGGAGAAGAAACTGGGGGCAATTGTTGATGTATAATTTGAAGTTTCGTAGGCTAGTCACATACAAGCTCAAGCTCCAAAAGCAAACTGAGTCCTTGGCCTCATAAAATGAACATTCACCACCAGGTCATGTTTGATTATGAAATTATATAAAGCCATGGTCCATCTTCACCTAGAATTTGGCATGACTCTGGCCTCTTCCCACTATAAGATGGATGTGAAGGTACTTGAGAGTGTTCAAAGAAGGGCAGCAAAGCTTATCCCTGCATTGCAAGACAAATCCTATGCAGAACATCTCAATTCAATCAAACTCCCTACTTTAGTAAATCGTAGGAAAAAAGGAGACGTAATAATACAACTCATAAGTTGTTGGGAAGTGACCTATTAATGTGTTGTGTTCTCCTCACCCCTCTTGACTACCACAAGAGGACAAACCAGGAAACTCTAGGTCTACTGTTGCACCAGATGAGAGAGAGCCCACACTTTTTTCAGTCTGTTTTACCACATTTTGAAACAATCTGTCCAAAGCCACCATCTAGTCTCAAACCCTAGAAGCTTCCAATAAAGGAATTTATTAAGACTGGATCAATACTGAATGGATGCTTAATCGGGATTTCAGATAAAAACCTCGAAACACCACCAGCAAGATTTTCTACAGAAGGTTCAACTAGGCCTTATCTCACAGGACATATGACTTAAGGTAATAAGTTTAAAGACATAGTAAGTCATGTTCAGAGCCTGAAAACTTTTCCGGAGTTACAGCTGATCAGCAGCTTTTGAAAACTCTCCAGCAGCAAGAGAGTACCATCTTTAAAACGAATCTTAAGGAAGGCTAGGAAAAAAGTGAAAAAATACCTTATTCATGTTGATTGTGATTGGCAGAACGAATTTTTTTTTCTCTCTTTTTATATGTTACACCCTACGCTAATAATGCTTTGCACATCCAGCTGTGAATAAAAGATTTAAGCATCACAAATATTTGCACCTAGTAAAACCAAATGATGTCTCCAGTCAAATACGCAACATCCATTCCTAATTATATTCTTTAAAATTTCTAAATTAAGAGATTCACTCTTCAGAACTTGGTTGAAAAGAGGCCTGCGCAATAAGAAAAAATGAATTGAATATTGACAAAAAGAACAGGAAGATATTATACAATGAACTACAAGAAGGATTACAAAAGATCAGAACAATGCTATAATAGAAAAAGAAAGTGCATAAAAAACAACACAACTACATTAGAGACAGAGAAACAATTGACAAAAGTTTTTTCAGTCACCTGTAAGTATGTTTATGAAACTTCCTGTAGTTAGTGAAAGCTCTCACAATTTAGAAATAAATAAAACAAGATTCAGCAAATTGGGAGACAAATGGTTATATGTGCAAATTTGTTACTTCAGGCATGTTAAATATATCCTTTAACCTATGGACCTTGGTTAGAAGCATCCTTGATTATGCCTGAGCCACGACAAGAGCCTTTTTTTTTCTTTGTTATAGCGCATTAATTATCAAAATAAAAAAAAAACATTATTAAAGGCAAAGGATAAATTTTTAACAAGAATAAATTATGCTATATATGCATACTCCAGTCAAACATTCTCAGAATTATCAGGAAAGGGTATAGGCTCCTGTACAAGAAAAATAGAATAAGCATACTTGAATACAGGCCATTTTTCCAAAATGTCATTATGATGCCAATGCTCCTTTTGCTTCTTAGAACAAACAAAAGTAATTCATAGATATCCTAAAGCTTCTTACTGAATTGAAAGGGATGGGTCCCCCCTCTTCCTTGTAGGAATCAGGAGGATTCTTATGTTAGATTCATTTTTTCACTGCTTACTTTACTACTTACTTTTTTCCATGCTAACCAATGGGTGTGCGTTGTGCATGTACTGATCTCCTGATTCACTGCCTTCAGCTGGGAGAGTACATTGCTTGGTTGGGGCCAATCGTCTGACCCTTTCTGTGTCCCCCCCCCATTTCTCCATATGTCTGTTAAAATCTGGGTCGACTCTAGCTGAGCTTACAGAGTCACACAGTCACCCTCTGGGTGAACTTTCACTAGTATTATATAATTTAATCTGGGTAATATTCTTTAGAAATCCACAAGTAATTCAAATCCTCTTGTGGCATCAAGGTCAAAATATTCTCCACTTGTCAAAATACTCCCGATTCCAACTTTCTAAAATTGTCTAGTATATTTCTGTTTGTTATTTCTGTTCTCTCACATGCAAACAATAAATGCTTTATTGTTTCTTCAAAGTGACAAAGTGACAAAGTTCACGAAATGAGCCTTGATTATAAAAACAAGCCCTATATGATTGATTTCCAATATATTCAAATCTTGGTATGAACATCATTCCAGATTAAAATTTCCTTACCCCCCCCCCATAAACTTTCTTTCAAGTCACCTATTCTTCTTTTGTTTCACAAATATATTTGTTGTGGATACTTGGCTCTCTTCCAATATCCTAGCTTGTAAATTCCTCACCACTTCCCTGATTTAATTAACCATTACAGTATAAAAAGGGGAATACTGGTGTTTGTTTTAATTCTTATTCCCCTGGAAGGTTTATTACAGTAGATCCTCTTTTTCACTCACCACACCCACAAGGCTCAGTTCTGCTCTTAATTGAAATTAATGATCTTATTTTTATAGTTATGAACCAAAAACAAACAGTTTTTTGTCATTTATGTCACACTTAATCTTTCCAAGCCCATAAACATAAATCTCCATCAACTCGGGACAGCATTCTAGTTGCTTTTCCTGACAACAGTAACCTTGGTATTGCTGTCAGAATGGAACCTGAGATCTGAATTAAGTTAGCTGTTTTTTAGAGAGTAATACTGTGGTTCAATACTAATTGCTAGGGATTAAATGTTGCTAAGTCAAGCTTCCTGATTTTCTTGTAAATTCCTCAGGCTTGCCCCTAACTTTTGGAATTTCATGTTTCAAGGGGTTCACTCAGTAGACCTAGTGACCATTGTTTGGTTCTGGGTATTCTTCTTGATGGGAATCTCTCCTTTAGGCATTATATTGGTCAGATTAAAATAAAGATATCAAGGGATGTCAAAATTCTTAGAAAACTCAAACACATTTCTCCTGTTTTGACTGTAAACATAAAAAAAAAGTTTAATTCAGTTTTACATCTCTTACTGCCCTACTTTATGGGTTGTCAACATTTTTTTTTCCTTTTCGATGCTATCCTGTATAGTATATGACAGAGCAAAGAACCTTATCCTTGAAATAAATAGTTCTATTAATAAGCCATTGCTTGATTCGTATTCTCTTTATCATGTATGTCTTTTGTTTTTCTTCAATTACACAGTGATGTTCCTGCAGCCCTTAAACTAGACTGTCTCTCTTGTCTATGACTATTCTACATATTATTTTTGTAATTATGGTAACATTTGGACTCCATTCAGTCCATCAGTCAGATCTTCAACCCCCTGACTGCTTGTTATTCTGCCTGCAATGTTCCACTGGGTTGGCTAGAAAGTATCACTTAGTTGAGGCCTTTAAAAGAATTACAAAATATACACATATAGACAAAATAAGCCTTTTTTTTTTTTTTATGTCATGCCGTCCAAATGGACCTTAAATTAGAAGTAGTGCCTTTGTAAAATTACTTTTTTTTATTCGACCTTCAACTCTTGTTTTGGCTTGTCTTTTGTCATTATGAAAAACATATTGCCAAACCTTTGGTTCTTTTAATTGTTCAGGTGGTGAAACAAAATCTTCTTCTTTTGCCTCAGCTTGTCTTTTGTCATTATAAAAGACTTATGGCTGAACCTTTGTTTCTTTTAATTGTTCAGGCGGTGGAACAAAAACTTCTTTTTCTTCCAACAATTTATCTAGTCCAGGTTTTTGATTGTCAAAGGTATGGTAGGCACTAATGACCTTATCCATGTCAAAATCCAAAAACCTAATAACCATTGCTATCATTTTCAATTTGTTTGGTTTGTTTACCTTGGCTTGTATTTCGCCATTATGAAATACTTGCCGCCAAACCCTTGCTTTTTAACAAAAGTATGGTAGGCATTGATGACCTTATCCATGTCAAATCCCAAGCCCATCATCATTGCTATCATTTTTAATTTTGACATGTTTTGATTCTTGCTGTCCTGGTTGATTTTCACTGACTTGCTCATATGTTTGGTGTCACATGTCTTCTAAATGTGTGTGTGTCTTTGCTTTTCATTTTCATTTTTGACTTGTTCACATGCTGTATGAAAGACATAGCCTGAACCTTTGTTTCTTTCAACTGTTCTGGTGGTGGGACAAAAATTACTTTTCTTCCAACAATTTACCTAGTCCAAGTTTTTAATTTTCAAATGTATAGTAGGCATTGATGACCTTATCCATGTCAAAACCCCAAAACCCCAATCGCTATCATTTTAAATTTTGACCTGTTTTGATTCTAGCAGTGAAGGTTGATTTTCATTAACTTGCTCACACACTTGGTGTTGCATGTCTTCTAGCTGCATGTGTCTTTGCTCTTCATTTTCATCTCTGACTTGCTCACTTGCTTGGTGTTACATGCCTTCTAACCATGTGTGTCTGTGTTCTTCATTTCATTTTTGATACACTCTAATTGTTGATTTCACATATTTTCTGACCGCCTGTAATTTGCTCTTCATTTTCATTTTTGACAGGGTTTTTAGATTTTGATTGCTTCAGACAATTTAGCAATGGCCTTTGCTTTAGCTGCCCATATTAGTGTTGCTGCAATTGATGGTCCAGGTTGTTGATTTTCGCATCAAATCATGTTTGATAGTTCAGGTGTTGGTTCCAAAGAATCATTATTTATTGTAACTGCAACTGCAAATTTTTGTTTTTTGGGCCTTCCAACACACATTATATTATATAAATAATTTGTGTCTTGGAAACTCAACAATCTTATTTATGCTATGCATGACATCATACAAGAAAATGCTTATGTGATGTCATAAGAAATGCTTACATGATGTACCAACATAGCACATGACATCATTTGCAGAAAAAAAATTTAAGGTTCTTAAAAAATTTCCTTCCAACCTATCTAGATTGTTTTTTTATGCAAGAATATGCCAAGATACCCAATTTTCTTGAAAAAATATGGAGCTGTTTTTGAGAAATAGAATACATACACAATTATTGCTCACTTACAAAGATAGTTGATATATATATATATATATATATATATATATTATATATATATATATATATATATATATATATATATATATATATATATATATATATAATATATATATATATATATATATATATATATATATATATATATATATATATATATTATATATATATATATATATATATATATATATATATATATATATATATATATATATATATATATATATATATATATATATATATATATATATATATATATATATATATATTGACAAAGACTTCGTATTTTAATGTAAGTTTTATCTATATATATATATATATATATATATATATATATATATATATATATATATATATATATATATATATATATATATATAAAACTTACATTAAAATACAAAGTCTTTGTCAATATATATATATATATATATATATATATAATGTAAGTTTTATATATATATATATATATATATATATATATATATATATATATATATTATAATATATATATATATATATATATATATATATATATATATATAAAATTTTTCTTTAATGTTTTGCTGAAGACGGCCCTTGGACATAGGGCCGAAATATTCACCGATTTAAATTGCACTGTCTTGGAAAAAAAATAAATTCTTTAATACCCATGAGTGATTGAGGTCTCTGGCCTTAGTAGTAATCATGTGTTGTTTTGTCTTTTGGGCATGGTACTTTGCTGTTGTCTAGTTTTCAGCAGTCAGTCAGTTGATGACTGATTGGTATTTTTCTTTTTTAATGTATATAAGTGTTTTATTTATTTTCTGTTTTTGCTTTTGTCTCTTGTTTCTCTTTCTCCCTGCATTCCCAGTAATAGAACCTTGTGGGGCAATGTTTAATGTTATTTTGTTAGATCAATGAAATCTTATCTATCATATCATTGTGCAGAGCTAGGCTATATTAACACATAGTTGTCATTTCCATGTATGGTTCTACAGTCATTTATTTATAAAATGTTTTATAATAGTCTTGTAATCTGTCTTTTCTAAACTCATTTCTTTCATTTTTTTTTTTTTTATTAAACTATGCAGTTTCTTCTCTTTTTCTTTGATGGACAAGTTCTCAATGTTCAAAATCCCTAGTTCCAATTATAATCCCATTGATGGTCTTGCAGATTATCTTTTGTTGGGGCTGAATTATTTCTTCCTCTTTAAAAGACATACTACTTGTTTTCTGTGCTTTATATGCTTGTTTATGAGTTCAGCATGTTTTATCAGCTGTTTGAGCTTTTTGAAGGTTATTTGGTGTTTCTCAGCAACTTTCAAGACCTTGATATACCATTGTCTTACTGTGCATTGCATTGAAGCTGAAGTATGATGTTCATTGCAATTGATACATTTACATAATGACATTTTTCCTAGTTCATCCCAATTTTTTTTTATTATTATACACAGTCCTGATGCATGGTTGCCAGCACATTGCAGATATATTTCTTCTGTTCCTGGACAACATTTCTTTACTTGCCAATGTATCTTTCATTTATATCACTGTCAGAGCCATTCAAAGGGAGGGGGCAGCTGGGTCAGCAGCCCAAGGTGCCATAGCTGGGGAGGCATAGCTTGAGGGGGGGGGGGGGGTAGCTGGGGGATTGCCAACTTTGATCAATTTTTTTGCTTATATTTGAGTCAGGGGGATAGTTCTGTAATTAATTTTGTCCTAGGCACCACTAATCCTAGAAACTGCTCTGGACACTGTAACAACTATTTACTATATTTATGAACAATACATCATCTACTAGCCATCCACAAAACTGGGGGGAGAAAATTACTTTCAAATGTCAATAGAATTGAATAGCTTTTTCCTTAGCTTATAAATGAATCTTTCCTGTCTTTCTGTAGTAATTATAATAATTTCACATATGCCTACGTTATCTAATCTGTATTATTGTATTATCTGTATTATCTAATCTAACCCCTGTTTCCCAAGGCCAGAACAAAATTTGCACTTTACTGAAAAAAATATAAACATTTTTACTTTTATAACTTTAATAAATCAAATAATGTTAACATTTTGATTACTAAATATCAGTATATGTATATTAAACTGACAATGCACATTCATTTGTATTTTTTCAGTAAAGTGCAAATTTTGTTCTGGCCTTGGGAAGGCATAGGGGTTTTGCGCCCAACTTATGTTAATTTCTGCTCGTTTGAGTTTGACTCGGTATTTATTGTAATTTCTGTTCGTTTTGGGTTTCAATTATTTATCGATGCTGATTGTGGTAGTCTGATGCTTGTAGATTATTTGATTTTTATTTTTGCTCATTTTTTGTTTAATGGAGTTTCTTTACTTTTTCTTTGAAAAACTTATTTTGTGGAAAGTTTTTTTAATTAATTTCTTTTTGTTTTTATATTGACATAGTCTTTTCAGGGAAAAAGAAAATAGCCTAATACTTTAAATCTTTTCTTTTTTTAAGACTTTATAGTTTGGCCTTCTATTTGTATGCTGGAGAAAAATTTTCAGCATATTTTTAACAACATACACCCTTTTAAAAATCTGGACACAAATAGTACTGTTTTTTAATTTAGTTTTCATACCTCCTCTAGTTAACCTGAAATGGAAAACTTGATACCATTCACAAAAAAAAAAAACCTGTTTACTTTCTTTGATAGCTTGGGATACACTTACACTATTTTGATTTGGTTAAATTTTAAGAGCAGAAAGCAAAAGTAGCTCCAAAAGTCTGAACATAATACCCTCAGTCATTCTTGGGATACTGCTGAGATGCCTTATTGGGAATTAGCATTATCACAGTGCATTTTGATTTAATCTTAAGGCAACATTTAGTTTTTAAACATAATGGGCAAATGGGAGGGTGGGAGTGGAAGGGGGATTAGTTGCCCTCCAATCACTTTTGACTATTAAAAAGGGCATCAGCCCTTTCCATTTTCAATCAAATGACCCCTTTTTTGTTTTTTTCGAATTTCCCACAACAACTCCTTCAATACATAGTGGATGGATGGGGGATGACATTGGACATTGTGCCCACATCATTCTTTACTTAGGGGATGGATGGGGGATGTGGGTTGTCATCCTTAAAGACCTAATTTCCAAAACTTTCAACTGCGTTGAATAAAATGGCTATCTAAAAAAATTTTGAGTGGATGTGTTTGGGGAAAACGTGGCATGAGAGGGAGGTTAGTTGCCCTCAAATCACTTTTGACTATTAAAAAGGGCACTAGCCTTTTGAATTCCCAATTGAATGAGCCGTTTTTCAAGTTTCTACAACAAAGATTTCAATAAAAAACCTTATATGCCCCCAGGGCATAACTTATAACCCTTGCACTGAAGACTGTGGGGGAGTGTCCTGCTCAAAGGTATAATTTCCTGAACTTTAAACTGCATGTAACAAAATGGCTATCTAAAAATTTTTATTGGATATGTTTGGGGAAATGATGGGCATGGAAGGGGTGTTTGTTGCCCTCCAATCACTTTTGACTATAAAAAGTGCACTAGCCATTTCAATTTCCAATCAAATGAGCCCTTTTTGAAGTTTCTACAATGATGTATTCTATAAAAAACCTTATATGCCCCCAGGGCATAACTTACAACCCTTGCCCTGAGGGCTGTGGGGGAGGGTCCTCCACAAAAACATAATTTTCTCTCTGGAAATCCACAATACTGAACAAAATGGATATCTAAAAATTTTGATTGGATGCGTTTTGGGGAAAAGGTGGGCAAGAGAGGGTGGCTAGTTGCCCTCAAATCACTTTTGACTATTAAAAGGGCACTAGACCTTTGAATTTCCAATCAAATGAGCCCTTTTTCAGTTCTACAACAAACATTTCAATAAAAACCTTATATGCCCCCAGGGCCCTGAACTTTAACTGCATGGAACAAAATGGCTATCTCAAAATTTTGATTGGATGTGTTTGGGGAGATGGTGGGTGTGGAAGGGGTGTTAGTTGCCTTCCAATTACTTTCAACTATTAAAAAGAGCACTAGCCATTTCAATTTCTAATCAAATGAGCCCTTTTTGAAGTTTCTAAAACAATGCATTCTATAAAAACTTTATATGCCTCCAGGCATAACTTACAACCCTTGTCCTGAGGGTTGTGAGGGGGGTTGTCATCCTCAAAGACCTAATTTACAGAACTTAAAACTATGTTGAATAAAATGGCTACCTCAAAATTTTAATTGGATGTGTTTGGGGAAAAGGTGGGCGTGAAAGGGGGGTTAGTTGCCCTCCAATCACTTTTGACTATTAAAAAGGGCACTAGCCCTTTGAATTTCCAATCAAATGAGCCTTTTTTGAAGTTTCTATGACAATGCTTTCTATAAAAACCTTATATGCCCCTAGGGCATAACTTACAACCCTTGCCCTGAAGGCTGTGGGGGAGTGTCCTCCTCCTCCAAAAAATAATTTCTATCTGGAAATCAACTATGCTGAACAAAATGGCTATCTCAAAATTTTGATTGGATGTGTTTGGGGGAATGATGGTCGTGGGGGGGGGGCTAGTTGCCCTCCATTCACTTTTGACTTTAAAAAGGGCACTAGCCCTTTGAATTTCAATTCGAATGACCCTTTTTTGAAGTTTCTATGACAACGCCTTCTATAAAAACCTTATACGCCCCCAAGGCATAACTTACAGCCCTTGCCCTGAAGGCTGTGGGGGAGTGTCCTCAAAAACATAATTTCTATCTGGAAATCAACTACACTGAACAAAATGGCTATCTCAAAATTTGGATTGGATGTGTTTCAGGAAATGGTGGGTGTGGAAGTTGCCTTCTAATCACTTTTGACTATTAAAAGGGCACAAGCCACTCCAATTTCCAATTGAATGAGCTCTTTTAAAGTTTTCTATGACAACTTCTTTCATACAAAGTGCCCTGCTCTAAAGGGAAAAAAATATAAATGATACATTATGCCAACATTAATGATTAGTCAACTAGTTGGAAAATAAATTGTTTTCTGGGGCAATGTTTGTTTCAGCTAGTTGGCAAAATTAAGTTTTTCTGGGGAGAAGTTATTAGTCAACTAGTTGGAAAAATTAAGTTTTGCTGGGGAGAAGTTATAAGTCAACTAGTTGGCAAATTTAAGTGTTGCTGGGGAGAAGTCATTAGTCAACTAGTTGGAAAAATTAATTTTTGCTGGGAGAGGTTATTAGTCAACTAGTTGGCAAATTTAGATTTTTCCTATACAGATATGCCAAATTTTCCAACTAGATGACTAAAATGTTTTTAATTATAAGGAGATTGGATAGTACCATTCTATATAAGCTTATAAACTAATTTTTTTCCAATTGTCAACAGGTGGAGTCCCACTTAAAAAACCCTTGCCCCAAGGGTTGTGGGGAGTGTCCTCCTCAAAACATATTTTCTATTGAGAAATCAACTATGCTGAACAAAATGGCCATCTCAAAATTTTGATTGGATGTGTTTGGGGGAATGATGGGTGTGGGGGGGGGAGCTAGTTGCCCTCCAATAACTTTCAATTATTAAAAAGGGCACTAGCCCTTTGAATTTCTAATCAAATGAGCCTTTTTTGAAGTTTCTACAACAATGCCTTCTATAAAAACCTTATATACCCCCCAGGGCATAACTTAAAACCCTTGCCCTGAGCTAAGCAATAATTATTCTGTATATTAGCCTATGAAATAAGAATTGTTCAAGTTTCCTTCTAAATAGCCCTACTCTAAACCTTTATCATAATGGAGAGGCTACTCAGGTTTACTCAATGGACTGCACTTATTTTGTGTAGGTGCCATTGATATAGGCCTATTGGTTGATACTGTAGTAGACTAAGGACATTTAAAGCATGAGGTACACTTATGCATGCTGGGTTTCCTTGAAATTCATCTTGCATAGATATTGATACCTTTACCCTTGGAAAGAATGCCTGCAATAGGCTGAATGGGGAGGGGGGTGCGAAAGCTTTGGGTAGAACGAAGTGAACACTGAGTGGGTAACACCAACGTCCTCCTACAAAGCTCAAAATTACAAGCTAGAAGAAAGAGGGTTTTGACCTCGGCACAGTCCTTTATTATTAATTGAAACACAGAAAACAATTGCTATAGAACATAACCCTGCTTCTAACTATAGCATGTGTGGAGATTTTAAACATCACGCTGGGGATCAGAGCTCTCTAAGAAATGTTAACTATTACTTTTTACTATCTATAGATGCAAGATGACGTCACTTTATTATCCTCCGCCAGGCAAGTGTAAAACAATGTAATAGCAATGACAGTAACAAACTTTGCAGAAAAAAAAATTCATATTTTATCATGGCTGATGTGTCAAATATAAAATTCTTTTTTTTTTTTTCTCAAAAATTGCCTCAATGAAAAAGGAAAATATAAATTGCAAATCATACTTAGCGAAAATCAAGCACTATTTCACAAGGAATGCGTTCTGAACAAAAATTATCGTAGTTGACTATTGGTGGGTTTTGACCTTGCACTTCAGTTGAATCCTGTTTAAGCCTAATCAACTTCGGTCTTTTTGTCCTCCCTAATAACAGCTTCTCTCACCATTATAGTTCGAACTCTAGTCGACTTTTTGTAACCTATCTGATTTCAGCAAGTAGTCAGATAAAGATTTTGGAATCTCCCTTATTGTTAAACTTTTATTCGCTGCATAAATACAAAAAAATGAGTAGTAATTAGCACATATAAGAAATTCTAATTATTTCAACTTGTAAAAAAAAAAAAAAAATCAAAATAACAAATACGATACATCACGTCAAAAATGAGTGAGTAAAATGGCATGTGTAAGTTTCAACTGTTTAAAAAAAAAAAGAAATTGATTACTGTTACGTAAATAATATTTAGCTCTTTTTACTAGCACACTCGCTCTTGTCATTTATTACCTCAAGCGGGTCTTTATTTCTTCACATACTTCTCAAGGATGTATTACGAGTGCTTAGAGAGGTAGCGAGTAGGAGCTTAAAATATTCAAAGCATGCTCTTTTAATTTGAGGAGAAAAAAGAAGTTTGAAAAGCGTTAAAATGCTTATCGTCTAATTACTACGTCTCATCTCATACAACCACACAGAGGAATGAAGAAAATAAAAGTCTTCCGGATCTTAGCCTCTAAATGACATTGTTTAATGAGACAAAACTGTTTGAATAGAAGAAAATGAAACACCAAAGGCTCCTATTAACCAAATGCGGAAACCTAAGATGTCGCTAACCGGGAAAGCAATAACAAATCCAACCAAATTGCAATCCAAATCGCTCAATATTTGTATATTTTATTTATGTGATAACATGTGAATAAAAATACAAAATTTTCCGTGTATACTTTGAAATCTGACTGATTAAATCTTAAAACCTATTGGAAGAATGTAATTAATCAAAAGACAATCAAATATACAACAGACAATAAAACAAATATTAAACGAAATCAAATGAATTAAAAAAAAAATATTAGGTTTAAAAGTAACTAGCTCAAGTAGCAGGAACAGAGCAGGAACCTATTAGCAGGAACATGCTACTAGTAAAAGTAGCATGAGCAGAATAAGGAGTATAATCATGAAAGAACATATTAAAAATGACAAAGAATATTGAAGGAGATGTTGTTCTCGTTAAAAAATATTCTATTAGCTGGCAAAATACTTCGAAAACCTTTTATCTTTCTTAAAATATTTTCGAATCGAGAGACACTGGGGGAATAAACAAACGATCATAAGAGTTAACACACTTTGGATTCAAACACTTTGGGAATCAAAAGGCAACAGAAACTGAAAGACGCATGGTCTTTAAATCCACAATTTGCTCATTTAACTGGGGAAAAGCAAAGTTTATCCCTAGTATATTTATGATTAGTCTAAAAGAACACACATTTTGAAACATATTGCATTCCCTTTTATCATGGGACAAACTGTAATAACGTTGACATCTTTCCCATTCAGCGATCCAAAAAGTACTCATAACCAATACTAAAACCATGGCATAAATAGAATTTCAAATAAGACTCAGAATCGAGAACTATTTCCACCACTGAAAATCGTCCAATTTGCTTAAAATTACAGATTCTTAAATATTTCCATCTATATCTTTTCGGATCAAAATCTTTTTCCGTTCCAAGTATGACACCAACAAAATTATTTTCCTCGACTCAACGCATCAATCAAGAAACTAATAAATTTCAATAATGGGTCTAATCCACTTTTATAGTAATAGAACCTCTATAGCATCTTAGATATTAGCTCATGGTACGAACACACTACATTTGATTTGAGCACAGTCAGTTCAAATTTACTCGTGACAAGGTTAGACTGTCAACATTTTGTTCTTTGTCAGGATGGCAAATTTTTTTTTAAATTATTACTAATTTCTATACCCATCCCAAAACTATCAGAAGAGCTTAAGCGAAGCAAAAAAAGGAACAAATTCTACTATTGAAATTACCAATATTCATAATTGACTGCGCACTTAATCTATTCAGCAACAGAATAAAAAAAAGTAAACTAAACCTTGAGGGGTGAAACCATCAGAGCAGCTGTGACTACGGTAGGTAAAACGCTTAAGGTGACTCTAGTTCCGCTATAGCTAATAATTAATCGTCCTTTTCCCTTCTCTTTCTTTCGGCTGTCCAAGGACGAAGACCAACTCCTGCATTTCTTTGGCTTCAGCCCCAAGAAATGTTTTGGCTAGTTACACCTAAGATTGTAGTAGAAGTAAAAGGAGTATCAGTAGCAGTAGTAGCCCTGAAAATTCCAACTTATTACCCTTAGCTGCTGCTAAAATATTGCACATACGCCCCTTTGATAGTCTGTATGCACATAGTGTCTTTTGATTCAGCTCGTCGTCCCAGTCGATATCCCCTAAAGTTTCGAATTAATATCCTAAGTTTTTTCGCCATCTAACATCAAACATTCCCTCCTCTCCAAACAATAAATACTATTAGTAAACAATGGACAAATTGCATAATTTATAGCCCTTGCCCCAGTGGGTGTAGGGACCGTGTCATCCCTGGAGGGACAGTTGTTAGAACTTTCAACTATTTTGAACAAAGTCACAATCTTAAAGTTATGATCAGTGTTTAGGGGTGTCATCTAAACTGCGCCAGGAGGCAGGTTGTCCTCTAATCATTTTTGACTCTTAAAAGGGGCAGCAGAACTTTTAATTTTTAATTGAATGATCCCCATTAGAAATTTCTTCGAGAACCCCAACCGTACGAAGTGACCTGGAAAACAACAATAAATACATAGAAGTCCACTTCGCTCAATATATTCACCTTTCTAAGTATCTGGTTTTTGTGTTTGACACGATTATGCATAATAATTTCTGTGTGTTTGAGTTTCATTTATTCATCAATAGGAGTTTCTGCTCATTTTACCTTAAGATTATTATAAAAACTTTACATCTACTCGTCCTAGGTTTCTTTTTGGCTTCTCAGGTTTCTATGAAAAACTTTTTTGTTGTATTTTTTTTCTAATTGATTTTCGGTTAAAAGAGAGACAATGCCACAACATTATAAGATATTCGATGTTGAATCATGATTGAAAGATTTTGCGATATTCTTTTCTGAAATTATTGAGTAAATTATGGATTCTTGAAGAGTTTTAACATATATAAAACCTGTTTTATATATTATTTTGTCTGAAGCGCAAGATATTCCAAAACTATTATGCAAAGGCTATATAAGGACGACACAGAATCTAGAAACCATAGGGTACAGATTTAGATACCATACCATTACAAATACCATAAGGTACCATAAGGTACAGATTACTCATTTTTGCGCTCTATAGTGCATTTTACTGAAACTCATCGTTATAGAATGGTTTTAATGGTATTTGTAAATTTCAATGACAGAGATTTAGAAAAAAATTCTGCCAGAAACTTTTTTGATTAAGAGTAAGTCAGCGACATGAAAATCAAAACAAATCAAACGCAGAAAAATAATCAATTGCTTTTGGATCTTTCAAAGTTTTTGAAAGAACGTTTACTGACAAAGGGGCAAACGCTTTCCTTTAAAATAAAGGAGATTCAAATTAATCTGTGCACAATTTGACAGCATAACTGATCGCATTTTATAAGAAATGACAAAGATTATACATAAACATGGCTAAATATCCCTCTAGTAGAGATGGGGAAAGATGGACCCTCTCCCCCAACGCAGAATGAGATAATATGAAAGTCCAAATTGTTCAATGATTTTACGAGAGATGGTCAAAACAGAAGGTTTAAGTAGGAGGTTGATGAGGGGTGTTGGTCTTCTATTACTTAACTTAATAATTTTTTTTCGCTAACTTGGTTCTACTGGTCAGATTTTAGTTATGGGTCTGAAAATAAATTGTCATCTTCACCAAACTTTTATTTTACACTAATACAACAATGAAACAGCCGATACATAAGGTGGCTTATCCTCCTCCTTCTTGATTAAAAGACTCTTGATTAATATATATAATATAATTTAATAACCACCAATAAAAATGTTTTTGTATGTTATCCTCCTCCTGCCAATGTTTTTAAAAGTGATTTGTCGCTATTTTTTTTATTCTCACAAAACCAAAAATTATTTAACGAACATGATCGAACCAGTTGTCTTACAAATTTCCGTTCTAATGGAAAAGGTAGGGAGGGGCAAGGCTGGTTCAGATATTGTAGGCAAATTAATTTTTATATCTTACTATGTTATAAAAACCATGACAAACTAAAATGCTTATTATTTATATAGAATCGTTATGTGGCTGACTTCTTCTGCCTATTATTCATCCTTGGAGAAAAACAACATAGAAAATAATTAATCGCTCATTTTATTCTCGTAAAACATAACAATTAAAAACTATGGAAATACTTTTGACAATTTTCTCTAATTAAACTAGGCACTCTGTAAGAAAAGCAACTCCCAAAATAATATTAAAAAAATTATTTAAAATATACATTAGAAAAGTTAATGGGATAATTGTTATTCGACAAATGTGTAAAGGGGAAATCAGTGACTGAATCAATAAAGCTTGGGGAAGAAGATGAAGAAAGGATTGTCTGAAAACTTGTTGCTGTGCTGGCTCTGGGTAGCGGGGTGGCATTTCCTCAAGCTTGCTCGAACGCTAAAAAAAAAAATGTATATATATATATATATATATCTAAAATTCTGGAACTAATATTATAAAGAGAACTCTTCAAAAAACAGGCATGTCAATCTTTTAGTAGGAAAATACTTTTTCACGTAAATTAAAGGCTTTTAATCTTTTTGGTTTACCATTTCATTAAGAAAATTTGTCAAACGTCTTTGAAACCCAAAAGTTCTCAAACCAATAAAATAAGTGACGAAAAGGGTTAAGGTTCTTATGCATTTTAAAATATGATGACACTTATTCAAAGTATTACTGCCCCAAGAAGACTCTTAAACGTTTTCTAGATGGTGGTATTGCCCACAGTGGGGTGCAGGAACGTATGTTTATTAAAATGCCCTGCAACCCGGACCCTCATTGGAGGTGAATGTGAAAGATATTGTATAGACATTCTGTGTGTATCCGAAACCCGACTAAATGGAAATTTGGAAGACGAGCCCGTCTCCACACCTGGTAGAAATCCGAATTCCACTTTTTCAACTCCGGACCTAGTGACGGCTCTGGTAATGCGGGGGTTGGTCTCCTCCTCACTACTAAGGCAGCAGATTCTCTAGTTGAATGGCAGCCCATCTCACCTCGTTTAGCTAAGGCCAGTCTTAAGGGTCACTTGTTCAACATCACTGTCATCTCAGCCTATGCACCAACCAGAGCCGCGGACGAAAGTGTAGTTAACGAGTTCTACGATGCACTGAACCCAGTCATTGAGAACAGTCCCAAACCGTGATCTACTCATCCTAGGAGGTGATCTTAACGCCCATGCTGGAAGCCGTGAGACAGACTGTGAAAGAGCTGTTGGAAGATTTGGATGGGGCGACAGGTGCGATCGTGGTAGGAGGCTCGTAGAATTTGCCCAGCAGCATAATCTTGTATTGGCAAATACGTTGCTCCAACAAAAACCATCCCAGAGGATCACCTGATGCTCTCGAGATGGAAGAGCCCCATCCCAGGTGGATTACTTGCTTATATCCTCCCGATGGCGTAGCTCTATACAGAACTGTAGAGCCTACCGTGGAGCCGACACAGAAGCGAAGAATGGCTCCGATCATATGCTGCTAAAAGCTTCCCTAATCATAAAGCTCGCCTCCGAGATACGATGTGGCACGTTTTTTATGATAAAGCAGTCGCAGAAGAGTTCCGCTTGGAATTATGTAACCGTTTTGACATCCTGTCCGCGGACGACGATAACGAACCAACCACCATAAACATAGAAGACGAGGGGAGGAAGATAAGAGACACCATAACAGAAGCCTCTAAAAAAGTCCTCGGCAGGCTGAGTCAGAAGTGGAAGAGGTGGATCTCAGAAGACACCATCAAGCTATTAAACCAGAAACAACAGATCGGAAACACCAAGTCCACAGTGTTCAAAATACTGAGAAAAGAATGCCATAGATCCGCCCGCCGTGACAGACAACACTATTGGGACCACGTGGCAGCAGATATGCAGAAGGCTGCTAGTCATTCAGATACCAGAAAGCTTTACCAACTACTAAAAGAAGCAATTGGGAAAAGTAAAAAGATCTCAACTGGAGAGAGAGGCGAAGATGGAACGCTTCTGTCAAGAAAAGATGACATAATCGCAAGATGGCAATATCACTACCAGAAGCTGCTGAACCCCAGTCTAAACATCCTTTCCACTCAAACGCCCCCCCCCCCCAATAATAATGCCACGTCACTCCAGCCAAGCAACCCTATCCTTAATTCAGTAGCACCGAGTCAATAAGCCCCATATAGCAACGTAAATGTTTACCGTCCCTCAATACAAGAGATCAAAGAGGCAATCAAGAAGCTGAGCAATCGCAAGGCGCCAGGCACAGATTCTATCCCGGCAGAAGTCTACAAAGCTGCTCCTATTCTCGCTGAGAAACTACAGAAGTTCTTTGCTCAATCTGGTCTCAGGAACGGTTTCCCCAGGAATGGCAAGACTCGGTTATACTGCCTGTCTTCAAGAAAGGCGACCGCAAAAATTACAGAGGGATCTCATTTGCGAGCATTGTGGCAAAGATCTTTGCAATGATTCTGCTTAACCGATTCCGCAAAGTCCACAACGAAAGAACCCGCCCCAACCAATCTGGTTTCCGAGCCGACATGGGCTGTATTGACCAACTCTTCATCTTGAGACAGATTTTTGAACATAGAGCCAAGCATCAACAAATCACCATCGCTGTCTTCATTGACTTCATGACGGCCTTCGATTTAGTCATCCGGAGAGGAGTTTGGATGACAATGGAAGAGGACTGTGTCCCACATAAGATCATACGACTCATTCAGGCTTACTATCAACACACACGAGCCTGCATCAAGGTGAACGGAGAACTTTCTCCGCTATTTGATATCGACTTCGGTGTGAGGCAAGGGTGTGTACTCTCTCCCGAACTATTCAATTTTGTCGTCGATTGGGTAATGAAAAAAGCAATGCTAAACTTCGAAGGAGTCAAGGTTAGCCCTGATTTCAGTATCACCGACCTGGATTATGCCGATCATGTTGCTCTTCTTGGAAAATCCGTTGGCGAATAACAGAAAATGCTTCTGAAAGTCTCCGAAGTTTGCTGCCCCAGTGGGGGCTCAATATTTATATTGACAAGACTAAAGCAATGTCTAATGCCCCGGGTATAAACTCTACCCCTATAACCTTTAACCATACGCAGATTGAAGTTGTCAGTAAATTCAAGTATCTCGGATCATACATTAACATTAACGGCGGATGTAGCGAAGAAATCCAATACCGCATTGCATTAGCTTCCGCTGTCTTTGCACAGCTGTGGAAGCCGCTATGGAAAAGGAAGGAATGCGACTCAGCGACCGAATCCCAAATACGATCATCTGCCAATGATGTGACCAGAAGTATGACACCACATCTATCATTCAACGCCACCGCCTGTCCTGGTTCGGCCATGTTTGCCGAAGACCAGCCGAGACAAATGTTTGCCGTTTTCCTACTTGAAGAAGCACCTATGTTACCCAAATATGGCTTACAAGATATGGGTCAGTAGTTGCGGTCCATTACAAATTCAAACTTGCCATTTGGAGGGAAAATTCTAGTTGCTGGAGGTGATTTTCGACAGTGATTACTAGTTCAACTCCGAAGCAACCAAAGTGAAGCACGTGAATGGTAAAAAAAAACGCCTTTGGAAGTATTTAAAAGATCCATCCTTAGAAATAAACATGCGGCTCGATACAGGAAGCATTTGCAAAGTACATCTTGGACCTGGGAAATGGAAATCTTCCAAAAATAACTTCAATGAAATTTAATTACCAGAAGATATAATTTCCAGTGGTAAATTTATTGAGGAATTATTTGGAGAATTTCTTTCAAATAAAAATTTCAATTTAATGAAGGATCACGTTATATTATATAGTTTGATTTTTTTTTTTTTTTTAAGAAAACCGGCTGATTGACATTTCTGGTCACAAGAAAGATCTAAAGAGGTGACAAGGAAAAATTCAATTTTTCCAGGGTGGTTATAACGAAACTATGGTGACGCCACAGTATCAAGAAGAAGTTCACATTGTCTGTGGTTAGAAGACAAGCGACAATGAGAATCAATATATACAATTTTGCCACGTAGCCGTGCCGGGGGCCAGTGGTGAAGACGCTAGTCTCCGCTAGTGGCTGCCGGGAAAATTATCCGCCGAGTGTTTTCATTGGACAACACCCTTTTTTGTTATTTTTTATTTTAAAAAGAATAAAACAACCCAAAGCAGTCTTTGGGTGCCGAGTGTCACTTCATGGTTGTCTTATAAAGTCAAATTTATACAGAGCAATTAAATGTAAAAATTTGCTTATAAACGAGCCCTTAATTAGCTCTCTATGAAGTCCATGTGTCCGGCCCAGCCTTTCTGTTCCAAAAATGTCACCCAAATGGCGATTTTAGTGCACTATGTGGCACTTTATGACGGCTTTATCGAGTCTAGCCATATTTAAAAAAAAGATAAGACATAAGATTTATCTTTAATGAGTCCTTAAACAGCTCTCTGGTGTTCCAGTGCCTCAATAGCGACCAAGAAAAATAAGAGGACATATCAATGCTGCCCATGTAAAAAAAAGTGGCACTTTCCTGTTGTTCAATGAGTATCGTGTATCGTGCAATTTTTCCGTAGAGGCCTAAGGTTTCAACTATTGTAATTTAAAGGGTTTACTTTTTGATTTGCTAAGACGTCATTTTCAAATCATATGCAACTGAATGACATGATGCATGAGCCTGCTGAAATAGTGCGTAGTTCCACTGAGAGATTATGTCTCGTATGATGGGTACGGAGGTTAAAGGAAGTGAAAGGGGGATAGGGATATGAACTTTAATATTAACGGTAAATCTGGCAAAGAGTCTGAGCTTTTTAAACTCACCAGCACCCACCCGAAGTGTTTGAAATACACCACTGTCGTCTGCACCAACTCATTGCTGACAGCCTTAGTAGAAGCTGAGTCCACTACTTAATTTATGTTTGTGTGATGCATGTGTATGGTTGATTTATGTATTCTGGAATATTCTTGAATTTAACCGAGCATCGTTTTTGCTAAATAGTAACTTTTCTTCCTTATTGTTCTAAGGAAAATGTCCTATTGAATACTTCGGCAAGGAACGGGCTATCTTTACTTTTTAACCGCTTGGTACATCCCACCCCCATTAGGTGGAAGAGTTCTCATGTGTGTCCCAGAATAGGGACAGCTGGGCTGCTGGGTACTCAGTAAATTACTAATTCATAACAAGCGCGTCCTTAGGTTCAGCGATGTAAGATGGCCAAAACTTTTGGTCCCTTATCCAGTTCTCTAAAAACCAGCTCTGCCCAGCTCCCAACTTTGATGTGTTTTATAACGTTATTAAAAATACAATTTGTGTCAATTTAAATTGGCTCTATCAGGCTAATGAAATCAATAAAGGGTAGAGCTTCTGACGTACTTTCTTTGGCTCAGAACTAACTTTATAAAACAAAGGAAAGTAGAACAAGAAGAAAAAGTTATTGAAAAGGAATTTTATTCCCATCTACGTCTTCTTATAGTAACACAAGAACAGAGAGTGAAGACAATCTTAACAGTATTAACTAAAAAAAACAAGTTTTTTTTTAACTGAAAGTAAGGAGCGACATTAAAACTTAAAACGAACAGAAGTTATTCCGTATATGAAAGGGGCTGTCCCCTCCTCAACGCCTCGCTCTTTACACTAAAGTTTTTTATTGTTTTAACAAATAAAGTTGTGAGACAGAGTCAAACTTAGCGTAAAGAGCGAGGCGTTGAGGAGGACAGCCCCTTTCATATACGGAATAATTTCTGTTCGTTTTAAGTTTTAATGTCGCTCCTTACATTCAGTTAAAAAAAAAACTTTTTTTTTTTAGTTAATTTCTGAACGTTTTTAAATTAATACAGCTTTGATTTTGGCTCACCGTAAATGAATAATTAAAACGAAATTTGCATATTAATTTTCCTTTTTTTGGCTAATTGGCTTTCTCGAAATTTTGTTCTGATGTAACTTACGAATTAACTTACGTAACGATAAAGTTAAAATTTATATATTTAGAATCAGCATTATAAGCCCATTCTTTTGATACATTTATTGACATCAACATTCCGCTTTTAAAAGTTTCGATTACTATTGAGCCGTATCGCTTGTTTTTTTTTTTTTTTTTTTTTTTTATTACGTATATGTTATTACATATATGAGGGGGTTCTCTCCTTAGTCAATACCACGCTCTTTACGCTAAAGTTAAAATTTTGTTTAAAACACAAACCCCTGAATCACAAAGGCCGTTTAATTAGAATAGATAGCTCTTTTGAAAGCACTAAAAAAAAAAAAACAAAAAAAAACACTGTAACGTAAAGAGCGAGGTATGCTAGGGAACGCTGTGCGGATGAATGATGACAGGTTGCCGAAGATTGTTCTTTTCGACCAACCGTCTAGGGCTAAACGGAAAGCAGGTCGTCCTCGTCTTGGATGGGAGGACGTCATAAAGAAAGACTTAAAGGAAACGGGAACTTCGTGGGTATATGTAGTCCGAGTGGCTACCCGAGTGAAGTAAAGTTCACCAAAAAAGTCTGTGGACCTTGACGAAGATCTGAATAAATATCGTGCAGGGCAGCCAAATTCCTTGTTGCACCATACTATCCTAATGAGATGGGTCATATATTGGCGACAAATTTGTCTAAGAGATGTTTTGCAAGCTTATCTCAGATCCCTATTACTGTCGTTTTGCCGTTTGTATAATCATTGTAACATATTTGGCATCGATGTTAGACATTCTCAAGCTTCAAATTAAACGTACAAGAACTTTATGTGATTTCAAATGTATCTCCGTGCACATTAACTGCTTTTTTGGTTCCTAAAAAAGCATTAAACAAACATGTGTTTATAAACTTACATTTCACGTACAAGTTGTTACATAAACTGGGCAATATATTTATCATTTATGCATAAATTATTTTAAACCAAAATTGATACCACTGGTTTTCTTAAAAGTGGAAAAAAATTAATAGATACATACGAAAAAAACTCCCGCCAATTAACAAGAAACAAAAGCTGTCTTCTTGAATTTAAGATATAGTAGGAAGATCCTAGGCTATTGATAACTGTTATAGCTATTTAAGTAAATCGAATAGAAATTAAACTAGTAAATGAGACTAGTAAATAAATATAATGTAAGATCCCCTCCCTCTAATTTTTCTGGCTGACATGGACTTATTTTTGAGGCTTAGTTCTATCCAGGATTCTATATCACATATATCCAGCTCATTTAGGATTAGAGAGCGATAATACAAAATGTCTCACATTTATGTAACTAAAAAGCACTTAATTGTATGTTTTTGTAATTCAGGGAAAGATAGCTTGCCCCCCCCCCGGAAAACCTTCCTTCTTGCTGCTTTAGTTTTTTTGCTGTGTTTAAGATCTGGTTCAATCAGAATAAGGACACTATTTGACATCCTTTAATGTGGATCGTTTAGCCCAATTTTTGAATGCGTCATTACAAATAGTGCTAGGAAAGCATAAAAAAGAATGTCTAAATGATTTCTCAGTATAGTGAAAGCAAGACAGTATGTATATTACAATTCTCGGTATTAAAACGTGCTGTCTTAAAGCCCACAGGGATTTTATTCTCTCATCCTGATCCGTGTCAATTACTCACCCTAATGGGGTATTTCATTCTATCCAGAACCGTTACTTTGTCGATTCCTCATTACTCTAACATGCATTCGATATCCTCAAATGATTCCCAATCCTCAAATGTATCTTAGGCACGTGCCGTGCTTATACTCACCAGGCAGGGTTACCAGTGCGTCTGCAGTGGAGCCTAGTGCAGTACTTCTACATATATTAATATTTAGGGAGTCAGTACACCAGTCAGTTAGGTGACTGCGTAATAAAAGACACAGTATCCTACTTACCAATCTTTTTAAGCTGGATATACAAAAAGTGCAGACTGGTTTTGCTGGCTCTCCTGGTTTCAGTTGTAAAGGCCTTAAGCAGGGCTGCTCACACGTTCCTGAAATAAAATTCAGAAATTTCAAATATCTACCTCTAAGTTCTCTTGAGTTCTGCAGCAAAAAAGGGATAAATAACCATACAAAAAGAAAGTTAAGACCGTCTCAAGGTGTAACAAATATTATCAGACCCCGAAAATTTATCAGACCCAGAAAATTGGTATTTCAATATTTGACTTTGGGAGAAGGCCGTGTCTAGGAAGGAGGGATTAGCTGATTTATCCCCTTCCTTGAAATATCTCTAGGCCTCATAAATTAATCTTAAAAATGAGGCTGAAAAAATCCTCGTTTGAAGCCGTTAGACGCATTTACACGGGAGTTACTATACTTACCGTATACCAAATTCTTCATTTTAGTGACCTCTCCCCCGAAGAAAAAGTTCGGGTACGGCCCTGCTTAAGGGTAACGGTCAAAAATTGATTAGTGGTTCAAGTGTCCCCTTTTGGTGGGAGGGGTTTTCAGTTGATTTACTAGGGAATAACTAGAAAGACGAAGTGTATTTGTCTAATAAAGGTTCCAGGAAAATATTTTCAAACAGTTCGTGCTAACAAACTGTAAGTAAGGAGCGACCCGGCTCAATAGTAACCAAAACTCTAAAAACCGTAATTTTTATAAAAATAGATACATCAATAGAATCAAAGTTTTATGGTGATTTCAAATATATAAGTTTCATTAAGTTTAATCTTACTCATCAAAAGTTAAGCGCCTGAGAAAATTTGCCTTGTTTTCGAAAAAAGGGGAAACAACCCCTAAAAGTCATAGAACTTTAATAAAAATCACACCACTAGATTCAGCGTGTTAGAAAACCTTACTATAGAAGTTTAACCTCCTATCTGCAAAATGTGGAATTTTGTATTTTTTGCCAGAAGAAAGATCACGGATGCATGTTTATTTGTTTTTTTTCCCAGGGGTGATTGTTTCGATCCAGTAGTCTTAAAATATCGTGACAGGACTTATCTGAACAGAAATTAAAAGTTCTAGTGCCCTTTTTAAGAGACAAAAAAAAATTAGACGGCAACTTGGCCCCCTCCCACGGTCATTTTTTCCAAAAGTCACCCAATCAAAATTTTAAGATAGCCATTTTGTTCAGAATTGTCGAAAATCTAATAAATATGTCTTTGAGGATGACTTAATCCCCCACAATTCCTGGGGGAAGGGCTTCAAGTTATGAACTTTGCCCATTGTTTACATATAGTATTGGTAAATGGGGAGTGTACAGACGTTTCCGGAGAGATTTTTTTCTTGTAGGGTGGGGGGGGGTCGGGGGAGGATCTTTCCATGGAGGATGTTTTCATGGGGGAAGGGACATTTTTATGAAGGGGTGCCGGATTTCCCAGTATTATTTAAAAAACGATCAGAAATTAAATAAAAAAACAAGTTTTTTCCGCTGAAGTAAGGAGCACCATTTAAACTTAAAACAAGCAAAAATTATTACGTATATGAAGGGGTTTGCCCCCAAGTCAATACCTCGCCCTTTACGCTAAAGTTTTTCTAGTACTTTCAAAAGAGCTATCTATTCTAATTAACCAGCCTTTGTGATTTAGGGGTTTGTGATTCGAACAAAATTCGAAGTTTAGCGTAGAGACCGAGGTATTGACTAGGGTTAAACTCCCTAATATACGCAATAAAAACATACAAGTAGAGAAGTTCGTTACGTAAGTTAATTCGTAAGTTACGTCCTAACAAAATTTCGAGAAAGCCATTTAGCCAAAACAATAAAATTAATATGTAAATTTCATTCTAATTATTCATGTATGGTGAGCCGAAATCAAAACTGAATTAATTCACAAATGTTCAGAAATTAAATAAAAAATCAAGTTTTTTTTTAACTGAAAGTAAGGAGCGACATTAAAACTTAAAACGAACAGAAATTATTCCGTATATGAGAAGGGCTGTCCCCTCCTCAACGCCTCGCTCTTTACGCTAAAGTTTGACTCTGTCACAAAACTTAATTTTTTAAAACAATAAAAAACTTTATCGTAAAGAGCGAGGCGTTGAGCAGGAGACAGCCCCTTTCATATACGGAATAATTTTTGTTCGTTTTAAGTTTTAATGTCGCTCCTTACTTTCAGTTAAAAAAACTTGTTTTTTAATTTAATTATCAAGAGTAGATCGTAGATAGCCTTCAATGTATGGAATTTAGCAGTCTACTCAATAAAGATAATTCATTGAAGATAAGGCTTCAAAAAATCAAAATTTGTTTTTATCTTTAAAGTTAAGGGAGCTAATTTATCCTCATGGGGCAGCTACAGCCATACTTAGCTTACATACAAATAAGACAACAGAGGTCAAAAACTAACTGTTAAGGAGCTATTTTATTTTTAATAATTTTGAAAACGAAATGAGCGTCTATTAAAGTTTTGTCAAACTTTTTCAGTGAAAGATTTTAAATCGGTTTGGTAAAAATCCTGGGTTGAAACTTTCGGTTAAAAGACAATTAAGGCATTTTTTTGAGCATGAGGGTTTTTTGAGCATGGGTAGCACCGATGTCTCCTTTTTTCCTTTTTTTCTACCAGGGCTAGCGAATGACCAGAACAACGTAGAGAGATGTTTAGTGACTCATTTAAACAATGATTTAAATTTACTACTTCCATTTTTAATTGACCAAAAAGATGGGAGTGTAACAAGCCCCCTCTCCAAAAAGCCCCCTCCCGCCCGAAGTCGTCCTATAAAAATTTGTGATGGCCATATTGTTCAACATAGTTCAAAGATCCAACAAATATGGGTTTTGATGATGATATGACCCTCCATAGTCCCTAGGGAAGGATTGTACGTATGCTTGGTAGATTGTTTGATTCTATTTTGTTCATTTTGGGTTTAATGGAGTTCTTTACTTTTTTTGAAAAACTTATTTTGTGGAAAAAGTTCTTTTAATTAATTAAGTAATCTGAAGCAACAAAGCAACTAAAGTGATTTAAAGCATAAGAAAAAAAATAGTAGAATGTTAGATAAGATAAATTAAAACCGATGTCAATTACTGAATCAAAAAGAATATAGTTGCAGAAGTGTTTAGACTTTTTTTCGTCAATAGAACAAGCTTTTCTAAGAACCAGTTTTCTCAGTTGACACCATTGGCATGAGGGTTTTTGGGGGGTGGTTATCCTCAAAGGCCGAAGTTCCAGAACTTTAAATTACGTTGAACAAAATTGTTGTCTCAAAATTTTGATTGGATGTGTTTGGGGAAATGGTCTGCGTGAGAGGGGAGTTAGTTGTCCCTTAATCGCTTTCGACTATTAAAAGGGCACTAGCCCTTTCAGTTTCCAATCGAATGAGCCTTTTTTGAAGTTTCTACAACAACGCTTTCTATAAAAATCCTTATATGACCCTAGGGCATAACTTACAACAATTACTCCGAGGGCTGTGGGGGGGGGGGGGTTATAATCCTCAAAGAACTAATTTCCAGAAATTTTAACTACGTTGAAAAAATAGTTATCTCAAAATTTTGATGTAAAGTTTGGGGAAATGGTGGGCGTGAGAGGGAGGCTAATTGCCCTCCAGTTACTTTCTAATATTAAAAAGAGTACTAGCCCTTTCAATTTCAGATCAAATCAGCCCTTCTTGAAGTTTCTACGACAACACTTTCTATAAAAACCTTATCTGGCATCAGGACAATACTTAAAATTTTTACCCTGAGGGCTGTGGGGGGGGGTTGTCATTATCAAAGACCTAGTTTCTAGAACTTTCAACTAGGTTGAATAAAATGGCTATCTCAAATTTTGATTGTATGTGTTTGGGGAAATGGTGGGCGTGAGAGGAGGGTTAGTTGCCCTCCAATCACCTTCTAAGATTAAAAAGAGCACTCCCTTTCAATTTCCGATTCAATGAGCCCTTTTTGAAGTTTCTACGACAAGGCTATCTTTAAAAACTTTATATACCCCCGGGGCATACCTGAGGGGTGTTGGGGGTTTGTCATCCTCAAAGACACAATTTCCAGAACTTTCAACTGCGTTGAACAAAATGGCTACCTCAAAATTTTGATTGGATGTGTCTGGGAAAATGATGGCGTGAGTGAGGGGGGAATTAGTTGCCCTCCAATCACTTTTGACTATTAAAAAGGGTGCTAGCCATTTCAATTTCCAATCGAATGAGCCCTACGTTCCAATCGAAGTTTCTACGACAAGACTTTCTATAAAAAACCTTCAAAATAGATATCTCAAAATTTTGATTGCTTGTGTTTGGGGATATGGTGGGCGTGAGAGGGGGGTTAGTTACCCTCCAATAACTTTCAACTATTAAAAAGTTCTTTAGTCCTTTCAATATCCAATCGAATGAACCTTTTTTGAAGTTTTTACTACAACGCTTTCTATAAGAACCGTATATGCCCCCAGGCAATAATTTACAAACCTTGCCCTGAGGGCTGTGTAGGGGGGGGGGGTTGTCATCCTCAAAGAACTAACTTCCAGAACTTTCAACTACGTTGAACAAAATGTCTATATCAACATTTTTATAGCATGTGGTTGGGGAAATCGTGGGTTTGAGAGGGGGGTTAGTTGCCCTCCAATCACTTTCGACTATTAAACAGGGCATTTGAATTTCTAATAGAATGAGCCCTTTTTGAAGTTTCTTCGACAACGCTTTCTGTAAAAACCTCATATGCCCCAGGGCATAACTTAAGAACCTTGCCCTAAGGGCTGTGGGGGGAGTATCCTCCTTGAAGACATAATTTCCAGATCTTTCAACAACGTCGAACAAAATGGCTATATCAAAATTTTGATTGGATGTGTTTGGGGAAATGATGGGCGTCGAAGGTGTGTTTGTTGCCTCCAAATAACTTTCGGGTATTAAAAGGGGCACAAGTCCTTCCAATTTCAAATTTAATGAACCCTTTTCGAAGTTTCTGCGACAAATCTTTTGACACGAAGTGCCCTGGTCTAAAAGTAACATACCAAAAATCTAAAAGAAAAAAAACAAAAAAAAAAATATATAAAATAATACATTGTGCTAGCATCGTCCTTTACTTAGGCAGAGCTCTTAACTTAACCCTTTTTGAAACTTCTATGACAAAAACTTTCTATAAAAACCTTATGCCCCAAGGTCGTAACTTACGACCCTTGTCCTGAGGGCTATGGGGGGAGGGTTGTCATCCTCAAAGACATAATTTCCAGACATCTGAACTACGTTGAACAAAATGGCCATATCAAAATGTTGATCGGAGGTGTTTGGGGAAATTATGGGCGTGAGAGGGGGGTTAGTTGTCTCCAACCACTTTCAGCTATCAAAAAGGGCACTAGCCCTTTCAATTTCCACCGTCAACTACGTGCAACAAATGGCTGTATCAAAATGTTTATCGGAATTGCTTGGGGAAACGATGGGTGCAGGGGGCATTCGCCTTCCGATCACTTTTGTCTATTAATAAGGGCACTAGCCCTCTCAATTTCCAGTTGAATGAGCCCTATTTGAAGATTTTGTGACAACACTTTCTATAAAAATCTTATATGCCCCAGGCCATAATTTAAAACCTTAGCCCTAAGGACTGTGGGGGGGAGGGGGTATATCATACTCAAAGACATAATTTCAAGACCCTTCAACTATATTCATCAAAATGGCTGTATCAAAATGTTGATCGGAAGTGTTTGGGCAAATGATGGGTGTAGGAGGGGGGCATTCACCTTCCGATCCCTTTTGTCTATTAATAAGAACACTAGCCCTCTCAATTCCCAATTGAATGAGCCCTTTTTGAAGTTTCTACGACAACACTTTCAATAAAAAACCATATATGCCCCCAGGGCATAACTTACAACCCTTGCCCTGAGGGCTGTGGGGGAGTGTCCTCCCTCAAAGACATAATTTTCAAATCTTTCAACTACTAAAATTTCTATTGGATGTTTTTGGGGAAACGGTGGGCGTGGAAGGGGTTTTAGTTGCCTTCCAATCAATTTCGGCTATTAAAAAGGGCACAAGCCCTTCTAATATCCAATCGAATGAGCCCTTTTCTCTTTTTCTACGACCACTCCTTTGATACGAAGTGTCCTGGTCTAAAAGAAACAAAACATAAATAAATAAATCAATAAACAATACATTGTGCCAACATCGTTCTTTACTTAGGCAGCCCTATTGCGCTGCCTATGAAACAAAGTGATTTTCTTTGTCGTTTAAGGTAGGAACTGTAATTCTTCTGGATAGGGCTTAATATGGTGGTTCTTATGGTGCAGTTTTAATTTTAATGAGACTCCATTTTCGAGGAGTTTTATAAATTTGTTTTACAACAAAAATTTTTACCATTAAAATTAGTCGAAATAATAGTTACCATTTCTGAATCAGCTTCAGATGGGAATTTTTTCTCAATAGACAGTTTTATTAAAATGTGTTTTCTAAACACACAGACACGGATATATACATATATGTATATTATGTACAGTAATAGCAAAGAAGTGTATAGCCTACGTAGTGTCTGGTAGTTTGTGACCTGAAGTCACAAATAAAGACACGATAACAGAACTAAGTGAAACTACATCGATCCTATTGCTAAAAAAAAGGATGCTTGGTGTATTTGTATGACCAAGAGCTAGGAAATCAGTACTAGGTAAGGCCTTACAATGACAGTCAATTATCAATAAAAAAAACATTTGATAATTCACACTTGGCAATTTGATATACCTTCAGAGAGTTGAGCTCCCAAGTGAGCTATATAGCTTGTAGCTAGTCTCAGAGTTTCAATCTTCGATAGTTTTCTGTCTGCTGGCTCTGTTGGTATAAGTGTTCTTAACGTCACGAAGGCTGCATTCACACTAAAAATTAATAATAATAATAAGTTCATGCCAAAGTTCCTGAAGTGTATAATCATTCACACTTTTTGGTTACTTAATTTCTTACATATGCTTAAAAATACACATTTTCTATAGTTGAAAACCTCACTCAAATTTAACTCTGGGGTAAGGAGGTGGGGAGCATGAGGTGTGATATGTAAACTATCCTTGTCAGAACTCCTGCACTGAGAAGCGTCGGAAAAATAAACCCAATTTGGAAGCTTCTCCCGGTCACCTTAGGCTTTTTTCAAAGCTGGATTTAAGGCTTGCATGAGAATATTTAAACATGACCCTAACTGTTGGGATTGGTAAGTCTTTATCGTCATTACAAATATTGCCGTAAATTCAGCTCGAAGCTTCTGGAATAATAACTGTATTGAATAGCCCTCATACAATGTAGAAAAATTTCAAAAAATAACAAGAAAAAACTGAAAAGTGAAGTACGAAAAAACTTAGAATATATCTCGAAATGGGTTAAATTTTTTCATTGTGAAAAATTAATAAAGCGACTACATACTTTATTGACTTATATGTTAAAACAAATGTAATTGAGTCATTGCTGCTATACTCCTTCTCATATTTAAAAAATGTTAACATCTGATCAAAGTATAACATACTAGCCGTAAAGCCCAGCTTTGTGAACCTTTGGCCTCCACATTTGGACCTTAATTTTCGTCTGACCATTGCACGGGCCTTGAGCTTTTAATGCTGACTATTGGTCCGCCTAGGCGGAGTCTAAATGTAAAGAAAAAATTCTATGTAAAATTTTCTGATTAAACATAGCGTTGCTTTTGCTATAGTCCAAATACTTTTATTATTTTCCTTTTTTCTACTGACGCAATTAAATTTTAGAGAAAATCTTAGGGAACCTCCTCCCATCCCCCCTCTCATTTCCCCAAAGCAATCCGATTAAAATTTTCGATCAGTTTTGTGGACGTTTGGCCCGACATATGGTTTTCAATTTTCATCGGACCCATGCTCGGGCCTTAAGCTTTGAATGTTGACAATCTGTTTACTTGGGCAGAGTCTAAATATACAAAAAAAGAATATAAAAATTTACCGATTAAACATAAAGTTGCTTTTTATTACGGTCCAATCGTTTTTTTTTTCTTTTCTTCTGGTGCAATTTAGTCCAACGTTATGTTGGATTTGTTTAATATCACATGGTGGTAGCTTAAATAAAACAAAATACCCACAGAAAAAAAATATTTCGCCCCCCCCTTTAAGTGAATTCTTTATCCATCTATATATATACTTTAGTCCAATATTAATGTTTTACTCCATAAATGCACTTCTTTTTGTAATGCACAAATTCAGTATATATTCTACGCAAATTTAGTTCTATGCAATATATACGTAATTTAATATAACGTTATATTGGATCTGTTTAATATAACACGGTGGGAGGTTTTACTTAAAACAAAATAACCATAAAAAAATATTTCACCCGCCCCCCCCCCCCCTTTAAGTGAATTCTTTATCCATCTATATATATACTTTAGTCCAATATTAATGTTTTACTCCATAAATGCACTTTCTCTTTTTAATGAACAAATTTAGTATATATTCTACGCAAATTTAGTTCTATGCAATATATACGTAATTTAATATAACGTTATATTGGATCTGTTTAATATAACACGGTGGGAGGTTTTACTTAAAACAAAATAACCATAAAAAAATATTTCACCCCCCCCCCCCTTTAAGTGAATTCTTTATCCATCTATATATATACTTTAGTCCAATATTAATGTTTTACTCCATAAATGCACTTTCTTTTTGTAATGCACAAATTTAGTATATATTCTACGCAAATTTAGTTCTATGCAATATATACGTAATTTAATATAACGTTATATTGGATCTGTTTAATATAACACGGTGGGAGGTTTTACTTAAAACAAAATAACCATAAAAAAAATATTTTCACCCCCCCCCCTTTAAGTGAATTCTTTATCCATCTATATATATACTTTAGTCCAATATTAATCTTTTACTCCATAAATGCACTTTCTTTTTGTAATGCACAAATTTAGTATATATTCTACGCAAATTTAGTTCTATGCAATATATACGTAATTTAATATAACGTTATATTGGATCTGTTTAATATAACACGGTGGGAGGTTTTTTACTTAAAACAAAATAACCATTAAAAAAATATTTCACCCCTCCTTGTCAACTTTAATAGGATTATTTATCCATCTGCACGTGTAACTTAGTTCAGTATGGATGTTTAGTCCATAATTACAATTTGTCTCGACAGGAATATATTATTTGACGGCCGTGCCAGTTTGGCTTAGGCTGTAGGTTTTACACCTTTGTTGTATTTATACATTATAATAATCGAGATTCTTATAAATCAATAATTTCAGAAGTTTACAGACATAGCCAATTAGTCCGTAAGATGCTGTTTTAAATCGGTAAAGGGTTGAATGCTAAGAGATAATTAATTAAGTGAAAAGCGTTTGTAATAATATATACTTGATGCACAAAGACAACATTTTGGGTAGGGTATCAAATTAGACGCTTAAACACGGGAGATGGGTTTTTGCGAAAAAAATTTAAGATTTTTAGAATGTTTTCCTTGCCTTTTATGAATTTTTCATGTAATTTCCCCCTTTTTTCTATCTATTCTGGATTGAAATTCCTTGAAGTATATTTTTTTGTATTTGCCGTAGTCAAGGCTTTTGTTTCCCACGCGAAGGGGGGTCAAAAAGCCGAAAAATGCATTTTCAGCCACTATTCTTGGACTCCATTGAGGGTTAATTAGACAGAAGCTTAGAGCTCCCTCCTTCAATTTCATGGCACTCATTTACAGGTATGCTTACTTATCGACTTAAAGTGATTACTACTCAAATCAATAAATATTTAGCATATGGCTTGCCTACTTAACTGAAAAATATACATTAAATTGACGGCTAAAGTAATTGGGGCTAAGCAAAAAAAGAACTGAGATTGAACGTTATTAAACATTGCGATTGATCTACGTTCTGCACTTCAAAACTTATCTTCCAACATCAAAATCGTTACACCTCTGGGTGACAAAAATATTTTGCTTATACATAGTAAAAAAAAAGCAGTTACTTCAAACTTTTGAGACTGCCATAAGAAAAACAGAATTGAAATTTCACTTTATTTTATTGGTAACCAACAGTTAGTTTTTAGTCATGTTGCACTGGTGGATTTCCAAAAAAAAAAAACAAAAAAAAAAAATGAATTGCGTTCATAATAGTAAAAAATTTGGCGACGAAGGTCGTACGTATGGCGTGAAAGATCTTTTTTCGTTTTAAACAGTTTCTATAATATAAAATGAATTATTTGGAGAGCCATCTCATTCTATCGAAGACAATGTACCGTTTAGACTTCTTTACCTTAGAAAATTGTAAAACCCCACCAGTATACTGTACATCCCTTTAGAACCAATATTTGTAACATTGTCTCAGTAATGAATGAAACTTTACCATTTAGAGCTGTAGAGAGATCCAGACGAATTAAGAGCCCCCCAAAAAAGTGTAACAAAAATTGCAGCAAAAGCTGCAGAAGGTGAAATAATGTAAAGAAAACAATTGCGAACTAAATCTTTTCTATATATAGAATAAGCCTAAAGCTTAAAAGGTATATTTCAATTTTGAACTACTGGTTAAAATTAGTAGCTTGGCTTAATGTCCCTTTTGAAAAGTTTTCTTGTCAATGTTTTCCCATAAATATTTATTCTATTCCCCCCTCATGTCCTATATCCTCAACCTTTTTACCTGGCACAAATGTGTTTTCATCTACAGTCTAGAAAACATAACTTTCTTGCCCATTAGATCTAATGATCGGAAACGTTGGACATGAAAGTTACATATGAAATCATTGGGCCTTGTCCATATCTCACAACCAATCAACACCTCGCCCATAAAGAGAATTACGAGATAATAAAAACTGCACCATATTTCCTAAATTACCAGATTTTCATTTACATAGTTAGGCTAACAATGCGCTCATCAAAATACCTCCCTTTTAGCGGTTTCCAGACATTTTTAGTTATATCTTGTCTTTTTTTTAGGAGATTTGATTTGTATAATGAACTTGGACATGCCTCTAAAGCTAGACTAGTCCAAAAGCAAGAGATGAAATCAAGAAGAGCATATTGATAGTTTGATAACTGACCAAGAGACATATTTTGTAAAAATAAGAAGATCACAGAAAATTGCTGGACAAAAAAAACTGAAGAAAAATCACGGTAAAACTTGAAAACTAAAATAAAATTATGGTGTCTCGTGGCCCAGCTTTACAATATATTTTTTACAGCTTAATCAATGACATATGGTAACTCCTTATTGATGATACATCTGATGAAAATACTTACCTCATTGTTCTGTCCCGTTCACGAGCATTGTTACCTCCAATCCTTGGTTTACCATCATCATTCCCTTGTAAGAACCCAATTGTGTCACCCCCCCATACTTTCAAGGTCACTAGAATGAAACAAAAATCTAGAATCATCATCAAAAACTCCGTCAAACGAAAGTTCAACTTCTTTTGTCCTTCTTTTTTTCTTCACTGGCTCTAAAGCATTGCTGAAACGACACGACATAATTTTCCAAGTTGTCTTTAAACACTAATCCTAGAAATTGTGGTTGGAAATGCTGGAAAATGCGCTTTAATCTTATTGGATGATCTCAGGAAAGGTGGGAAAAACCTGAGCCCGTAGAAGTGCGAAGGATGAAAATGTCAAAACGTTAACAAAATAATAAAATTAAGGTCAGTTGTGAAAATGACTGTCTAAGAAACACGGAGTCAGAGTTTTATTAACTAAAAAAACATTTTGATCCTAATATAAATGGACTTTTAGCGCTGTTATACAGCGCTATAATATACAGTTGGACTTTTAGTCCAAACTGAGCTCAACCCAATTTTGACCTTCAATGATTCGGTCCTTCGAAACCAATACACGAAAAACTAATCTCAAGCGAAATTAAAAAAAAAAAAAAAATCTAATATCTGACAAAATTAAACTCAGCCCAAGCGAAATCTAAGCTATGGCTACGTTCAACCAATGATTGTAACCCAAATTTTTAAAATTGGTTTTAAAATTGCAACCCAAGCAAAATTTAAAACCAACAAAATTCCACCCAAATTAAAATCAGCACACGGAAAAGTTCAAACTAGAAAAATTTCAACTACTACAAAATTCAATTGTTAAAACCGAAGCAAGGAGTAGGATATTTAGGCATCGGTCTTCACCAAAATCTCAAAATATTCATGATTTCCAAATGGTAATGCAAGTTTGCTATATAGTTATATTTTTTTATGTTTTATGTTACCCCCCCCCCCGAAAAAAATGCTTCAACACTTGCTTCAATCTACAAATATTCAGCTCAGTAAAATCCAACCAATGAAAAATCTAACCTATTCAATATTGCATCTGGCAAAGTCAACCCATAGTGGTCCAACGTGAGAGCTTTCCATGGAAGAGTTTTCATGGGGGAAGGGACATTGCTATGAAGGGGGCGCCGGATTTACCAGCATTATTTAAAAAAAAAAAACGATCATAAATTAAATATATGAAAAACAAGTTTTTCAACTGAAAGTAAGGAGCAACGTCAAAACTTAAAATGAACAGAAATGGATACGTATTTGATCTGGGTTCGCCCCCTAGTCAATCCCTCGCACTTTAAACCAAAGATTTTTTAGTAATTTCATGAGAGCTATATAATCTAATTAACGGCCTTTGTGATTAAGGGGTTATCAAACAGTTCGTGGTAACGAACTGTAAGTAAGGAGCGACCCGGCTCAATGGTAACCGAAAATCTAAAAAACGGAATTTTTATACCAATAGATACATCAAAAGAATCAAATTTTAATGCTGATTTCAAATATATAGGTTTCATCAAGTTTAGTCCGACTTATCAAAAGTTAAGCGCCTAAGAAAATTTGGCTGATCTTAGAAAAAAGGGGAAAGACCCCCTAAAACTTATAGAACCTTAATGAAAATCACACCATCATATTCAGCTTATAAGAGAGCCCTACTGTAGAGGTTCAAAGCACCTATCTACAAAAATGTGGAATTTGGCATTTTTTGCCAGAAGAAAGATCACGGATGCGTGTTTATTTGTTTTTTTGTTGTTTTTTTCCAGGGGTGATCGTATCAACCCAATGGTCCTAGAATTTCGTGGGAGAACTCATTGGAACAAAAATTAAAAGTTCTAGTGCCCTTTTTAAGTGAACAAAAATGGAGGGCATCTAGGCCCCCTCCCACGCTCATTTTTTCCCAAAGTCACCTGATCAAAATTTTGAGATAGCCATTTTGTACATCATGGTCGAAAATATGATATCTATGTCTTTTAGGATGACTTAATCCCCCAAAGTCCCCGGGGGGAGGGCTGAAAATTATGAACTTTACCCAATGTTAACATTAGTAGAAACCCTTCTCTAATTCCAGAAGGGGCACCTCTGCTGCCATCTGTAATCAGTCTAACGGTACAAGATTATGTGTCTCTTTCTAGGCCAATCAGGGACTTAGAATACAGACGGGAATTTACATCATTGCCAGATAAGAGTGTCTGATGGTTATATGGTTTGATGGTTATACCTTTTGTTGGTTATATGGTTTGATGATTATATGGTTTGAAGTTGTTTCTTAGTTCTCTTCTGTTTGTTGATGGTTATATGGTTTGATGGTTATATTGTTTGATGGTTATATGATTTGATGTTGTTTTATAGTTCTGTTCTATTTGTTGGTCAACTTGTTTGTTGTTTCTTAGCCTATTACTCTGAAGTTAAGTTTACATCATTGCCAGATAAGAGCGTTTAACGAGAAAAAGATCAAGTGTCTCTTTCTAGGCCAATCAGGGATTCGGAATACTGTGGAGAAGGGTGACGCAACATGGATACGCTGAATATATGCATGACAATGTTATTGATCCCAAAAGTCTAGAGTTAGCAGTGCGATAACATGAATGAACAAATTGAGTTAGAAATATCCTTTTATTGCGACTGTTCTATATGTAAAGGACATTATCATGATTTTGAGCATTCTCATGAACCTACTGCAACATGCTTAGACAGTGTGGCCGTAGTGGTAGACGAGAAGAATCTGGAGGAAATGAGAAAAAGAATCTTGATTGATATGGAGAGAAATTTATACAGGGCACAAGTAAGGACACATAAAACGAGGTTTGATACGACAGAAAAGGAAGATTGAAAGAAGAGACAGAGAAAAGAGGAATATCTCTACAGAGATATCTCAAATTATAGTATAAAAGACAGTGATGAAAACTCAAAGAAAATATGCATAGTGCAAGATATAACAGTGGATATTATTATGAATATGATCTAAGAGAAGAGAAAAAGGTGCCCTTCAAGAGACAACATAAGAGGTAAATTTAATTATTGAAAGATATATACCGTTGTTTCTATATATTATTTGGTGTTTGGTGGTTTTTACTTTAGTGCACATTGAAATAAAGAGATATATATATATATATATATATATATATATATATATATATATATATATATATATATATATATATATATATATATATATATATATATATATATATATATATATATATATATATTATATATATATATATATATATATATATATATATATATATATATAGTATAAAATATATATATATATATATATATATATATATATATATATAAAGATATATATATATATATATATCTATATATATATATATATATATATATATATATATATATATATATATATATATATATATATATATATATATATATATATATCACAATGTTTGATTGTGATCTTTATTTCAATGTGCACTAAAGTAAAAACCACCAAACACCAAATAATATATAAAAACAACGGTATATATCTTTCAATAATTAAATTAACCAATGTTATTTTAGAAGCACAAAACAAGTAACAAGTTCATGTCATATATATATATATATATATATATATATATATATATATATATATATATATATATATATATATATATATATATATATATATATATATATATATATATATATATATATATATATATATATATATATATATATATATATATATATATATATATATATATATATATATATATAGCAATGAATATCTCAAATGATGTAAGAATTTTTCTTTAATTATATCTCTATAATGAAATTCATGTTTGATTTAAAGATCCACTAGTTTGTTAAATATGGGGGCATTTTGTTAAGAAAACACACAAAATAAAAAAATCATTAAATTTTCATGGAGCTTTCAACTATGCCGTAATATATATATATATATATATATATATATATATATATATATATATATATATAATATATATATATATATATATATATATATATATAAATATATATATATATATATATATATATATATATATATATATATATATATATATATATATATATATATATATATATATATATATATATATATATATATACTACTACTACTAACAACTCATCGCAGCACCAAGCCGCCTGAGGCCAACACAGCTACGCACGCTCCTCCTCCACCCCAATCTACTCAAAGCCTCCCTTTTTACACCCGCCCACGAAGTTCCCATTTCCTTTAAATCTTTCTTTATGACGTCCTCCCACCCCAGACGGGACGACCTGCTTTCCGTTTAGCCCTAGATGGTTGGCCGAAAAGAACAATCTTTGGCAATCTGTCATCCTTCATCCGCACAACATGCCCTAACCACCTCAACCTTTCTTTCATTATATATATATATATATATATATATATATATATATATATATATATATATATATATATATAATATATATATATATATATATATATATATATATATATATATATAGCGAACTGTAAGTAAGGAGTGACCTGTGTAGATCAATTTTTTGGTATAATTTTACTAATTTTAGAAAATCTTTAAATGTAATGAAAGACTTCCATTTTGGAACTGTGGCTATATTTAGCTCTGATTTTGAAAAACAACACCCTCATTTTACTGAAATTTGTATCTGGTATTGTAAAAGAATCATATTATTAGGTACTTTATGCTACATGTCGGTCGATTTTAATAACTCTTAATTTAATTATTATTATTATCATTATTTTTCATGCATATTCTCTTTCTCCGAGAAAATGAAAGTTGATTGTCTGAAATTCAAAGGTATTAACGTTTTTCCAAGGCTTTGAATGAATATAGCACTCTATATATTGATTCTAATTTGTAAATGAAAAAACACGGTTTAATTTTGCTTATATTTAGTTTCAGACGTCTGAATTGTCTAGGAATTTTATTTTTAATTTCCTTCTATAAAGATCTGCTCTAAGCAAATGATATAGTTTAAATGGATTAATTTTAAATCAATAACTCAATACCAAGCTCAAAAGCGAATTCGATTTTCAAAAGGGTTATTAGCATAAAATTAAATTTTTGCTGGAAGATTTTCCCAGCTACTGGGGATGTATTTTGCATAGAAAACGTAGTTCTAGCTTTTATTTTCCTTTTAACTCTTTAGATTTCTTGCTAACATAGTTTGATTACCCATGATTTTAGGGGTATTCGAAAGAGATAAGGTAATGATACCTACTTACAAAGGACAAGTCGAATCCCCCATCTCCCAAGGATATTTCAAGTATCCCATATAAATTTTTAAGGAAAATAATGAGAAAAAATGTGAAAAATCTCAATATTCTGTCCAAAAAGGACTTTTAGTGCACATTTTACTGCACTATTTTATTAAACTTTTACTTTTAGAGGAGAAATGCTGACCCATCTATGCTCCGCATGTAAGACAGTGAAGTCGCTGGCCCTTCAAGAGCAACAGTCATCAAATAAGCTGGCCCTATCATGACCACTTATCAAGAGAAGCCCGAACCTTCCATGGCAATGCCACAACAAGCCCCAGCTCCCCGTCAAGTGATGTCCGACCCTACCATGCAAGCTGCTGATCTTAATGTAAGTTTAAATTTTGTTTTTATTTCTCGCTAAAGATTTATCTTTTACTTTCAGAACTCCGTAATGAAGCCCAAAACTTTTGAATTATGGGTTATATTAATTTGAAACTTTCAGGAAATGTTATATACATTTCTCTGGTTCAACAAAATGTAAACTCTTAGTTTGGTTGTGAAAAATAGGTAATTGAAGCTATGTTTAAATTCTTCATTAATATAAAATCTTAAACATGAACATTATAATGTAAATGCATATTTCAAAGAAATAATAGCCTTCTTAATACTTTAATAGTCTTTTACTTTCAGAACTCCTTAATGATGCCCAAACTCATGAATGATTGGGTATATTAATTTGAAACTTTCAGGATATGTTAAGGGAGATGAAACAGGAAAAAAGGATTTTAAAAAACTATAGTGACTTACAAAAAAAATCATATGACCATACATTTCTCTGGTTCAAGAAAATGTAATCTCGTAGTTTGATTGTGAAAAATAGCTAATTGAAGCTATCTTTAAATTCTTCATTAATATAAAATAAAAAAAACATAAAAATTATAATGTAAATGCATATTTCAAGGAAATAATAGCCTTCTTAGTAATTTAATAAACTTTCACTGTCAGAACTCTGTAATGAAGCCCGAAGGAGGGCAGTACTATCCCCATAACCCTGATGATATAGTCAGAGATAATAGATGTTATTGGTGTAAGCAGCGGAACTAGATTTTGATATGCCAGGATATAAGAAGATGTGAATCTACATATAAATGTAGAACATGCAATAAATATACTTGGCTTCCTGGCTATCATCATGATATGTTAGATATTGTTGTATAAATTAAATAAAATCAATAAGTTCTTGCATTTTAACCTTTGAGTATTGAGAATATTAGAAAAGCTATAGAATTCTACATGAAATCTCGAAGAAACGCTTTTTGTTCTCCTCCCCCGCACGTGTAACCTTAATATCTAAAGATGAAATATGTCTATTTCTGCTCGAAAACTCTCTCAGGGGAGCTAAATGATGAATGGGGCATTGATTTTTCTAGATTCCTCTCCCTCATTATTTTAAAAATAATTCTTTTTGGGATGTGTCTTTGAAAAAAATATATTTTTTTGTTATTTTCAGTGAACAAAATGGCGCCTTCTAGATTCTGAGCAACTCATTCACTCCCCCCTATTTTCCAAGTGGTGCTGGCGAACTGACGGCTTTGTGGCACTTTGGTGGTGGTCAATTGGAGCCCTCGTTGACGATGTTCGGTTGATGTGCCGTCATTTTCATTAATATCACTTAATTTTCAGGGTTGTTTCCCCCCTTTTTTCAGAAATTGGACATTAAATCTCGTACAGGCTTTTACCAAGGACATTAAAAATCGTACAGGCTTTTGCCAAGGACATAAAACTCGTACAGGCTTTTACCAAGGACATTAAATCTCGTACTGGCTTTTACCATGAACATTAAAACTCATACAAGCTTTTACCAATGACATTAAAACTCGTCCCGTATGTAAATAATCTATATCCAACACATTTTTAAATTTTAGACATGAAAATTATGGATATATTGAAAAATATTAAGTAATCCTGTTTCTCATTTGTTTATTACATTTATAGGAAACCCCTGAGTATATACAAGTGGGCCAAACCATTCCGATGAGCTTTTTTAATCATAGCGCTCATGATGGGGATAATGTATGGTCTGAGTAGGAGCTCACCGGAAGCGATGAGCTTCTTCTTTGTGATGCTAGCACCGATTCTACAGATTGTATTGTGGAAGTTCATTACGCTGAGGATGGGCTATCATATATTTCTGATGATTTGGTGAAGAGGGGGCCTTCGGGTCGACTCTGTCTCGAAGATGATAAGAGGTTATATTATGACATGCCCCCCCTGAGTAATATAGTGATATTAGAAGATAGTGATAGTGAGGTTGAAATAATTGAACCTGACATTATATATTTAAAAACTAGGTAAATACTGATTTGTCAAATGAATGAACGATTAGAAAAATGATAATATATAAATAGCATGGTTGAAAAAAGGAAGTGTGGATTTCTTAAGAAAAAAAATAAATTACACAGCTAACTTCCACGAAATTTTTATCTTTGGTAGAAAACTTGGTTGAGGACTGATAACACTCTAAGGGGATGATCTAATCAATCTAAACTATTCAAGTACAGAAGTCTCTGCTGATATCCTTACTCTATGCATATCGAGTATGAGAAAATTAATATAGTACAAACAAATTTATTGTTAAGATTACGATATAAAACTCATCAAGCATATCAATAATGAGATTTATCATAAAATGATATATGAGAGCTCTTCCAGCCCGATTTTCGATGTTTAAAATCCATTCCATAGAATAACCTCTTATGTTGTCTCTTAAAGGGCCACTTTTTCTCTTCTCTTAGATCAAATTCATCATAATATTCCCTGTTATATCTTGCACTATGCACATTTTTCTTTGGGTTTTCATCACTGTCTTTTATACTATATTTTGAGATATCTCTGTAGAGATATTCCTCTTTTCTCTGTCTCTTCTTTCGATCTTCCTTTTCAGTCGTATCAAACCTCGTTTTATATGTCCTTACTTGTACCCTGTATAAATTTCTCTCCATATCAATCAAGATTCTTTTCCTCATTTCCTCCAGATTCTTCTCGTCTACCCCTACGTCCGCACTGTCTAAGCATGTTGTAGTAGGTTCATGAGAATGCTCAAAATCATGATAATGTCCTTTACATATAGAACAGTCGCAATAAAAGGATATTTCTAGCTCAATTTGTTCATTCATGTTATCACACTGCTAACCCTAGACTTGTGGGATCAATAACATTGTCATGCTGTATTCAGCGTAGACATGTTGCGTCACCCTTCTTCACAGTATTCCGACTCCCTGATTGGCCTAGAAAGAGACAAGTGATATTGTTCCCGTTAAACGCTCTTATCTGGCAATGATGTAAACTTAGCTTCGGAGTAATAGGTATAGAAACAACAAACAAGTTGACCAACAAACAGAACAGAACTATGAAACAACATCAAATCATATAACCATCAACAAATATAACCATCAACCACATAACCATCAACAAACAGAAGAGAACTAAGAAACAACATCAAACCATATAACCATCAAACCATATAAGCAACAAACAATATATAACCATCAAACCATATAACCATCAGACACTCTTATCTGGCAATGATGATGTAAACTCCCGTCTGTATTCTAAGTCCCTGATTGGCCTAGAAAAAGACACATATTCTTGTACCTTTAAACTGATTATAGATTGCAGCAGAGGTGCCCCTTCTGGAATTAGAAAAGGGTTCCTACTAACATATAGTATTGGTTATTGGGAAGTATACAGACGTTTTCAGGCGGGATTTTTCTGGTAGGTGGGGGGGGTCGGAAATTATGTGGGGGGATCTTTCCATGAAGGAAGTTTTCATGGGGAAAGGGACATTACAATGAAGGGGGCGCCGTATTTCCCATCATTATTAAAGAAAAAGATCAGAAATTAAATTAAAAAAAAACAAGTTTTTCAACTAAAAGTAAGGAGCAACATCAAAACTTAAAACGAACAGAAAATATTACGTATATTATTGGGTTCACACCCTAGCCAATACCTCGCTCTTTAAGCCAAAGATTTTTTAGTACTTTCATAAGAGCTATTTATTCTAATTAACGGCCTTTGTGATTAGGGGTCATTTTTAAAGAATTGGAACAAAATTTGAACTTTAGCTTAAAGGGCAAGGTATTGACTAGTGGGCTAACCCCCTAATATACGTTTTTAAAAATCTATAAATATAGAAGTTCGTTACGTAAGTTAATTCTAAAGTTACGTATACTTATTACTAATAAAAACGTTCGTAAATAAAATTAAAAGTTTCGAGGAAGCCATTTAACCAAATAAAAGTAAAATTAACATGCCAATTTTGTTTTAATTATTCATGTACGGTGAGCCAAAATCAAAACCTGCATTAATTCAAAAACGTTTTAAAAATTAAATTAAAAAAAAGTTTTTTTTTAACTGAAAGTAAGGAACAACGTTAAAACTTAAAACGAACAGAAATTATTCCATAGATGAAAGGGGCTGTCCCCTCCTCAACGCCTCGATCTTTACGCTAAAGTTTGACTTTCTCACAACTCTATTTTTTTTTGAACAATGAAAAAACTTTAGCGTAAAGAGCGAGGCGTTGAGGAGGGGACAGCCCCTTTCATAAACGGAATAATTTCTGTTCGTTTTAAGTTTTAACGTCGTTCCTTACTTTCAGTTAAAAAAACTTTTTTTTTTTTTATTTAATTTTTAAAGAATTGGAACAAAATTCGAACTTTAGCGTAAAGAGCAAGGTATTGACTAAGGGGAACCCCCTAATAACCGTATTAAAAATATATTAATATAGAAGTTCGTTACGTAAGTTAATTCATAATTTATATAAAAAAAAAACAAGTTTTTTTAACTGAAAGTAAGGAGCGACATTAAAACACAAAACGAACAGAAATTATTCCGTATATGAAAGGGGCTGTCCCAACCTCAACGCCTCGCTCTTATGCTAAAGTTAGACTCTTTCTCACAACCCTATTTTTTAAAACAATAAAAAAAACTTTAGCGTAAAGAGCGAGGCGTTGAGTAGGGGACAGCCCCTTTCATATACGGAATAAAATCTGTTCGTTTTAAGCTTTAATGTCGCTCCTTACTTTCAGTTAAAAAAAAAACTTGTTTTTTTATTTAAATTCAATCATGGATGAATCTTGGAATGAAAATTCCTCTCTATTAACTTAAGAACTAAGGAAACAAAAATGATGTGCAACAAATTTTTTCTGTATTCAAGTCATTCAGCACTGTCCAAACTCTTCAAGCCTCAATTTACAAAACATAAAGGCCTGACGGCGAGAAGATTGTTCTAAGACGGTAAGTCAAAACATGTAAAAAACATTTTAGGTTGCAAATTCCCCAGCGGTACAGAAGAGCTGCACTTCTCAAGACAAACGGAGCGGGAATAATTCCTTTATGTGCAGGTTGGATTCAAAGTTTGCCAGAGGCAAGTGCCAGCCAATGTAGTTATCTTTCTTTCAACTTTTGAGACGTATTGTCCTGGAAAAAGCTTTCCAAAAAAAAAAAAATTATCCGCTAATACTCTGCATAGGTTGAATATTATTCTATCAACATTTGCATAGGTTGAAAGTTACTAATTCGATTTTTGCGGAGTTATGTGAGTTAAGTTTTGTGAGAATCAGGTATAGCATGTCCAATCTAATTCAGCTCACTGGTCATTAACCTTTATCAGTACTGGCACCATTGTATTTTTCTATATAGATAATATAAAATTCGGTGCAAAGAAGGAGGCCTCTAGTCCATTGGTCTCAGAACAATCGAAAAAATTGCAATTGGTTTATTTATATAAATATTTCTACAAATAGGGATTTCCCGTTAAGGTCCGGGTAAAGATGTTCGTATTGGAACATCTCATAGAAAAGATGAAAAATTTAAATGATTGAGCAATTTTAAAGCATCAGATCACTCTTTAGGAAAGTTTAGGCCTCCTGTTTTTTAGGTCATGGACAACTGCGGATTCACTGTGTTTTTTGTCTCCTTAATGAATCACTTGAATCTACATCGTTATTGTCCATTTTGATTTACCTTTAATGTACGATCTAGTGTATAAATTAAATGAGAACAAGGAAATGAAATAAGAAAAATCTTTAAACAGCTTTTTTTTTAGTTTGACTGCAACCACATGTCAAAGTAAGGTTAAAAAAAATGTACGGTTTGTTTGTTTCCCATATTCTTGTCGCCGAGCTGGTTTTCCGACCTTTTGGGTTATCAAGAAGAAGTGAATGAGCCATATGTTAACATTTCTGGAATTAATCATATCGAGCTAAGAGTTGCATCAGGGCATATGTTCAGCAATCAATCCTTTTACTTAGAGGTCTTGTTATTCATGCACTGTTTGCTGTCATTTCCTAGTCAACAGATGGCAGGCTTTCAATTTGGCTTCTAATCTTGCAATCAATTGTAACATCCGTTGTAATAAAACTAAAGTAATAATTCTTTATACTTGGTTCACATGAAATGTGGGATATGTGACCGTAACGTGGTTTTTTCGATGAGTTGTGAAAATTTTGCAATATATTTTGTTGCATTCATTGCGGATGCTAACATGGGATTCATGGGTTTTATTTCCTCTTTAGTGGGAATTTGTTATTATTCCAGAGAGTGCGAATCCCGGAATATTCCCAGTATATTCTATACAAAAGAAGTTCAATTAGAACAGAAACTGTTTTTGTACTAAGAGGCATAAACTACAATCATATACACGGTCTCAATACTGCAAACGAAGGAGGGGCCCCAGGGACTCAAAACTCTGCAGTGGGCACAAAAAAAATGTGTTGGAGTTTGATGTATCAAAACTATATTCCATTTATCTTTAATTAAATCCTTAATTAATTATGCTTTAATTAATTCGACAGGTTCCTTTCCTATTAAATCAAATGGCGTAGTTTAAAAACATATATTTTTTTGTGTGTGTCTATTTTAACATTTAAACGGTTTGGCACAATTTTGCCACAAGACTCCTTCTCACTGTTTCGATCGACGGTTCATTCGCCGAAAAATGTCGTTGTAAAATGTTTCAGTGTTTTGTTTTTTTATGTCATTGGACAAAGTTCAGTGTATTTTCCCCTTGCCGTGGCAAATAGTGTTATTATTATTTTCCGTCACAGGGTAAAGTGTTACTGTGTGAAGGACCATGACTTGTAAGCATCATGAAGAAATGTCGCCATTTCAGCTCATGTTAATCCTCTGCAAGGCCATATCCAGGGGGGTTAGGGGATTTGAGCCCTCCCCCCCACCCCGAAATGTTTGTCTGACTCGTAAAAACGGAAAAAATGGCCATAAACCAATTTTGTGTTTTTTTAGCTTTTTTGTGTCCCCCCCCCAAAAAAAAACAAAACCCCCTCCGAAATAAATCCTGGGTACGGCCTTGATCCTCTGCAAGTGTATTCTTCCGTCAATGCATCTTTCTGAAACTGAAATTATTCATAAGTGAAATCTTCCACTCAGGGCCATTAAGAGCCAAGAATATGCCCTGGGGAGAAATTGGCCTTCTCCTCCTCCTCTCACTTGCTGTTTTTCTTGGCAATTGAACTCGTAACGGAAACTAAAAATTAAAAAAATTAAAAAGTCTATAAAGATTAAAAATTCTGGCCCAAAGTGGGCCAGACTTGAGCCCCTACTCAACCCCCTCTAAATGTGAACCTACAACAAGCTATATTTATTTACCATTTCTTATAAGGATATTTTTATGACCAAGCCATATCGTGTACTAAAGTAGGTATTGTCTTTTATTTTTTCAGATCTTTTTTTCCGACCTTAGAATTTCTAGGCTACTCTGCTATTTGTCTCTGTTGAGTGTGGCGTTCTATCACAAATATTAATTTTCGAAAAAAACTTTTTGAGAACGGAGTTTAAAAAAAAAAGTAGATAGCCACATTAAAATCTAGGTAGCCACATTAAAATCTAGGACGAGCAAAAATTAAATATTATAATGATTTAAACTTAAAACAGCCATAAATTACTGTCAAACAATAAATGAAACAGAAAACCAACAGAAATTAAGATGAACAATCACATAAAAGATACATTGGTTGATTTAGGTGAATTAAATAAATCCTAAAACGAGTAAAAATTCAAATGAATGCTCAAGTAAAAGTTAAATTGAGCAAAAATCTACTAGTAACAGGATTTTCCCCACTGCCCCCCCCCCCACCTAGCTGTAAACCTTCTAAAACGTATTGCGTTATTTATGTTTTATTGAAAACTATATGTATTTTCAGCAGTTTGCTTTATTTTGCAAGAACATACACAAAACAAAATAAATCACTACAATATTGAAGATGACTGGAAATACCTAACGAAAACAAATTGAATATTTATTATGTAACCGAAATAATTCCTGGAAATCTCATTAATTCAAAATTTTGTTTGAAAACAATCATTTTATTTTTAGGCCAGGGCCCGCTAGGCACAGGCCTTGTGAGCCTATTGGTAAATCCAGGCCTGCACATAGTGTCTTTTTATTAAGCTGAACATCCCCCTCAACATACTCTGAAAGCTTCAAATTAATGCCCTCAACTGTCACAAGTCACAAGTAGTCGCAGTTACAGTTACAGGTAGTCACAACTACAGTTGCAAATAGTCATAGCCGCAAATAGTTGCAGACGTAAGTGGTTGTAGTCGCAAATAGTCAGAGTCGGAAGAAGTCGCAAGTATTTGCAGTCGCAGTTATGAGCATTCCAAGTCGTAAGTTGTCGCAGTTGCGAGTATTCCAAGTCGTAAGTTGTCGCATTTGCAAGCAGTCGCAGTCGTAAGAAGTCGTACTCAGAAGAAGTTGCAGTTGCAGTCGCAAGTAGTCGTAGCTGCAGTCACAAGAGGTCAAAGTCACAAGCAGTCGAAGTTGCAAGAAGTCACAGTCGCAACGAGTCATAGTCACAAGTAGTCGCAGTTGAAAACACAAGTAGTTGCAGTCACAGATGCAAGTAGTCACAGTCGCTAACAGTGTCTATTTTAATCTCGTCTTGTCGCACTTGCAAGTAGTTGTAGTCACGTCAAAAGTAGTCGCAGTCACAAGTAGTCGCAGTCGCAAGTATTCGTAGTGACAGCTGCAAAAAGTCAGAGTCGCAAGTAGTCGCATTCTCAAGCAGTCATACTAGCAGCCAAAAGTAGCTACAGTCGCAACAACAGTCGCTTTTGCAGCCCTGAATGTTCCAAGTTAATATCTTCAGCCGTTCCTAAGGTATTGCAGATACATCCTTTTGATAACTTAGATATGTACAGTGTCTTTTCATTTAGTTTAACATCCTCCTAAACATTTTCTGAAGTTTAGACTTAAACTTCGGACCCAACCAGGATCAAACATCCCCCAATTCCCAAAAATATTTCCCAAATGTATACAAAGAGCAAATTACGGATTTACTACCCTGTCCCGGGAGATGTGTGGGGAGGGGGATCATGCCCTCTCCAGAGGCATACTCATTGGACATTTTTGCTATTTGAAAATTTATGATCAGTGTTGGAGGGGCATCCCAAAAGGTGGAGAGGCAGGGGGGTGGTGATTTCTACAGATCATCTTCCAACATCTCCCACACTGTTAAACAACTTAATAACCTCATTCGTTTCTGAGACATTGCTGATTCAACTTTTTGATAACCAGCGTTCACATCGTTTGGTGTTTTGATTTTTACAACATCCCTCTAAACATTTCCTGAAAGTCTCACCTTAATACCCTAAGCCTTTTGGAATGTTCAGGATTAAACATGCACATCTTTCCCCAAAAATAATCCCTAAACCTCTTGTGTAAACAATGGTCAACTTATATAATTTAAAGCCCTTGTCCTTGAGACTGTGGAAGAATGTCATTCCCGAGACATAGTTACTTGACCTTTAAACTATTTTGAACAAAATGGATTGTTTTAAATTTTGATTGAACGTTTTTGGGCAGAGTACATCTAAAAGGAGCGAGGGAGGGGGATGGTTGTCCTCCGATCACTTTTGACTCTTAAAAAGGGCTCCAGAACTTTTAATTTTCAATCGAATGTGACCCCTTCAAAGTTTTTATGATTAACCCTTCCATATGAAGAGGCTCGGGAAAAAAAAACAACATTGAAGCCTTATGACGAACAAATAATTTTCAAATGGGAATAAATCTATTTATTTAGATAGTGAAAAAAAACGAGTGCAAAAGTCCAGATATTTCAATCACATATACAGCGACCGTCATCAGTACTATTACTAAAATAATATAATTGAAACTAGCATTTTTATACACAAAGAAATAAATAACTTTTCGGGTCATTCACAAAATAATGAACTTCCGGATTATTCACTAGATTATTTTCAGAGAGAGTTCAATGACAAAGTTCATTCAAAATCTTGATGTAAATATCGTTCCTGAATCTTGCCTAAAAGTAAAACAAATTTCCAATGAAGGTGGCAAAGCCTTCCGTGTCTTCTAAATGCAGACGAAATGCTGAGTTTATAGTTGTTCACTTGAATGGTCTCATTTCCTCATACATGCGACGTTTTTTTCGATGTAACACCTTAAGCTAGGTATTCTATTCTTAGACCGCACTGTCATTCTATGACGAAGAAATAAATTTTCAAATCGGGATACATCCATTTTTTAAACTGTGAAAAAACAGGTACGAAAATACGAATTACGTCGAAAATACGGCGTATATATGGGGAAATGAGACCATCCAAGTGAACAACTGTAAACTCAGCATTTCGTCTGCATTTAGAAGACACGAAAGGCTTTGCCACCTTCATTGGAAATTTGTTTTTACTTTTAGGTAAGATTCAGGAACGATATTTACATCAAGATTTTGAATGAACTTTGTCATTGATCTCTCTCTTAAAATAATCTAGTGAATAATCCGGAAGTTCATTATTTTGTGAATGACCCGAAAAGTTATTTATTTCTTGTGTATTAAAATGCTAGTTTCAATTATATTATTTTAGTAATACTATTGATGACGGTCGCTATATATGACGCTGTATGACGGTCGCTATATGACGGTTGCTGTTCAAAAGTAAACTGCTTGACGATCAAACGACCAAATAAAATCCCTAGATATTTTATATCTTTCAGTTTTGGATAACCAAAACATTTAGTCTAAAGGAGAAACTCGCTAAATTTTAGGCGAAATTGTTTTGTAGCCATGAAGAAATATTCAACTGATAAGACGGAGGTCTGTTGATTTATACCTAAACCATGGCAATTTAAGGGAGTAAAAACATTCGCAACCATTTACTGGAAATCTGTATATTGAAATAATCACTGAATATATAATCATATCGTGGGCCTACTCTTGTCTGAACCACATTTTTCTTAGCTTTTATGACAGACTCTTTTTTTTCCTGCTGGATTATGTCTGGATGTAATTGCGTACAATATCTGACCTATGGAAAAAACGCAATTTTCAAACTGGATCTACGCCTTAAATACTTTTATTTAACTTTGTGTTTTTAGGGGATTGAATCTCAAATAGAAGTCTTAATTCCCGTTAAAAGCTGTGATGATAATCGTATACAATTGGTGGGGTGGCTGTTGACTGTTTCGAATAGAGGCAGATTTTTTTTTTTTTTTTTTTTTTTTTTCTTTTACAATTCCCTTCTCCTCTTTTCAGGGAAAGATATTCGTTTATGACTTCCTCAATACAAAGACAACATCGGTCATCAGTAGACTGGACGAAGAGGGTATAAGCATACATTAATTTACATTGGCCACCATCTCGGCGGAGGAGGAAATAAAACGATCATTTATTTTATCGATCGTTTGCTGTAGTTACAATGGGTGGCCACTGCGTCGGAGTTAAAGAAAACGATCGTTTATTACCATCCAATGTGTACGTCGCAATACCATCCTGATCACCTCTTAAAAACGATCGGTAAAAATCTGATTGATAAAAAAACGCCAAGTGTGTTTCAGGACTTCGGGTTGAAGTTGAGGATTTTTACTTTTCTGATATACTAAAGACGAAAAAGTTCAAAATTAAAAAATGGAAGTGAAATCTTGTAAACTAAACGCTTCTATCTCCAAATATAAAAAAAAGTAATTTAGAGATAAAGGTTTTTTTTCTATAAGCTCTTTTAAACATTTTTTAAAGCTCACCTTGGCAGGAAAGACTTTTAGCAATTAAGGGCTAATATCCGTCGGCATGTAGTTTTTATCTTCATGAAGGGCCACGAATTTAGTTCAGGATTACTTTTAATTAAGCGTCTTTTTAATATGACTAAGTTATTTGTTTGGATTGTTGTTCTAGGTGAATGTGGGCCTCTCGGCTATCTTTTAGTATGAATTTATATTTAATAATATTGATTTTTTTTTATATTTATATTTATATTTGGATCCTGGGCTAGCTGCTACTTTCATATTATTGTTGTATTATTGTATCTTTGCCGTCGTAATTATCTTTGTATTGTAGCGTAATTTTTTATTGTATCTTTGTCTAGGCCTAGTTTTTCGAGCTTGTCTCCCCATGGGCCTATGTCAATTTTATACATGTATATGTTAATAATAAAATAATTGAACTTGAACTTGAACTTGAAAAAGTGTGGTACACGTACAGAGGAGAAGTGAGGCATGGGATATTATTCAAACAGATTGAAAATCTACATAATCCCTGGCCTTTTGCAGGGATGGAGCCACCTTGACCCCCATCCTATTACAATCTTAAATGTACACGGCATATTGATCGACTATTTTTTCTTATATTTGTATTATACTTCGTTTGAACTCATTGTCTCGTCAAAAAAATGTACTGGGAGATCATTTATTAAAAGAATTTAGTTTCATTTCAATGCAAAAAGATTTGTTTCATGATTGAAGATCCCTTTGTCTTGAAAATTTAACTGGGGTGTTTTTATCGCCTGAAATTTTAAGCAGATAATCACAAGAAAAAAAAATATTTCGTGCTAAGAATAAATGAAAATGTATCATTGTTCTTGATAAACTCTTCTTGGTCCCGATCCAAGTCAAAATTTAAAATCTACTTGACGCCCTTCCCCCACGTCAAACATTCTCTCTAAGTTTCAACTTGGTCCCTTTATCTGTAAATTTCCAATCTCGAGATAAAGCAGATATGGTATTTTGATAGCAAGAATACATATAATGTCTTTCGATTTGGCTTACCTCTTCCCCCAAGTCATGATTTTGCGTACCTTCCACCGGGCCAAATATTTCCTGAAAGTTTTAGTCTAATACCCTGAACTGTTTCCAAAGAATTTTACATACGCCATGTTTACAACATGGCAGCACAGTATGACTTGATATATCTAGCTACTTAACTGTGCATAGATTATAAATCTCATAGGAGCTAAGATTGTGTGCCGTCTACAAACGTTAGTTCTATATAGATTGGAGGCAAAATTTGGTAAGCCCCGTCACCCTTCCCTAGAACTAGATTGAATGTTTGACAATGAATTCTAACTAAGAAGAATTGAATTCCAATAGTGTCCGAAGACTAGATTACACATAGTGTCTTTACCTGTTCCCCTTCCCCTCAAGTTTTAACTTGTAAATCATATTTACCCTCGACTAATCCCTCCTGTTTCAACATGATCATTTAAGCGTTCCTAATATAATGTAAATAATTTGAAAATCAGGAGGCACATAACATCTTATAATTTACTCAGGTACATGCTCCGTTTCCATAGTACACTTTTGGGAAACTCTGGTAATGTTGACCTAGTGAACGATCCGTAAGAGCTTACTCGCCATGCAACTAATTAGAAAATAAGAGTGTTGGCCCGTTCAAGACCCCCCTATTCTACTTCCAGCAAAACATATTATTTTTTGCTCCAAAAAATGATTTTTGGTCCAAAGAATAAACTCTAGTTTATTGATTTTTTCTCCAAAGAATAAATATTTTTCAAACAGTTCGTGGTAACGAACTGCAAGTATAAAGCGACCTGGCTCAATAGTAACCGAAACTCCAAAAAAAGGAATTTTGATGTCAAGAAATGCATCAAAAGAATCAGATCTTTATGCTGATTTAGTCTTACCCATCAAAAGCTACGCGCCTGAGAAATTTGTCTTATTTTTGAAAAAAAGGGGAAACACCCCCTAAAAGTCATAAAACCTTAATGAAAATCACACCATCAGATTCAGCGTATCAGAGAACCCTACTAAAGATGTTTCATTGCTCCTATCTGCAAAAATGTGGAATTTTGTATTTTTTGCCAGAACAAAGATCACGGATGCGTGTTTATTTTTTTATTTATTTTTTCCCCAGGGGTGATCGTATTGACCCAGTGGTCCTAGAATATCGTGGGAGGGCTCATTCGAGCGAAAGTTAAATATTCTAGTGCCCTTTTTTAAGTGACAAAGAAATGGAAGGCAACAAGGCCCACTCCCACGCTCATTTTTTCCCAAAGTCACCCGATAAAAATCTTAAGATAGCCATTTTGTTCAGCATGGTCGAAAAATATAATAACTACGTCTTTGAGGATGTCTTAATTCCCTACAGTTCCCGGGGGAAGGGCTGCAATTTATGAAGTTTGCCCTTTGAACTTTGAACTTTGGTAGTGGGGGGTGGATCGGGGTATACGTGGGAGGATCTTTCAATGCAGGATGTTGTCATGAGGGAAGGGACATTGCTATGAAGGGGGCATCGGATTTCCCAGATTTATCTAAAAAAAGATCAGAAATTAAATTAAAAAAAAAAAATTCAACTGAAAACTTTTCACCTGAAAATTTTTCAACATCATAACTTAAAATGAACAGAAGCTATTACTTATATGATTGGGTTCACCCCCTAGTCAATACCTCGCTCTTTAAGCTAATTTTTTTTAGTACTTTCATAACAGCTAGTAGAGATGCCTCAGGAGGTCCGATCAGGGCTCCTTATATGGGCATAGAACCACGTGGTTTATGGACTTTGTCAGTGAGAATTTGAAAAACAGGAATTTTGTCACATTTATGGATGGTTTTTATGGATTTGTCAGTGAGAATGAAAAAACAGGAAGTTTGTCACATTTATGTCTGTTTTCATGGATGGTTATGTGTGTTGATTATTTGATGTTTTTATGGATTATTGAGTCTAATGGGGGCAGGTCAATGACACTTCCTTCTTGTTGTTGCTCGATGCAAATGCCAAGGTCAATGTTGTTATTGTTTCCGAGGCAAAATGCCAAGGTCAATGTTATTGTTGTTTTGAACAGAGTCATATGGGGAACACGTGGTTAATGGGGTCAATGTTGTTGTTGTAAGTGCACACTCGAGGCAGATGTTATGATCCGGAAATAGTATTTGTTATTGTTATTCGAGGCAAATGTTGTTGTCGTTCGAAGCAAAGTTAATGACATTTCCTTCCTGTTCGAGGCAGATGTTATGATCCGGAAATAGTATTTGTTATTGTTTCCGAGCCAAATGTTACGAGTTCCCGGGAAACAGCTAGATCCCCCTTCTCAGCCAATCAGAGGCAAGGTTACATCCCCCTTCTCAACCAATCAGAGGGCTGGTTACATATTAGCGGCGGTGGGAATATAAGGAACGGGTTTTTTGCTATAGTTTTATTAGTCCGTGAATAGAATTCACTAAGTTTTTAGTTAGCAGAGTAATAACATGAGTGAACAAGTTGAGTTAGAAATATCCTTTTATTGCAACTGTTCTATTTGTAAAGGACATTTTCATGATTTAGAGTATTCACATGAACCTACTGAATGTTTAGACAGCATAGAGGCAGAGACAGATGAGAAGAATCTGGAGGAAACGAGAAGAAAAATTATATGTGACATGGAGAGAAATTTAGACCGATTGCAAGTAAGCTCAGATAAAAGAAGGATTGATATGATAGAAAAGGAAGATCAAAAGAAGAGACTAGTAAAAAGGGCTTTTTCTATAGCGTAAAAGACAGAAGTGAAAACCCAAAGAAAAATGTGTATAGTGCAAGATATAACTCGGATTATTATGATGATTATGCTCCAAGAGAAGAGAAAAAGTGGCCCTTCAAGAGACAACATAAGAGGTCATTCTACGAAAAGGATTTTAAACAACGGAAACCATGGTGGAAGTGCTCTCATATACCATTTTACGATAAATCCCATTTTTGATATGCTTGATGAGTTTTATACCATAATCATACAATAAATTTGTTTCTGCTATTTTAATTTTCTCATACTCGATATGCATAGAGTAAGAATACCAGCAGAGACTTCTGTACATGAATAGTTCAGATTGATTAGATCATCCCTTAGAGTGTTCTCAGTCCACAGCCAAGTTTTCTATCAAAGACAAAAAAATTTTGTAGAAGTTAGCTGTGTAATTTTTTTCTCAAGAAATCAACATTTAATTTTTTGTCCATGCTATTTAAATAAAATCATTATTCTAATCCTTTATTGATTAGTTAAATCAATATTTATAATACTCTTTAAATATATGATGTCAGGCTCAATTACTTGAATATCTTCATCATCAGCATTATTTTCTACTATCACTATATTCACCAGAGGAGGTGGTATGCGTTCAACCTCCGTTCAAGTAATTGAACCTCATCTTCTTCATCATTGACCATTATAGAGATCAAAGGGGGCATGACCTCGAATAAATCACCGCGTACTCTCATTGTAGGTAAACTAGGAGCCAACCGCTCATCGTCTTCTATGCAAAGACGACCTGAAGGCCCCCGCCGTACCAGATCTTCTGACGTATATGAAAGTCCATCTTCAGTATAATGAATTTCAATTATATCATCATCGGTACCTTCGAAGGCTCTACTAGTACAAAGAAGGACCTCCTGACTTTCCGTGAGCTCCCACTCGCTCCATACATCCTAAAAAGATTGAGAACACTATGGTCAAAAGCTCTATGGAAAGGTATAGTCTTCATGAATATACTGAGGGGTGTTCTACAGAGCAATAAAATAGTGCTCAAAAGCTCTATGTCTTTCCATGGTAAAGCATAAATTTGCAGTTTACTGAGTATTAAAAAAAAATAAAAATATGGTTATCCTCTAAAACTATAGAAGGTTTGCATCCTAAGACAAAATCCCTGTTTTTAAGAAATTTATAGAACTCCATTAAACCAAAAAAGAGCAATAAAATAAAACCAAATAATCTATGGATCGTAAAACTTCTTCAAATCAGCATTGAAAAAACAAATTGGACCCAAAACGAACGGAAAATACAATATATAGCTGAGTCAAACTCAAAACAAGCAGAAATTAACAAGAGTAATTCTCGAAACCTCTATGCCTTTCCAAGGTAAAGCATAAATTTGAAGTTTACTGAATATTAAAACAAAGTAAAAATATGGTTAGCCTCTAAAACTATAGAAGGTTTGCGTCCTATGACAAAATCCCAGTTTTCATAGAAATGTAAAGAACTCCATTAAACCAAACAGAGCAGTAAAACAATGCTCGAAAGCTCTATGCCTTTCCATGGTAAAACATAAATTTGCAGTTTACTGAATATTAAAGCAAAGTAAAAATACGGTTATTCTCTAAAACTATAGAAGGTTTACGTCCTAAGACAAAATCCCTGTTTTTTAAGAAATTTATAGAACTCCATTAAGCCAAAAAAAAGACTAATAGAATAAAACCAAATAATCTATAGATCGTAAAACTTCTTCAAATCAGCATTGAAAAAATAAATGACCCAGTCAAACTCAAAACAAGCAGAAAATACAAGAATATTTTTCGAAACATCCTCTATGGTGGGGGAGCATGCACAGCTGTGTCCTCTTCGGTCGACTAGGTGCTGTAGTGAGTTGTTGGTAGTAGGAGTACATTATTTTTTTGAAGATTTAAATGAATCAGATTAGTTAAACAAAGCTTATAAATAAAAATTCTATTAACAGTTAATTTTGTACCGACTACATAAACATTTAAGACCAAGTGCACCACGATGCACCATTGCGGTCTGAGAAATTCAAAAACTCAGAAACTCAATACATAGTTTTCGATAATTTCAAGTCGTTTGCTATCTAAGAATTTTATTTCTACAACACTTAGACCTTCCTTAGGTTGAAGTGCTGTTTTGCGCCACAAAATGGTAGAAAATCCCGCTTTTACTTGAGTACATTATACGTTTTGCCTCTTACAATAGACACTAAAAAAGGTAAGTATAGACCGCTCATCCTCTATGGTGGGGGAGCATGCACAGCTGTGTCCTCTTCGGTCGACTAGGTGCTGTAGTGAGTTGTTGGTAGTAGGAGTACATTATTTTTGAAGATTTAAATGAATCAGATTAGTTAAACAAAGCTTATAAATAAAAATTCTATTAACAGTTAATTTTGTACCAACTACATAAATATTTAAGACCAAGTGCACCACGATGCACCATTGCGGTCTGAGAAATTCAAAAACTCAGAAACTCAATACATAGTTTTCGATAATTTCAAGTCGTTTGCTATCTAAGAATTTTATTTCTACAACACTTAGACCTTCCTTAGGTTGAAGTGCTGTTTTGCGCCACAAAATGGTAGAAAATCCCGCTTTTACTTGAGTACATTATATGTTTTTGCCTCTTACAATAGACACTAAAAAGGTAAGTATAGACCGCTCATCCTCTATGGTGGGGGAGCATGCACTGCTGTGTCCTCTTCGGTCGACTAGGTGCTGTAGTGAGTTGTTGGTAGTAGGAGTACATTATTTTTGAAGATTTAAATGAATCAGATTAGTTAAACAAAGCTTATAAATAAAAATTCTATTAACAGTTAATTTTGTACCGACTACATAAATATTTAAGACCAAGTGCACCACGATGCACCATTGTGGTCTGAGAAATTCAAAAACTCAGAAACTCAATACATAGTTTTCGATAATTTCAAGTCGTTTGCTATCTAAGAATTTTATTTCTACAACACTTAGACCTTCCTTAGGTTGAAGTGCTGTTTTGCGCCACAAAATGGTAGAAAAATCCCGCTTTTACTTGAGTACATTATACGTTTTGCCTCTTACAATAGACACTAAAAAAGGTAAGTATAGACCGCTCATCCTCTATGGTGGGGGAGCATGCACAGCTGTGTCCTCTTCGGTCGACTCGTTGCTGTAGTGAGTTGTTGGTAGTAGGAGTACATTATTTTTGATGATTTAAATGAATCAGATTAGTTAAACAAAGCTTATAAATAAAAATTATATTAACAGTTAATTTTGTACCGACTATATAAATATTTAAGACCAAGTGCACCACGATGCACCACTGTGGTCTGAGAAATTCAAAAACTCAGAAACTCAATACATAGTTTCCGATAATTTCAAGTCGTTTGCTATCTAAGAATTTTATTTCTACAACACTTAGACCTTCCTTAGGTTTAAGTGCTGTTTTGCGCCACAAAATGGTAGAAAATCCCGCTTTTACTTGAGTACATTATACGTTTTGCCTCTTACAATTTGCCCCATTAGCTTGATATGTTATCTCGTGAGAAAAAAAAAACTATCAAATAAACACGCATCCGTGATCTTTCTTCTGGCAAAAATGTAAATTCCACATTTTTGTAGAAGGGAGCTTGGAACCTCTACAGTAGGCTTCTCTGATACGTTGAATATGATAGTGTGATTTTCATTAAGGTTCTATAGCTTTTAGGGGGTCTTTCCCCCCTTTTTCGAAAATCAGTCAAATTTTCTCAGGCACCTAACTTTTGATGAGTAGAACTAAACCTGATGAAACTTATATATTTGAAATCAGCATTTAAAGCTGATTCTTTGATGTATCTATTGGTATCAAAATTCTGTTTTCTAGAGTTTCGGATACCATTGAGCTGGCTCGCTCCTTACTTACACTTCGTTACCACGAGATGTTTTATTAATTAAAAAAAAAATTTTCACAAAATAAGTTTTTCAAAGAAAAGTAAAGAGCTACTACATTAAATCAAAGATGAGCAGAAATAAACTTAAATAATTGTTCAAACGTAAACTTATGACCAATGCCATACTAGTTAAAGTGACAAAAACTCTTTCCCACAAGAGGACACTTTTCAACTAAAAGTAAAGAGCTACTAAATCAAAGATATGATGAAATAATAACGAATAATTGTTCAAACGTAAACTTATGTTTAGCGATAAACATATTAGAGTGATAAAAAACTTTTTTCCACAAGAGGACACTTTTCGAGTAAAAGTAAAGAGCTACCAGACTAAACCAAAGATATGATGAAATAATAGCGAATAATTGTTCAAACTTAAATTTTCTGTATTACGGGAATAGTTTATTTTCGAACCATTATATCTACCAAAGGTTCAATACCTGAGTTAAACTAAGAGGTTCCAATTTCAGGAAAAAAATTACATTTAGACAACATTTGACAATTTACCAAATTTAAAGTTTTGTTAGAACCCTGGGAATGCATTTTCATCATATTTTGCCTATTTTCATTGGAAAACACACTGAAAAGACATATTATTGAACTCACATCAAACATTGCAGAGCTTGCATTTGAAGAACCTTCCATTATTTTCTATCTTGTCCTCTATTTCAGCATATACTGACTTTAAAGCTTTTCAAAGCTCTTAAATATACTTACCTAACGGTTATTTATTTACGAAATCATGCAAACTGTTGATTTAGAACAATAATTACCTTTCTATATATCAATTAACACTCACTAGAATTGCCACTTTTCACTCGCGGAGAATGGTTTCAAAACAATACTTCTTACATCGCATAGACTAATTACGTCAAACGAGACATCTTCAATGCAGATTAATTAATTGTTACGTTCGATTTTGTTTTGGACATAGGAGAGCATCAAAGGGAAGTGAGAATTTCTGTGAAACTATCAAAGATTGATCAACTCGGGATTTCACACTTCTTGTGTAATCAGAAAGAAAAAAGAAGAAAAAATTGATAAAGGATATTTTGAAATATGTCCCAAAATCAGAGCTATTACAACTTAAATGACGCGAGGGGGCGTGAAAACTATGGTTTTAACTTTGATATGCAAGACTAGACAGAAAAGTCTATAGGAGTGGGGCTGCCACCCGCCTCAACCCTCGCTCTCGAAATCCACACCACCCCCTTCCCCCAAACTCTGCCGAAAATTGTCCTTTTCAGCCAACCGTCTAGGGCTAAACGGAAAGAAGGTCGTCCTCGTCTGGGGTGGGAGGTCGTCATAAAAAAAGATTTATAGGAAATGGGAACTTCCCGGGAGGGTGTAAAAAGAGAGACTTTGAATAAATTGGGATGGAGGAGGAGCGTGCGTGGCTGTGTAGGTCTTAGGCGGCTTGGTGATGCGATGAGTTGTTAGTATTAGTAGCAGTCGTAGTAGTAGTATCTTTTATTAATTTCATTCGCATTTTATATAACCACATTTTATTATGATAACATAAACTGTTTATATTAGATAAATAGTTACTTATAATAAACTCTAGTCTATAACTTATAACCGACTCCAGAACCCTGGTATATTTACTCTTGCGCACAAACGCAAAGCTTTTACAAGTTTATGCACCGTTTTCCTGCCCAGAAGCGTGACTTTTGAATTCAGATCTGAAACAGAAAGCAACCCAATATCAAACAGTTCGTGGTAACGAGCTGTAAGTAAGGAGTGACGCTGCTCAATAGTAACAGAAACTATAAAAAACGGAATTTTGATATAAATAGATATATTAAAAGCATTGACTTGTTTTGCTGATTCCAAATATATAATATTCATTAAGTTTAGTGTTACCCATCAAAGACTACGAGCCTGAGAAAACTTGCCAGATTTTTTAAAAGGGGGAAACACTCCATAAAAATCAAAGAGTCCTAATGAAAATCACACCACCAGATTCAGCGTATCAGAGAACCCTACTGTAGAGGTTTCAAGCTCCTAAATGTGGAATTTTGTACTTTTTTTGCCAGAAGGAAGATCATGGATGCGTGTTTATCTATTTATTTTATTTTTCCTCAGGGGTAATCATATCGAAACTGTGGTTCTAGAATATCGTGATAGGGCTCATTCTAACAGAAAATAAAACTTTTTGGCGCTCTTTTTAAATGGCCAAAAGACTGAACGGCAACTAGCCTCACTCCAACCTCACTTTTTTCCCCAAAACTATCCGATCAGGATTTTGAGATACTCATTTTGTTCAACTTGGTCGAAAGGTCCAATCACATGAAAAGCCATATTAAGAGCTATATTTGTGAGGTTAGGTTAGGTTAGGCTAGATTAGGTTAGGTTAGGTCTAGAAATAGCAGGTTAGGCTAGGTTAGATTAGGTTAAGTGGCCGATCCCCACCCCAGGGGCCACAGGCCGAAGGCGGCACAGTCGGAGTATCCATCCCCAGGATAGGTTAGGTTAGGTTAAGTGGTCTTAAACTAACCCAGGTTAGGTTAGGTTACCTAACCTAACTAGGGTTAGTTGGTTAGGTTAGGTTCGGTTAAGTGGCCGGCCACTAACCGAACCTAACCTAACCTAACCTGCTAACCCTAGTTAGGTTAGGTAACCTAACCTAACCTGGGTTAGGTTAAGACCACTTAACCTAACCTAACCTATCCTGGGGATGGATACTCCGACTGTGCCGCCTTCGGCCTGTGGCCCCTGGGGTGGGGATCGGCCACTTAACCTAATCTAACCTAGCCTAACCTGCTATTTCTAGACCTAACCTAACCTAATCTAGCCTAACCTAACCTAACCTCACAAATATAGCTCTTAATATGGCTTTTCATGTGATTGGACCTTTCGACCAAGTTGAACAAAATGAGTATCTCAAAATCCTGATCGGATAGTTTTGGGGAAAAAAGTGAGGTTGGAGTGAGGCTAGTTGCCGTTCAGTCTTTTGGCCATTTAAAAAGAGCGCCAAAAAGTTTTATTTTCTGTTAGAATGAGCCCTATCACGATATTCTAGAACCACAGTTTCGATATGATTACCCCTGAGGAAAAATAAAATAAATAGATAAACACGCATCCATGATCTTCCTTCTGGCAAAAAAAGTACAAAATTCCACATTTAGGAGCTTGAAACCTCTACAGTAGGGTTCTCTGATACGCTGAATCTGGTGGTGTGATTTTCATTAGGACTCTTTGATTTTTATGGAGTGTTTCCCCCCTTTTAAAAATCTGGCAAGTTTTCTCAGGCTCGTAGTCTTTGATGGGTAACACTAAACTTAATGAATATTATATATTTGGAATCAACATAACAAGTCAATGCTTTTAATATATCTATTTATATCAAAATTCCGTTTTTTATAGTTTCTGTTACTATTGAGCAGCGTCACTCCTTACTTACAGCTCGTTACCACGAACTGTTTGATATTGGGTTGCTTTCTGTTTCAGATCTGAATTCAAAAGTCACGCTTCTGGGCAGGAAAACGGTGCATAAACTTGTAAAAGCTTTGCGTTTGTGCGCAAGAGTAAATATACCAGGGTTCTGGAGTCGGTTATAAGTTATAGACTAGAGTTTATTATAAGTAACTATTTATCTAATATAAAACAGTTTATGTTATCATAATAAAATGTGGTTATATAAAATGCGAATGAAATTAATAAAAGATACTACTACTACGACTGCTACTAATACTAACAACTCATCGCATCACCAAGCCGCCTAAGACCAACACAGCCACGCACGCTCCTCCTCCATCCCAATTTATTCAAAGTCTCTCTTTTACACCCTCCCGGGAAGTTCCCATTTCCTATAAATCTTTTTTTTATGACGACCTCCCACCCCAGACGAGGACGACCTTCTTTCCGTTTAGCCCTAGACGGTTGGCTGAAAAGGACAATTTTCGGCAGAGTTTGGGGGAAGGGGGTGGTGTGGATTTCGAGAGCGAGGGTTGAGGCGGGTGGCAGCCCCACTCCTATAGACTTTTCTGTCTAGTCTTGCATATCAAAGTTAAAACCATAGTTTTCACGCCCCCTCGCGTCATTTAAGTTGTAATGGCTCTGATTTTGGGACATATTTCAAAATATCCTTTATCAATTTTTCTTCTTTTTTCTTTCTGATTACACAAGAAGTGTGAAATCCCCGAGTTGATCAATCTTTGATAGTTTCACAGAAATTCTCACTTCCCTTTGATGCTCTCCTATGTCCAAAACAAAATCGAACGTAACAATTAATTAATCTGCATTGAAGATGTCTTGTTTGACGTAATTAGTCTATGCGATGTAAGAAGTATTGTTTTGAAACCATTCTCCGCGAGTGAAAAGTGGCAATTCTAGTGAGTGTTAATTGATATATAGAAAGGTAATTATTGTTCTAAATCAACAGTTTGCATGATTTCGTAAATAAATAACCGTTAGGTAAGTATATTTAAGAGCTTTGAAAAGCTTTAAAAGTCAGTATATGCTGAAATAGAGGACAAGATAGAAAATAATGGAAGGTTCTTCAAATGCAAGCTCTGCAATGTTTGATGTGAGTTCAATAATATGTCTTTTCAGTGTGTTTTCCAATGAAAATAGGCAAAATATGATGAAAATGCATTCCCAGGGTTCTAACAAAACTTTAAATTTGGTAAATTGTCAAATGTTGTCTAAATGTAATTTTTTTCCTGAAATTGGAACCTCTTAGTTTAACTCAGGTATTGAACCTTTGGTAGATATAATGGTTCGAAAATAAACTATTCCCGTAATACAGAAAATTTAAGTTTGAACAATTATTCGCTATTATTTCATCATATCTTTGGTTTAGTCTGGTAGCTCTTTACTTTTACTCGAAAAGTGTCCTCTTGTGGAAAAAAGTTTTTTATCACTCTAATATGTTTATCGCTAAACATAAGTTTACGTTTGAACAATTATTCGTTATTATTTCATCATATCTTTGATTTAGTAGCTCTTTACTTTTAGTTGAAAAGTGTCCTCTTGTGGGAAAGAGTTTTTGTCACTTTAACTAGTATGGCATTGGTCATAAGTTTACGTTTGAACAATTATTTAAGTTTATTTCTGCTCATCTTTGATTTAATGTAGTAGCTCTTTACTTTTCTTTGAAAAACTTATTTTGTGGAAAGTTTTTTTTTTTAATTAATAAAACATCTCGTGGTAACGAAGTGTAAGTAAGGAGCGAGCCAGCTCAATGGTATCCGAAACTCTAGAAAACAGAATTTTGATACCAATAGATACATCAAAGAATCAGCTTTAAATGCTGATTTCAAATATATAAGTTTCATCAGGTTTAGTTCTACTCATCAAAAGTTAGGTGCCCGAGAAAATTTGACTGATTTTCGAAAAAGGGGGGAAAGACCCCCTAAAAGCTATAGAACCTTAATGAAAATCACACTATCATATTCAACGTATCAGAGAAGCCTACTGTAGAGGTTCCAAGCTCCCTTCTACAAAAATGTGGAATTTACATTTTTGCCAGAAGAAAGATCACGGATGCGTGTTTATTTGATAGTTTTTTTTTCTCACGAGATAACATATCAAGCTAATGGGGCAAATTGTAAGAGGCAAAACGTATAATGTACTCAAGTAAAAGCGGGATTTTCTACCATTTTGTGGCGCAAAACAGCACTTCAACCTAAGGAAGGTCTAAGTGTTGTAGAAATAAAATTCTTAGATAGCAAACGACTTGAAATTATCGGAAACTATGTATTGAGTTTCTGAGTTTTTGAATTTCTCAGACCACAGTGGTGCATCGTGGTGCACTTGGTCTTAAATATTTATGTAGTCGGTACAAAATTAACTGTTAATATAATTTTTATTTATAAGCTTTGTTTAACTAATCTGGTTCATTTAAATCATCAAAAATAATGTACTCCTACTACCAACAACTCACTACAGCACCTAGTCGACCGAAGAGGACACAGCTGTGCATGCTCCCCCATCATAGAGGATGAGCGGTCTATACTTACCTTTTTTAGTGTCTATTGTAAGAGGCAAAACGTATAATGTACTCAAGTAAAAGCGGGATTTTCTACCATTTTGTGGCGCAAAACAGCACATCAACCTAAGGAAGGTCTAAGTGTTTGTAGAAATAAAATTCTTAGATAGCAAACGACTTGAAATTATCGAAAACTATGTATTGAGTTTCTGAGTTTTTGAATTTCTCAGACCACAATGGTGCATCGTGGTGCACTTGGTCTTAATATTTATGTAGTCGGTACAAAATTAACTGTTAATAGAATTTTTATTTATAAGCTTTGTTTAACTAATCTGATTCATTTAAATCTTCAAAAATAATGTACTCCTACTACCAACAACTCACTACAGCACCTAGTCGACCGAAGAGGACACAGCAGTGCATGCTCCCCCACCATAGAGGATGAGCGGTCTATACTTACCTTTTTAGTGTCTATTGTAAGAGGCAAAACGTATAATGTACTCAAGTAAAAGCGGGATTTTCTACCATTTTGTGGCGCAAAACAGCACTTCAACCTAAGGAAGGTCTAAGTGTTGTAGAAATAAAATTCTTAGATAGCAAACGACTTGAAATTATCGAAAACTATGTATTGAGTTTCTGAGTTTTTTTTGAATTTCTCAGACCGCAATGGTGCATCGTGGGTGCACTTGGTCTTAAATATTTATGTAGTCGGTACAAAATTAACTGTTAATAGAATTTTTATTTATAAGCTTTGTTTAACTAATCTGATTCATTTAAATCTTCAAAAATAATGTACTCCTACTACCAACAACTCACTACAGCACCTAGTCGACCGAAGAGGACACAGCTGTGCATGCTCCCCCACCATAGAGGATGAGCGGTCTATACTTACCCTTTTTAGTGTCTATTGTAAGAGGCAAAACGTATAATGTACTCAAGTAAAAGCGGGATTTTCTACCATTTTGTGGCGCAAAACAGCACTTCAACCTAAGGAAGGTCTAAGTGTTGTAGAAATAAAATTCTTAGATAGCAAACGACTTGAAATTATCGAAAACTATGTATTGAGTTTCTGAGTTTTTGAATTTCTCAGACCGCAATGGTGCATCGTGGTGCACTTGGTCTTAAATATTTATGTAGTCGGTACAAAATTAACTGTTAATAGAATTTTTATTTATAAGCTTTGTTTAACTAATCTGATTCATATAAATCTTCAAAAATAATGTACTCCTACTACCAACAACTCACTACAGCACCTAGTCGACCGAAGAGGACACAGCTGTGCATGCTCCCCCACCATAGAGGATGTTTCGAAAACTATTCTTGTATTTTCTGCTTGTTTTGAGTTTGACTGGGTCATTTATTTTTTCAATGCTGATTTGAAGAAGTTTTACGATCTATAGATTATTTGGTTTTATTCTATTAGTCTTTTTTTGGCTTAATGGAGTTCTATAAATTTCTTAAAAAAACAGGGATTTTGTCTTAGGACGTAAACCTTCTATAGTTTTAGAGAATAACCGTATTTTTACTTTGCTTTAATATTCAGTAAACTGCAAATTTATGTTTTACCATGGAAAGGCATAGAGCTTTCGAGCATTGTTTTACTGCTCTGTTTTGTTTAATGGAGTTCTTTACATTTCTATGAAAACTGGATTTTGTCATAGGACGCAAACCTTCTATAGTTTTAGAGGCTAACCATATTTTTACTTTGTTTTAATATTCAGTAAACTTCAAATTTATGCTTTACCTTGGAAAGGCATAGAGGTTTCGAGAATTACTCTTGTTAATTTCTACTTGTTTTGAGTTTGACTCAGCTATATATTGTATTTTCCGTTCGTTTTGGGTCCAATTTGTTTTTTCAATGCTGATTTGAAGAAGTTTTACGATCCATAGATTATTTGGTTTTATTTTATTGCTCTTTTTTTTGGTTTAATGGAGTTCTATAAATTTCTTAAAAAACAGGGATTTTGTCTTAGGATGCAAACCTTCTATAATTTTAGAGGATAACCATATTTTTACTTTTTTTTAATACTCAGTAAACTGCAAATTTATGCTTTACCATGGAAAGACATAGAGCTTTTGAGCACTATTTTATTGCTCTGTAGAACACCCCTCAGTATATTCATGAAGACTATACCTTTCCATAGAGCTTTTGACCATAGTGTTCTCAATCTTTTTAGGATGTATGGAGCGAGTGGGAGCTCACGGAAAGTCAGGAGGTCCTTCTTTGTACTAGTAGAGCCTTCGAAGGTACCGATGATGATATAATTGAAATTCATTATACTGAAGATGGACTTTCATATACGTCAGAAGATCTGGTACGGCGGGGGCCTTCAGGTCGTCTTTGCATAGAAGACGATGAGCGGTTGGCTCCTAGTTTACCTACAATGAGAGTACGCGGCGATTTATTCGAGGTCATGCCCCCTTTGATCTCTATAATGGTCAATGATGAAGAAGATGAGGTTCAATTACTTGAACCGGAGGTTGAACGCATACCACCTCCTCTGTGAATATAGTGATAGTAGAAAATAATGCTGATGATGAAGATATTCAAGTAATTGAGCCTGACATCATATATTTAAAGAGTATTATAAATATTGATTTAACTAATAAATAAAGGATTAGAATAATGATTTTATTTAAATAGCATGGACAAAAAATTAAATGTTGATTTCTTGAGAAAAAAATTACACAGCTAACTTCTACAAAATTTTTTTGTCTTTGATAGAAAACTTGGCTGTGGACTGAGAACACTCTAAGGGATGATCTAATCAATCTGAACTATTCATGTACAGAAGTCTCTGCTGGTATTCTTACTCTATGCATATCGAGTATGAGAAAATTAAAATAGCAGAAACAAATTTATTGTATGATTATGGTATAAAACTCATCAAGCATATCAAAAATGGGATTTATCGTAAAATGGTATATGAGAGCACTTCCACCATGGTTTCCGTTGTTTAAAATCCTTTTCGTAGAATGACCTCTTATGTTGTCTCTTGAAGGGCCACTTTTTCTCTTCTCTTGGAGCATAATCATCATAATAATCCGAGTTATATCTTGCACTATACACATTTTCTTTGGGTTTTCACTTCTGTCTTTTACGCTATAGAAAAAGCCCTCTTTTACTAGTCTCTTCTTTTGATCTTCCTTTTCTATCATATCAATCCTTCTTTTATCTGAGCTTACTTGCAATCGGTCTAAATTTCTCTCCATGTCACATATAATTTTTCTTCTCGTTTCCTCCAGATTCTTCTCATCTGTCTCTGCCTCTATGCTGTCTAAACATTCAGTAGGTTTATGTGAATACTCAAAATCATGAAAATGTCCTTTACAAATAGAACAGTTGCAATAAAAGGATATTTCTAACTCAACTTGTTCACTCATGTTATTACTCTGCTAACTAAAAACTTAGTGAATTCTATTCACGGACTAATAAAACTATAGCAAAAAACCGTTCCTTATATTCCCACCGCCGCTAATATGTAACCAGCCCTCTGATTGGTTGAGAAGGGGGATGTAACCTGGCCTCTGATTGGCTGAGAAGGGGGATCTAGCTGTTTCCCGGGAACTCGTAACATTTGGCTCGGAAACAATAACAAATACTATTTCCGGATCATAACATCTGCCTCGAACAGGAAGGAAATGCCATTAACTTTGCTTCGAACGACAACAACATTTGCCTCGAATAACAATAACAAATACTATTTCCGGATCATAACATCTGCCTCGAGTGTGCACTTACAACAACAACATTGACCCCATTAACCACGTGTTCCCCATATGACTCTGTTCAAAACAACAATAACATTGACCTTGGCATTTTGCCTCGGAAACAATAACAACATTGACCTTGGCATTTGCATCGAGCAACATCAAGAAGGAAGTGTCATTGACCTGCCCCCATTAGACTCAATAATCCATAAAAACATCAAATAATCAACACACATAACCATCCATGAAAACAGACATAAATGTGACAAACTTCCTGTTTTTTCATTCTCACTGACAAATCCATAAAACCATCCATAAATGTGACAAAATTCCTGTTTTTCAAATTCTCAGTGACAAAGTCCATAAACCACGTGGTTCTATGCCCATATAAGGAGCCCTGATCGGACCTCCTGAGGCATCTCTACTACAGCTATTGGTGCTGGTGCATTATATCTCACGCACCGCTATACACGAAATAAGTCAAGTTTGGTTATTGCTAATGAAATAAAATAAAATAGGATGGAAATAAAATAATTTATAAACAAATTTGGGCTATATGTTTGCACATTAGGGGGGGGGGGTAAAGCATAGTATATATTAAATACGTAACCTAACCTAACCTAGGTACCTTGTCCCCCCCCCCCTTAAACCCCAAAAAATAACAGTTTAAATATTGTAAACGCAATGAGAAATTACGCTTTGCAATCAATTGATCTAGCAAATACCCGTTTGACGGGGTTTCTACCCCTGGTTTCTTTGTACAGTCTATAGCGCTGGGTGAGATATAATGCACCGGTACCCAGCTATTTATTCTAATTAACGGCCTTTGTGATTAAGGAGTAATTCTTAAAGAATTGGAAAAAAATTCGAACTTTAGTGTAAAAAGCGAGGCATTGACCTCGGGGCGAACTCCTCTAATATACGTAATAATAATATACGGATATAGAGGTTCTTTACGTAAGTTAATTCGTAAGTTACGTATAGTTATTACTAATAATAACGTTCGTAAATGAAATTAAACAACTTTCGAGAATGCCATTTAGCCAAACAAAAGTAAAATTAATATGCAAATTTCGTTTTAATTATTCATGTACGGTGAGCCAAAATCAAAACCTGCATTAATTTAAAAACGTTCAGAAATTAAATAATAAAAAAAACAAGTTTTATTTAACTGAAAGTAAGGATTGATATTAAAACTTAAAACGAACAGAAATTAATCCGTATATGAAAGGGGCTATCCCCTCCTCAACGCCTCGCTCTTTACGCTAGAGTTTGACTCTTTCTCACAACTCTATTTTTTAAAACAATAAAAAACTTTAGCGGAAAGAGCGAGGTGTTGAGGAGGAGACAGCCCCTTTCATATACGGAATAACTTCTGTTCATTTTAAGTTTTAATGTCGTTCCTTACTTTCAGTTAAAAAGACATATTTTTTTTATTTAATTGCTCCAAAGAATAAATTATTTACTTGTTCGAAAAATTACCCTCTGAATTGATAAAAAAAATAAGAGAACTTATTGCACAACCTTACTAAATACATAATTACAGAAACTTCCAAATCTGTTTTTGCCACTAATCAAGTCCAAATTTCTTAACAGCTTCTAGAACAGTTTCGGCTGCTTCCACATTAATATTTGTGTACGTTGATACAATGTCAAAGCTTGAAAGCAAAGAACATAAGCATTTCTACTTTTTTCAGTTTTTCAACCAAATTTGAAGTCATGCTCACCAAGTATAAATTGGTGTGATCATTTCTTTAACTAACCGGATCTTTAGTATTTGCTCTCCAAAATTTTTTGAGGAGGAGTTGTCTTTTCTAAGAAAAATACTTAAAAGTAACATGTATCCAGAGTGGTTAATTAACCACACTTTGTCAAAAAGAAAGAAAAAGTTCCTATAGATTTCTAAGGAAGTCTTGGAGACAACTCGAGAGAGGGATGTTTTTTGTTCCTTACCATATGTACCCGGGCTAAGTGAAAAACTTAAAATTAATTTTACAGAGTAATGATTTAAAGGTAGCTTTAAAGAGTAATAATACTTTGGGTCGTTTTCTAAATTCTGGGAAGGATCTAACTTCATTGGGGTAACAAAGTGGGACCTATCAGATCCAGTGTACTTGCGGAAGCTCATATATGGGACGTACTAACCAGAATTTGGAAATGAGATTATTGCAGCATAAAGATTCTATTTCATCGACTTTAAAGCAAGATTCTAAGTTTGAAGATTTCACTTCAGCCTTTTTCGAACATATGTTTAATTTTTCAGACCATTTTATTTTGTTCAATAATGTCTGTTTGATTTCTAGGGATCGGGGTTTAAAGTAAAATTTTCCTAAAACTCTTGGATTTAAGAAAATTTTGTTCAAGAATGCAGCTTTTAAATCGTGACACAAGTGAATTTGGTTTGAACTCTATCTATGGTAATTTATTAAAATCTGATAGAGTAAAGTTCAATTCGCCCAATGTAGTTAATCTCTGTCCAAGTGTTAGTTCATTCAACGCTATTGAACTGGTTCCAAGAAGGTCAAAGAGACTAGATTCCGCTTTGAAAAGAATTAGATTATTAAACAATATGCAGTTTATTTTTTTTTTTCGTATATGAACTCTTGTTTTTAACTGTTTTAGTTTAGTTTTACTACTGATGACTGTCACTGCATATGTATGTGACCGAAATATCTAGTATTGTTTGTGAAATTTTATCACTGTTTGTGAAGATCATTGTCTATTAAAAGGATTTGATCCCTATTTGAACTTTTATTTATTTATCGTCATGGAAAGGCAGTGTGGTCTCGGAAATTATCTTTCCCTATTTTTTTTAAATATAGTAAATTTTTATGCTCATAACTCTAAGGCTAATGAATTTTATTTGGAATCAGCTTTGAAAGAAGTTTCTTTTGATGTGTATATTGTAAAATTTTAGCTTTTTTAGACTACGGTTTCTTAATTAACTAGTAATTTAAGCTGTCATAAACGGTTTGGTCTGATGGAGCTGTTTCATCAGTATGTCCAAGCTTATTAAAAAATTTAAGTAGTTTCTTAGACTACACTGCCTTTATATTGACAACTGAAACAAAAATTTATTAAAAACGGATAATATTTCTTAGGTAAGACAGTGGAAAATTTTTAATACAAAAATATCAATAAAAAACCGAATATTTCGGCTCCACATCCGGAAGCCTTTATCAACTGAAAAAACTAGCCTGAACAAAACAAATAAAGGAAAAAAGCATAGCAGACGCTATGCTATGCAAGATAAAAGGGAAAAAAAGAATGAATGAATGACTCATATCTAAGCAAAAATGTGAATTTAAATGTTAGTACCTTTTACTTTTCTTCGTTTTTCTTCGTTTTCTGAATGTTAAGCCGAAGTATTTGGACTTTTATGATTATTTTGTATTAAAAAGTTTTTTATTTATTTTTCACTGGCTTACTAAAAATACCGCTTTTTATATATTTTTGTTTCAATTGTATAAAATTTAAAGGGAAAATCAGAAAGAATTACTTATTATTACTATTATTACTTTTATTTACTATTTTTACTTACTATTGTTACTTATTATTTAAAAATTTTGACTTATTAAAGTCAGGGGCGCATCCAGGATTTTTTTAGGGGGGGGGGGGGCAAAAAATAGGTTGATCTGATAAAAACAATTAGGGGGGGGGGGCAAAATAGGTTAATCCGATAAACTTGTGTTAGGAGCAAGTTTAATTAATGCAAACTTGAGTTAATAAAGTAAATTACACTACTTTAGACTACGCTAGGGGGGCTCACCCCCCCCCCAACCTCGCCCCCCCACCCCGTCGCCCCCTGGATCCGCCACTGATTAAAGTCAAAAGTCGTCAAGACAGTGTTAGTAAGTAAATACTTTCATATCAATCAGTTGCTGTTGTTGTTTTCGTGTGAATTTTTATTAAGGATAATTTATTTTAACTGCTGCTTTCTAAAATATAGAAAACCTACAACTTTGTAATTGTTTCATGATATAAACTATATACACATATTTACAATATATTCAAACTATTTACCAATGAAAACAGCATATAAAGTTTGGACAGGAACGATTCTAAAAGTTCCACTTTAGCCCTATTGTCGTTAGTAGTTTTTTTGTTTTATCTCTCTCTTTAAAAAGTTAGAAAAGGCAGGCTGAACATGTTTTTCTCTTCATTTTTTTTTTTGCTCTTTAAAAAAAGGGAAAAGGTGGACTGAACATAATGATGCTTTAGAACTTAGTCTTTTTAATTGCTTGACGTTCCAATGACCGAAATAAAATATCTTTCAGTCTTGGATAACCAAAACATTTAGTCTAAAGGACAAACCCGCCATATTTTAGGCGAAATTGTTTTGTAGCCATGAAGAAATATTCAACTGATAAGACGGAGGTCTGTTGATTTATAACTAAACCCTGGCAATTTAAAATGAGTAAAAACATTCACATCCATTTACCGGAAATCTGTTTATTGAAATAATCATTGAAATATATAATTATATCGTGGGCCTATTCTTATCTGAACCATATTTTTTTTTAGCTTATAAGACAGACTCTTTTTTGTTGCTGGATTAGGTCCGGATGTAATTGCGCACGAGATCTAACCGATGGAACAAATGTATTTTACAAAGTGGATCTACATCTTAAATACTTTTATTTAACGTTGTGTTTGTAGGAGATTGAATCTCAATAGGAATCTTAATTCCCGTTCAAAGCTATGATACTCATAGCTTTGTTCTGAGAATCAAATTATATGATATTTTTTTTACAATTGGCTTCTCCTTTTCTCAGGGAAAATAAAATTGGTTTATGACTCCCTCAATGCAAACACAACAGCGGTCATCAGAAGACTGAACGAGAGTTTATAAGCATACATTTAGTTACATAGGCCCCCATCTCGGCGGAGGAGGAAAAAAAACGGTCATTTATTCTACCCATCGCTTGTTGTAGCTACAATGAGTGGCTGCTGGGTCGGTGTTAAAGAAAACGATCGGTTTTTTACCACCCAACATGCGTGTCGTAATACCATCCTGATCAAACAGTTCGTGGTAACGAACTGTAAGTAAGAGCGACCCGGCTCGAAAGTAACCGAAACTCTAAAAAAAAAGTAATTTTAATACCAATAGACACATCAAAAGAATCAGATTTTTATTCTGATTTCAAATATATAATTTAATCAAGTTTTACTACTACTCGTCAAGAATTACGCACCTGAGAAAATGTGCGTTATTTTCGAAAAAGGGGGAAACATCCCCAAAAAGTCATAGATCCTTAATGAAAATCACACCATCAGATTCAGCGTATCAGAGAACTCTACTGTAGAGGTGTCAAGCTCCTATATGCAAAAAATGTGGAATTTTGTTTTTTTCCCAGAAGAAAGATCACGGATGCGTGTTAATTTGTTATTTTTTTCTTTCCCCAAGGATGATCGTATCGACCCAGCGGTCCTAGAATATCATGGGAGGGCTCATTCAAATGGAAATTAAAAGTTCAATGGAGGGCAACTAGGCCCCCTCCCATGCTCATTTTTTTCCCAAACTCACCCGATCAAAATTCTGAGATAGCCATTTTGTTCAGCATGGTCGAAAAATAAAATAACTATGTCTTTGAGGATGACTTAATCCCCCACAGTCCCCAGGGAAAGGGCTGCAAGTTATGAACTTTGCCCAATGTTTACATGTGGCATTGGTTATTCGGAAGTATACAAACGTTTTCAGGGGCATTTTTTCTGGTAGTGGGGGTGGGTGAGTCGGGGGCAACATGGGAGGATCTTTACATGGAGGAAGTTTTCATGGGAGAAGGGACATTGCTATGAAGGGGGCGCCGGATTTCCCAGCATTATTTAAAAAACTATCAGAAATCAAATATAAAAAAAACAACAAGTTTTTCAACTGAAACTAAGGATCAACATCAAAACTTAAAACGAACAGAATTATTACGTATGTGACCAGGTTTACCCCCTAGTCAGTACGTCACTCTTTACGCTAAAGTTTTATTTTAGTACTTTCATAAGAGCTATTTATTCTAATTAACGGCCTTTCTGATTAAGAGGTCATTTTTAAAGAATTGGAACAAAATTCAAACTTTAGCGTAAAGAGCTAGGTATTGAGTAGGAGAGCGAACCCCCCTAATATACTTAATAAAAATATACGAATATAGTAGTTCGTTACGTAAGTTCTTGGCCCCCCGGGCCAAATATTTCCTGAAAGTTTCAGTCTAATACCCCGAACTGTTTCCAAAGAATTTTACATACGCCATGTTTACAACATGGCAGCACAAAGTGATTTCTGATCTATATAGTTACTTAACTGTGCATAGATTATAAGTCTCATAGGAGCTTAGAGTGTGTGTCATTTACAAACGTTAGTTCTGTATAGATTGGAGACAAAATTTGGTAAGACCTGTCACCCTTCCCTAGAACTAGTATTGAATGTTTGACAGTGAGTTCCAACTAAGTAGAATTGAATTCAAACAGTGTCTGAAAGATTGAAATACGCATAGTGTCTTTACCTGTCCTCTCCCCTCAAGTTTAAATCGTAAATCATCTTGACCCTCGAACACTCCCTCCAGTTTCAACTTGATCCTTTAAGCAGTTCCTTAATATAATGTAAATAATTTGAAGATCAGAGGCACATAGCATCTTATGATTTACTCAGGTACGTTTGCCATTTTCATAGTACACGTTTGCGAAACTCTGGTAATCTTGACCTAGTGAACAATACGTAAGAGCTAACTCGCAGTGCAACTAATTACAAACTAACAGTGTTGGTCCATTCAATACCCCCCTATCCTACTTCCAGCAAACATATAATTTTTTTGCCCCAAAGAATGATTTCTGAAACTTTTGAGATATTTAGACACCAAAAACCAAACTTACTTCCCCTTTTCATTATAAAATCTTATGTAATGGGGCAACTTGCATAATTTACACCCATTGTCACGAGGTATTTTGGGATCATGTCAGCCCGGAAGACATATCTGTTAAACACTTAGACTACTCTGGATAAAATATCTATATCAAAATTTTGACCAGACATTTTCTGGCTTGTAGAAGGTGGTTAAGAAAAAGGGAACATGAGGGGGAATGATTGCCATCCAACCACGTTTGACTCTTAAGAAATACACTAGAAATTTAAATGTCTCATCTCAATGACCCATTCTGCTCTGAAATAATTGTAGACATCCCCCCTTTGTGTCTTTTCCATATACCCTGGAGTTTCAACTGATACCCTTAGTTGCCATTCGTTAAGTTTTAACTTTATACCCTTAGCCGCTCCTGGGATATTGTAGATACGTCATTTTTTACAACATGGATGTATAAATGGTCTTTTGGTTTGGTTTAAAGTTTCTAAGACGCCCCTCCAAAGCTTCTGCGATCGCTCCTTGTGTACTAATTAACCCGAGGCAAAGAATTAATAATGATGTATGGAAGCTATATTGGTCTTTACTTAGGCAACACTATTGCGTTGCTTATGAGTCAACATCGCCCGACATGTTCTTGGCAAATCTACTGATATTGAATTGGCTTTGGGCTATTTCTTCTTAATAGGCCTACTGTGCGATGATTCAATTTTTTCTACACAAATATCTTAATGCATTCTTTATTTGTTTTTTTTGTTTTTATCATCGTTAATTTGTACATGTTTTTGTACTGGGTGAATTTACGTTTTCTGCTAGTAACACATTTGCACCTTTTGAGAATTTCTTTTTTCTTGGTTGTGTGCCTGGCATTCAGCCTTACCAGGAATTCTGGTATTTTTGCTGCTAAATAAAATTTTTTAAAACCATGTAGCTTTATATGAAATATATTTTGCTTTTACTACTTTGAAAATCTGCTCCGGATTGTCCAAAACTTTCAGTCCTTGTTGGCAATCAACAGAAATGAAATTTCCATTCAAAAATATAGGTAACGTTGTCCAGCTTCCCGTAATCAAGATTGACATTCATAAACCGGCAATGGTGAACCTTGCAGAATGCAAAAAGAAAAATCCAAGAAAAAAAGCCAATGGCAAGAAAATAGAAAACCATACTTAAGTATTAAATACACTTATCTTACATAATTAATGGTAAGTTATAAGAATTTTAAGTTTACAAATATTTTTTCTACAGCTGGAAAGTTTGAAACTTTCTTACTGAAATTAGAACTTTTATGATTATTTTCCAACCCTTGGTAGCTCTGTGTGTAATAATATATTGCATAAAACTGCTGTCACTGTAATGACTTTCTAAAACCTAGGAGACCTGTAGTACAGCCTTATTTTTCCCGGTTTAGAAAGCTTTCACTATTTAGTCCAGAAATAGAAACAGCTACAAAACTTACCTTAAAGGTAAATGAAATTTTTCCCATCCTAAAAGTTCTTTTCCCACGGATTTGAAGCTTTCCTTAGCTTAAACCCTTTTGTAAAAGAAGCTTATTGATTCAACAGTACTGTGTTTTTCCCGCTTTGCCCATGCTCAGGTTAGGATGAAATTGAAAGGCTTGCACGTGCTCTTGCAAGATGCTTAGCAGGTGTTGAGTATTTATAATTAAATATTTACTTATAAATAGTCATTTATTAATTCCTTTAAATAATCTTTAATAATGTTATGATGCGTACGCTATAAATATTTTTTCGTGTTCGAAACAGTTTTTCACTCAGAGCCAGATTTGCCTAAATGACGTTCTAAGTCACATATTGTTAGCCAATACTCACTTTTGTATATTTTTTTTTTTTTTTTTAGCATTGAACATAGTTTCCCAGATGACTAGCCGTTGGGTGGGATCAGATCTAGGGCGTCAATAAAGGGGAAGGGTATTTGTCACCCTCCAGATTTCGGAAAATACCCTTTTTTTATTTCCGTAGAAAATTAACTTTCTTTGTATTTTCATTTAGAAAATTGAAAAAAATCCCCCTCCCCCCAAGATTTTGACAAAATACATTTCTGTTAATCCTATGCTATTAACCCATATGCTATTTTTCTCAGAGCAGTGTAAAAAACGTAAACTAGACACAATTACAAATTCCAATTCGTGAAGTCAAGAATATTATGGCAATGGAAGCGAGGGTGATTCGGGAAAAATTTCGTTGAGTATTTGAAATGGTTTTCATGCTAAACTGTCACATGCTTCCTCCTCAACTAAAAATGATATTGCAAACAAATAGCGATTATCGCATTGTGCTACATCATATTTGTGAAATTGAATCATAGGTGCTTTGGAGTTTTGCATTGTACAGTCAATTTTTTTCAAATTTTCTCACAGTGGGCTCTCAAAATGCAGAATTTCGATACAGAGATTAGCACATAATTAGGAATCCTTTGTCCGAGCGACGAAGGTTTTAATCCTAGTGTATCCAATTATTTGGTTAGGGACGGGGGTCAGTGGCGTGAATATGTAAGCTCAGTCAGAATTGAGTCAGCTCTAAATGGGTACCTGGAGAAATCTGGGGAAGGTAAGCAGGAAGGGTGTGCAAAAGCACAGGATGGCTGGCCTGCATCTCCTCATTGTCCTTCCTGACAGAAGCGCCTTGAGACGGAGAACAGCACCGCTGGTTTGGACTTTAAGGGTCTAGTGCCGTATCCTATACCCTTACCTTACCTCCTGCCTACATTATATCCATACTATTATATCGAACCAATGTTGGCTAACTGCAGAAGCCCAGTTTCGTTTGAAATACAGTTTGCAGTCAAATTTACTGACTAATTATTTATTTCAAGAAAAAAAGACTTTTAATATAGATTTAATTCGAATTTAGGAAGCTAAAATGTAGTGTGTTTAATATTATCTGGGGCAAATCTCCGGCAGTTTTATTGAGGGGGGGCAAGAGGCGTTCATGTCCCGATAGTCAAAGGGCATTGGATATATAATATTTTTTTACACATTATTGGGAGGGCAACTGCAGCCCCCCCCCCTTGCACCCACCAAACGAATCCCCTGAATATTATATCTCTTAGTATAACGCCTGTACACATGACATATTGTAGATACGTTCATGACATCCCATTTTTTTCTTTTAAGTAAATCACAACTTTTTTTTTTAGTAATTATGAATAAAACACATTTAGATATTGTAAAATGTAATTTGGATAGAAACAAACAGGTGGTTAATACAACCTTTAATGAAATATGATTTTATAATAAAATGGTGGATTGACATTTGTGTATATTCAAGGCTATAACAGGATGGGAGTCAGCATAGCTTCTATTCTGTCGTACAGAAGCCAACAAATTATACAGACTTTCAATACATTAGTTTTGTATAATATCCATCCAAAGCTCTGTAGTAAAACTATAATTAAAATTTCTTGCAAAACCTTGTCCAAATCCAAGACATAAATATTTGTTTAATATGAGTAATAATTTCTGTTCGTTTAAGTTTTAATGTTACTCCCAACTTTCAGTTGAAAAAGCTTGTTTTTTAGTTAATTGATTTAAAAACCTTTACCACAAAATAAGTTTTTCAAAAAAAATAAATAAATAAAGAACTCCATTAAACCAAAAATGAACAAAAATAGAATCAAATAATCTACCAAGCACACAACTACCACAAATCAGTATCAATAAATAAATGAAACCCAAAACAAACAGAATTAAAATAAATAACGGAGTCAAACTCAAAACGAGCAGAAATTAATATGAGTAGGGTTCTAATCCCCATGCTTTCTAAAAGCCAAAATATAATTTGTACTTTACTGGAAGAATTCAAATGAATTTACTGAAAAAAAATGTACATTGTCAGTTTACCATACATATGCTGATATTCATTTCTTAAAATCTTCATTAATTTTTGATTTCTTAAAAGTTATTAAAGTAAAAACATTTAAAAGAATTTTTTTTCAGTAAAGTATAAACTATATTCTGGCCTTTAGAAAACATGGGGTTTAGAACCCTACTCATATTAATTTCTGCTCGTTTTGAGTTTGACTCTGTTATTTATTTTAATAACAGGGGGAGGGAGGGGTAGCTGCCCTCCGTTCACTTTGTCTCTTATAAAGAGAACTAGAGCGCCTGATTACCAATCAAATGAGCCACCTCCGAAGTTTATATTACCACGCTTTCTATAAAAACCTTATACGTCCCCAGGGCATAACATATTACCCTTGCCCTGAGACCTGGAGAGATTTTTTATTCTCAAAACATAATTTCCAGACCTTTCTGATACGCTGGACAGATTGGCTATCTCAAAATTTTGATTGTAAGTGTTTGGGGAAATGATAGACATGGGAGGCATTTGCCCTCTGATCACTTTTGACCAATGAATAAGGCACTAGTCATCTCAATTTCCAATCGGATGAGCCATTTTTGAAGCTTCAACGACAAAACTCCCTATAAAAACCTTATATGCCCCAAGGGCATAACTTAGAACCCTTTGATTCTATTTTATTTTCATTTTTGGTTTAATGCAGTTCTTTACTTTTTTTGGAAAAACTTATTTTGTGCAAAAAGTTTTTTTTTTGATTAATTTCTTTCGTTCGTTTTATACTGACATAGTCTTTTTCAGGGAGAAAGACTAAGCCTCTTCGGAAGTTAAACAACCATCCCTTCCACAAAAACCTTATCTACCCCTTGGCATAACTTACAACCCTTGCCCCTAATCTCTGGGGTTTGTTTCAACCCCAGAAAGACTTGCTATGTGATATTTAGGCTATTTTTAATAGAATGGCTATCTCAAAATTTCCATTAGACGCATTTCGAGACAATACGACGTGTGTGTAGGGTGGAGGACGTAGCTGCCCTCTGATCACTTTGACTCTTAAAAAGAGCACTGAGCGTCTGATTACTAATCCAATGAGCTCCCTCCGAAGTTTATATGACCACACTTTCTATAAAAACCCTATATGTCCCCAGGGCATAACTTACAGCCCTTAGGGCTGGGGGGAATTTTTATCCTCGAAGGTATAGTTTCCAGACCTTTGTGATTGGCTGAACAAAATGGATATATCAAAATGTTCCCACTGATCACTTTCGACTAATAAAAAAGGAACTAGTCTCTCCATTTCCAATCGAGTGAGCCCTTTTTGAAGCAGCTACGACAAAACTTTCTATAAAAACCTTATATGCTCCAAGGGCATAACTTACGACCCTTGTCCTGAGGTCTATGGGGGAGGGTTGTCATCCTCAAAGACATAATTTCTGGACCTTTCAACAACGTTGAACAAAATGGCCATGTCAAAATGTTGATCGGAAACGTTTGGGGAAATGATGGGTGTGTGGGGGGGGGGAGGAGGTGATTCTACCTCCGATTACTTTCGACTATTAAAAAGGTCAATAGCCCTCTCAATTTCCAATCGAAAGAGACCCTTTTGAAGTTTTTACGACAACACTTTCTATAAGAAGATTATATGCCCCCAGGGCGTAACTTAAACCTTACTCCTGAGGGCTGCGAGAAGGTAGAATTCTACAAAAAACTTTATTTTTCTCGGGGCATAACTTACAACCTTAGCCCTGAGGGATGTAGGGGGGATTTTCATACTCAAAAACATAATTTCCGGGCCCTTCAACTACGTTCAACAAAATGGTTTGATCAAATTGTTGATCGGAAGTGTTTGGGGAAATGATGGAAGTGAGGGGGGAGTATTTGCCCTCCAATCTCTCTTGACTATAATAAGGGCACTAGCCCTCTCATTTCCCAATTATATGAGCCATTTTTAAAATTTCTACGACAACGCTTTCTATAAAAACCTTATATGCTCCAGGGGCTTAGCTTACAACCTTTGCCCAAGGGGCTGTGGAGGGTTTGTCATCCTCAAAGACATAATTTCTGGTCCTTTGGACCACGTTGAACAAAATGGCTATCTCAAAATTTTGATTGAATGAGTTTGGGAAAATGGTGTGCGTGAGAGGAGGTTAGTTGTCCTCCGATCACTTTCGACTATTCAAAAGGGCACTAGCCCTTTCAATTTCACATCGAATGAGCCCTTTTTGAAGTTTTCTACGACAGCAATTTCTATAAAAAAAAAACTTATATGCCCCCAGGGCATAACTTACAACCCTTGCCCTGAGGGTTGTTTGTGGGGGGGGGGGGTGTCATCCTTAAAGACCTAATTTCCAGAACTTTTAACTACGTTGAACAAAATAGTTTTATCTCAAAATTTTGATTGGATGTGTTTGCGGAAATGGTGGGCATGAGAGGGGGGGGGGGGGTTGCTGCCCTTCAGTCACTTTCGACTATTAAAAAGAGCACTAGCTCTATCAATTTTCAATCGAATGAGCCCTATTTTAAGTTTCTACAACACTACTTTTTTTGTAAAAACCTTATATGCCCTCAGGGCATAATTTAAAACCCTTACCCTGAGGGCTGTGGGGTGTGGGGGGTTGTCATCCTTAGAGACCTAATTTTTTTAAGTCTCAACTATGTTGAAAAAAAATCTCAAAATTTTGATTGGATGTGTTTGGGGAAACGGGAGCATGAGAGGGGGATTAGTTGCCCTCCAATCACTTTTTACTATTAAAAAGGGCACTAGTTCTTTCAATTTCCAATCGAATGAGCCCTTTTTGAAGTTTCTATGACGACGCTTTCTATAAAAACCTTATATACCCCAGAAGCGTAACTTACAATCCTTACCCTGGGGGGTGTGTGGGGTGGGTTATCATCCTCAAGGGACGTAATTTCCAAATCTTTAAACTGCATTGAACAAAATGGATATCTCAAAATTTTGACTGCATGTGTTTTTTGGGGAAATAGTAAGCGTGAGAGGAGGGCTAGTTGCCCTCCAATGACTTTCAACTATTAAAAAGGGCACTAGCCCTTTCGATTTCCAATCGAATGAGCCCTTTTTGAAGTTTCCATGACAACACTTTCTATAAAAACCTTATATGCCCCCAGGGCATAACTTAAAACCCTTGCCCTGAGGGGTTTTTTTTTTTTTGGGGGGGGGGGGAGAGTTGGCATCCTCAAAGACCTAATTTCCAGAACTTTAAACTACGTTGAACAAAATAGTTATCTCAAAATTTTTATTGGATGTGTTTTGCGGAAATGGTGGGCGTGAAAGGGGGGTTTTTTGCCCTTCAATCACTTTTGACTGTTAAAAAGAGCACTGGCTCTCTCTATTTCCAATCGAATGAGCCCTATTTTAAGTTTCTACAACACTGTTTTTTTTGTAAAAACCTTATATGCCTTTAGGGCATAATTTACATCTCTTACCCTAAGGGCTGTGGGGGGGTGTCATCCTTAAAGACTTAATTTTTTTAACTCTCAATTACGTTGAAAAAAATGGTGATCTCAAAATATTGATTGGATGTGTTTGGGGAAAAGGTGGGCGTGAGAGGGGGGTTAGTAGCCCTCAAATAACTTTCTACTATTAAAAAAACGGCACTAACCCTTTCAATATCCAATCGAATGAGCCCTTTTTGAAGTTTGTAAGACGAGACTTTCTATAAAAACCTTATATACCCCAAGGGTATAACTTACAACCCTTGCCTGAGCGGTGTGGGCGGGTTATCATCCTCAAAGAGCCAATTTCAAAAACGTACAACTGCATTGAACAAAATGGATTTCTAAAAATTTTGATTACATGTGTCTGGGGGAATGGTGGGCTTGAGAGGGGGGCTAGTTGCCCTCCAATCTCTTTCGACTTTATAAAACGGCACTAGCCCTTTCAATTTCGAATTGAATGAGCCCTTTTTGAAGTTTCTACGACAGTGCTTTATATAAAAACCTTATATGCCCCAATAGCATAACCTACAACCCTTGCCTTTAGGGGTGCGGGGGTTTGTCATCCTCAAAGATATAATTTCCGAAGTTTATAGGAGCATTCCTTCCATAAGAACCATATATGCCCCCAGGGCATAACCTATAACCCTTGCTCTGAAGATTGTGGGGGGGGGGGGGGAGTGTCCTGCTCAAAGACATAATGTCCAGAACTTCCAACTGCGTTGAACAAAATGGATATCTCAAAATTTTGATTGGATGTGTTTGGGGAAATGGTGGGCGTGGGAGGGGTGTTAGTTGCCCTCCAATCACTCTTGACTATTAAAAAGGGCACTAGCCATTTAAATTTCCAATTGAATGAGCCCTTTTTGAAGTTTCTTTGACAACACTTTCTATGAAAACCTTGTATGCCCCCAGGGCATAACTTACAACCATTGCCCTGAGGGCTGTGGGGATGGGGGCTTTTCATCCTCATAGACATAATCTCCAGAAATTTCAACTACGTTGAACAAAATGGCTATCTCAAAATTTTTATTGGATGTCTTTGGTGAAAAGGTGGGTGTGAAATGGGGCTTGTTGCTCTCCTGTCACTTTAGAATATTAAGAAGGTCAATAGCCCTTTGAATTTCCAATTGAAAGAGCCCTTTTTGAAGTTTCTACGACAAAGCTTTCTATAAGAACCTTGTCCCCCAGGGCATAGCTAACACCCCTTCCACGCCCACCATTTCCTCAAACACATCCAATCAAAATTTTGAGTTAGCCATTTTGTTCAGCGTAGTTTATTTCCAGATAGAAATATGTTTTTGAGGAGGACACCCACTCACAGCCCTCAGGGCAAGAGTTGTAAGTTATGCCTTGAGGGCATACAAGGTTCTTATAGAAACCGTTGTCGTAGAAACTTCAAAAAAGGCTCGTTCTATTGGAAATTCAAAGGCCTATTGCCCTTTATAATTGTCGAAAGGGATTGAAGGGTAACTAACCCCCCTCTCACGCCCACCTTTTCCCCAAACACATCAAATCAAAATTTTGAGATAGCCATTTCGTTAAACATAGTTGAAAGTTCTGGAAATTAGGTCTTTGACGAAGACATCCCTCCAGAGCCCTCAGGGCAAGGGTTGTAAGTTATGCCCTGGGGCATATAAGGTTTTTTATAGAAAGTGTTGTCATAAAAACTTCAAAAAGGGCTCATTTGATTGGAAATTGAAATGGCTAGTGCCCTTTTTAATAGTCGAAAGTGATTAGAAGGCAACTAACACCCCTTCCACGCCCACCATTTATCCAAATACATCCAATCAAAATTTTGAGATAGTCATTTTTGAAAAGTAGTTGAAAGGTCCAGAAATTATAACTAAGAGGATAAAACTTCCTTGGTTGTAAGTTATGCCCTGGGGGAATATAAGGTTTTTATTGAAAATTTTGTCGTAGTTTCCGTAGAAACTTGAAAAAGGGCTCATTCGACTGGAAATTTAAAGGGCTAGTCCCCTTTTTAATAATCAAAAGTGATTGGAGCGCAAATAACCTCCCTCTTACACCCACCTTTTTTTTTCCCAAACATATCCAATCAAAATTTTCAGATAACCATTTTGTTCAACGTAGTTAAAAGTTATAGAAATTAGGTCTTTGAGGATGATAACCCCCTCAGAGCCATCGGGGCAACGGTTGTAAGTTATGCCCTGTGGGCAAATAAGGTTTTTATAGATAGTGATGTTGTAGTAGAATCGGAAAAAGTCTGGAAATTGTTTTTGAGGATGAAACTCCCCCCAGAGCGGTCAGGGCAAGGGTTGTAAGTTATGCCCATGGGGTACATAAGGTCTTTTTTTTATAGAAAGCGTTGTCGTAGAAACTTCAAAAAGGAATCATTCGATTGGAAATTGAAACGGCTAATGCCCTTTTTAATTGTTGCAAGTGATTGGATGGCAAGTAACCCCCCTGTCACGCCCACCATTTCCCCAAACACATCCAATTACAATTTTGAGATAGCCATTTTGTTCAAACGTAGTTGAAAAAGGTCTGGAGATTGTGTCTTTGAGGATGGCAACCCTTTCACAGCCCTCAGGTCAAGGGTTGTCAGCTGTGCCCTGGGGCCTATTATGTTTTTATAGAAAACGTTGCCGTAGAAACTTCAAAAAGGGCTCATTCGATTGGAAATTGAAAGGGCTAGTGCCTTTTTTAATAGTTGAAAGGGATTGAGAGCAACTAACGCCCTCTCACGCCCACCGTTTACCCAAACACATCCAATCAAAATTTTGAGATAGCCATTCTGTTTAACGTAGTTGAAATTCTGGAAATTAGGTCTTAGAGGATGACACCCCCTCACAGCCCTTGGGGCATGGGTTGTAATTTATGCTCTGGGGCATATAAGGTGTTTATAGAAAGTGTTATCGTAAAAACTAAAGAAAGGCTCATTCGATTGGAAATTGAAAGGGCTTGTTCTCTTTATTAATAGTCAAAAGTGATTGGAAGGCTTGAAATTGTTATAGGAAAGATCGATGTGGGTACAATGTATTATTTTTTTTTTCTTTTTTTTTTGTTTAGACCAGAGCACTTCGTATGGAAGGAATTGTCTCATGATCTTCGAAAGGGGCTCTTTCGATTGAAAATAGAAAGGGCTAAGGGCCTTTTTAATTGTCGAAAGTGATTGGAGGGCAATTAGTCCCCCTTCCATGCCCACCCTCCCATTTCCCGATTATGTTTAAAAACCAAATGTTGCCTTGAGATCAAATCAAAATACGCTATCTTATTAACACAGTGCATTGGGAATTAGCATTAACACAGTATTAATGCTAATTTCCAATAAGGTACATCAGCAGTATCCCAAGAAGGACTGAGGATATTGTGTTCAAACCTTCGAGGCTACTTCTACTCTTAAAATTTATCCAAATCAAAATAGTGTACGTGTATCCCAAGCTATCAAAGAAAGTAAACAGTTTTTTTTTGCAAATGGCATCAAGTTTTCTATTTCAGGTCAACTAGAGGAGGTATGAAACTAAATTAAATACTACTATTTGTGTCCAGATTTTTAAAAGGGTGTATGTTGTTAAAAATTGCTGAAAATTTTTCTCCAGCATACAAATGGCAGGCCAAACTGTAAAGTCTTAAAAAAAACCAAAGATTTAAAGAATTATTTTCTTTTTCCCTGAAAAGTCTATGTCAATAAAAACGAACAGAAATAAATTTAAAAAACTTTTTCCACAAAATAAGTGTCTAAAAGAAAAAAAGTAAAGAACTCCATTAACCAAAAATTAGCAAAAATAAAATCAAATAATCTACCAAGCGTGGAACTACCACAAATCAGCATCGATAAATAAATAAAACCCAAAACGAACAGAAATGAAAACAAAACTAACAAAATGCAACTGAATGTGCATTGTCAGTTTAATATACATATACTGATATTTAGTAATCAAAATGTTAATATTATTTGATTTATTAAAGTTATAAAAGTAAAATTATTTATATCTTTTCAGTTAAATTGCAAATTATGTTCTGGCCTTGGAAGACATAAGGGTTTTGAGCCCTACTCCTATTTCTGCTCATGTTAATTTAATTTCTCGTTTTGTTTCAAATTTGACTCGGGTTTCATGCTTTTATTTGATTTTATTTTAATTTTTCTGTTCGTTTTGGGAAATTCATTTCTGTTCGTTTTTATCATAGACTTTTGCTGATTTAGTTGGGCTAATTGGAAAAAGTTTTTTTTAAGAATTAAATATAAAAAAACAAATTTTTTAAGAGTAGCAGAAAGTTAAATTTTAGTAGAGTAGCAACACTAAAATTCAACTGCTTAGCAAAAAAAATGTTCCGCATAAGATGCAACACTAAAATTCAAAACAACAACAAAAAAAAGGTATATGAAAGGGCCCCCTCCTCAATACCTTGCTCTTCACGCTGAAGTTTTTTAGTGCCTGTAAAAAGTTTCCTATTCCGGTTAAACGGCCCTGGTGTTCTTAAAAAAATTAGACAAACAGTCTAATTTTTAGCGTAAAGAGAGGTATTGAGGGAAGAAGCCCCTTCTTATACGAAATAATTTGTTTTCACTTTAAATTTAATGCTGCTCCTTACTTTCAGTTGAAAAAAACTTGTTTTTTGCTTAATTTCATGTCGTTTTTCAAATAATGCCGGTAAATCTGACTCACCGTCCATAAAAAAAAATTGCCCCCCCCTCTCATGGAAAAGTACTCCATGGAAATTTCCTTCCATGAAAAATACACACACCCCACTTTAAACTCTTTCAAGAAAATTCCATCCTAGATGAAAAATCCCCCCCCCCCCCTCTTCCTTAAAATTTCTTTGGACGATTCAGCCTGAAAAATTATCGTATCGCACTTTCACTTGAAAAAAGGCTTTAAGCTGTAAATATTTTTCAGACCACTCCGAGAATCCCCCCCCTCCGTTCCATGAATTTCCCGGAAATCAAAACACGCTGAAAATTTCCCCCGGACTATTCCCCTGGAACATATCCACATGCAAAATTAAGTTGGCAAAAAGAAAGTAACACGAATAAAAATAATATTATATAGGAATTCTGTCAAATTCCCCCAGTGTAAAATTTCCCCTGGAAAGTTCACCCCCAAAAATGTCCCTCTCCACGCAAAATAATCCCATTAGAGACCAACCCCAAGCATGAAGTTCTCCTTCCAAAAAATGTCTGTAGCCTATACTTACCAATAACGAATACTATATGTTAACAATTGGCAACTTTTTTTAAAACTTAAAGACCTGTCCTTAGGGGCTGCGGGAAGTCATGTTATCTCCAAAGCCATAATTTGGACCTTTTTACTATGCTGAATAAAATAAATATCTCAAAATTTTGTGGTGTGGGTAAAAAGGGGTTGTGGGAGGGGGCTATTTGCCCTCCAATCTTTTTGGTCACTTAAGAAGGACACTAGAACTTTTAGTATTCGTCCAATTGAGTCCTCTCCCGGTGATGTTCTGGGACCATTGGCTCGATACGATCACTCCTGGGGGGAAAAAAATAGCAAATGAACACGCATCAGTAATCTTTCTTTAGCAAAAAAAATACAAAATTTCACACTTTCGCAGATAGGAGCTTGAAGCCTCTACAGTAAGGTTCTCTGATGCGCTGAATCTGATGGTATGATTTTTAAGGGAGTATTTTCCCCTTTTTCGGAAAATTAGGCAAATGTTCTCAGACTCGTAGTTTTTGATGGGTATGGCAAAGCATAATGATTCTTATACATTTGGAATATGTATAATAATTGGATTCTTTGATATATTTATTGATATCAAAAATCCGATTTTTAGAGTTTCTGTTACTATCGAGCCGTGTCGCTTCTTACTTATAGTTGGTGACCAAGAACTGTTTGATTATTATTTGTGTTTATTTCTGCTCGTCTTTGGTTTATGTGGCTCCTTACCTTTTTTTTGATTTTTTTTTTAAATAAATATATATAAAGTTTTATTAATACGTATATACTTTAAATCAAACAGCCCAACGATTTGATTTCCTTACTAAAATTCTCCTGGTTTTGAATTCTGAATAAGATAATGCGCAATGTCAGATGACAATACCTAACAAATCAGTAGATTTCCCTTTTCGGATCATGTAAAGTTTGGGTTACATCAGACGATTTCAATAGCTATCTTTTTGCTTGTATCTGTGACATTGATGACAGGAACTATTAAGGGAAATTGCTTAATTTTCAAGAGCATCATATGGTCAATTGAACCCAATTTGCTACTTCCTTTATTATGGCGCATTTATCATGTTTCTAACCAGATGTTCCAACTATTTCTCTTCGAGTACAAATGGGCTAGCCGCTTTTCCTCAGAGCGGAAAAGTTCCACGGTCAAATCTTCCACCAAAACACCTTTAGATTAATTTTATAGAAGCGACTTGGTGGAGGCTGGACCTCGAAATCCATTTCCTAAAAAAAGAAAAATATTCATGCTATCTATTACGTTTTTTTTTATGAGAATACGAAATAAAAAAAATAGGCCTTTATGTGTATTTTTGGATCAGGTATAAGAATCATTTAGTCCTTCTCTTAGTAGGAATCCCCACCCTCTTGAAATGAGCTGGACTTCCCCTAAAACGGAATTACAAGCAACTTTCTGAGCCTACGAGTTTAATAGTGTTCGCATGAACTGGAAAAAATAATATATGACCCACCTTTGCAATGAGAAATTCAGCGTTTAAGAATTTGGTTATCAATAGATCGAAAAAACGGCTATGATTATAAAAAGAGAAAATTTGCTTGACTCCTGCTTATATGACAGTATATAGAGATTTTTAAAGACGGCTTTAGATATAGAGCCGAAATTCTTCAGGTTTAAAGATCTAGAGCCGAACTGGCCAGCCATGACAAAGAACAAAGAGAGAAAATCTCAATGAAGAACGTTGCACGTTGATTTGCTGTTCTCATCAAAGCAACTATTAGCTTCTGTGACCTATGTGGATCAGTTACTACAAATGCAGATATTAATATTGGCTGTCTTTACTCCTTGATTTTAATTTTTGTTTGTTTTTAGGTTATTTTAGTTTTAATCTTTGTTTCATCAACGTTGATGACACCTCGTTTTCATGCAGGCGGTATATCCGCGTCGTTTTTTTTTTTTTTTTTTTTTTATCTTTTCTTTCTAGTGGCCGTAGTCATGTTTGTTTGTTTTTTCACTGAGATTCTCTCATTGTTTGTTGTTCATTCTTAAGGTTTAAAGCAATTTAAAGCAATTTCTCTGTCTTAGGTAAATTCCCTGTTGTTTTACTTGTTGTTGTTCTTATGATGGGAAGGCAGTGTGGTCTTCATTGTTATTTTCATTATTTAAAACTGCAAGCTATAAAAAAATAAAATAAATAAAGAGATGGATAATAATAAACTAATGCCGTGAAAAAAATAACAGAAAACTTACCAATAGATGAGAAGAAAAATTAGAAACAAGTTATTTCCGTGCATTGACATAAAACAGATTAACGGAATATTATGAGCTGAAAATAAAAACGCTTCATAGGCTAACCAGATATTTGTGTGGATAAGATATTTTGGTGATGGTAAAGACAGATGTAGAAGGAACTAATCCATGTGGTGGTCAGGTATATTTGAGATGGAACACGGTTCATTTCAAAAAGTGGGTTTGAGGGTCAAAAGACCAAATTTTTTCAAATTTTGGTTTCCAAATAGTTTCCTAATTAAGGTCACTTATCCCTCCAATCGAAGAAACCTCCACTTAGCCCTTCTTCGTTATATACAGTATAGTTGAAACTTCAAACCTCTAGGGTGGCTGGATATCTGTGAAAATCGTTACATGCTTTTTCTTCCGCTTCAGTGCCATTCCCAGGCATTCTTCAGCACAGATTAGTTCACATCCTATGTTTACCAACATGTTGGAATTTGTTATGATTTTGGTAGCGCGTATCCAACAATCATTCATCAGAGAAAGGAGTGTCGAACGGTCACCTCAAATCACAATTCTTTCCTTTTGCTTAGAAAAAAATACACATCTTGAAGTAAAATAGGGAAAGGGACAGGAATTCATCTTGGTTTACGAAAAACGGACGGGAAGCGTGATTATATTTTTTCAATGAGGGGGCTGGGGCTTTTTGTATTAAGTTTAACACAACTTCAGTACCGTATAAATGAAAGCGGTACCTTTCAAAACGTTTTAGAGATCTCTATGCGAAGCTCAGCCTTCATTACGGATTTTTAATTGATTCTAACCCCCTAGCAATCCTCCCTCAAATTTGCACCGATGCAGGGTAGTGTTTAAAAAATGCTTGTAAGCCAGAGGCACTATTTGAAGGAGTCCTGGAGTAGCTATGCTCCCAAGAAATTGTAGATATGAAGAAAGTGGAAAATTCTTTTAAAACTAGGAAGGATACTGCATTGGTAAATTTTACTCTCTTCTTGAGCTGTTGCTGCACCCTCCCCTCTCAAATAAACAATCAAATATTTTGTTAATCTTTGTTTCAGTTCGGAGATGTTGTTTTTTTGTTTTTTTTTTTCTGGCCTTATCATACCGAACAAAAGGACGCAGTAACTTTGAGAAGACTCATAAGGACATGAGTCAAAAGCCATGCCCCCCTTTTTTTTAAAGTGCATTGCAACTTGTAAATCTTTTCAGCACTACTTGTGCCCCCCCCCCGCCTTAAATGGCATCAGATAAAATTTCAAAAAAGCCATTTAAATCTGACCGGTTCTAAGGCCAAACCGGTCTGCCTCCAGTATGACTTGACAAGTCCAGCACCGACTTGGACCAGGGCTCCAAGTTATGCAATTATCCCACTTAAAACATTGACTCTTAAAAAGGTACCCTTTCACACTCTGGGGGATCCAGGGAGCTGACCTCCCCCCCCAAAGATTTTGCTCACTCTAGATTGTCAATTTGCTCTTGTCACAAATCTCCCCCCCTAGATTTCCTTTTCCTCACAAATCTCCCCCTTCCTTTAATAGAAAGGTAGAAATGCTACGCTTTATTTAATTAAATCATAAAATTCATTTGAATGAGCCCTCTTCCAATCTTCTCCGACCATTGCTTCGATGCGACCGCCCCTGAAAAATAAATAACAACACACACACACACACACAAATTAACACACATCCAGGATCTTTTTCCAGTTTAAAAACTGCTGAGTCTTATGGTGGATTTTCACTAAGATCTATTGACTTTTTTGGGAGTGTTTTCTCCTTTTTCGAAAATTACTTAAATTTTCTCAAGCTCGTAATTGCTGATGGGTAACATGAAGAGTTTCGGTTACTATTAGGTCGAGTCGCATCCTGCTTACATTTTGTTATCACGAACTGATAAGCTAAGCTTTCTTGAGTTTTTTGGGTTTTGTGTATTTTAGTTTTTTTATAGAGTTTTTTACTTTTTTGTTTTTTTTATAGTGTAGTAAAATTTATTGTTTTCGTGGCTGGTAAAAAACCATTGACAGCTTGATGTGTTAATCTTTCATTTTGAGCAGGGCACTTAAGGATTTTTCTGTTTCTAATCCTGTATTTTGGCATCGGTCTTGTGTTTTCAGTAAAGCACTAATTTTTCGGAATTGAGAATTACCTCGAAAAGCACTTTACTTGTGGTAATTTGGGTTATTCTTAAGTCAGGCTTAATTTTTTATTGTTGTTAATGTTCTTTAAAGATTTTATTTCTTTATTTGTAGAAATAGTTCCTCGTTTTAGGTTTTAGAATCGTTCTTTGCTTCTCATAAAGCATTTTTCTTTTAATTTAACGTTATGAGCTGGCCTAATTCTGTTACTAATTACCAGTTATGTGACTAGAAGGGGGTCAAGTGAAATAAACATCCCGGGTTCTAGAGAAAAGGATGTCAAAAGTATCAATAAGTTTAATTTAGGTGGGAAAAGATCCGACAAAAAATGGAAAAAATAATGAAACCAAACAAAACAGAGTAATATTTTCGAGCGAAGAAGCTATTGAGAAATTTTATTCAAAAGTTTACATTTTAAAATACAAGACACCCCTCTTATCCTTGACCATTTTAGGCGGGGAGGATGACAAAAGTAACCGGCCCACTAAAATTAATTGATGGGTCCGGCCCACCCTTGTGCGTATGTATTTTGGTCTCGATTTTTGGTATTTCGCCTTTTTTGTGGGTATGCAGTTATCCAGCTTCTATTTCACGATTCGTATTTTTTACTTGTGTTTTTTGCTACTAGAAGAGAAGGAAGGGGTTTATATCTGGTAACCCTCCCTCGTTTTCCTGGACGACTAAAATTAAAAATAGAATTGCCAAAGTTCTGAAATATTCTGAAGTAAGCTTAATCCCCTAGGAAATTTTTGAGACTAGCACCCCTCCATGAAGATTATCAGTCACCAGCCATTTAATTCGTATTCCTTTTTATGAATCGAAGAAAGAAATGTATTAATTATATTTTGGACAATAGATGAACAACCAGAATCTTGCAACTAATAGGGGGAGTGTCTATGTTAGATGATATATCTATTCTTTCAAAATCGTCAGTTAATAAGCCATATCCGGCAGGATCCCGACTCGGTTTCTTCTTTCAATGAAGATTTCATCACTCTCTATCGAATATGATCAAACCTTCATCCTAATTAGGTTGCTCCCCCTAATTGAAAGACGAAGGAAATGTTGACAGCAATGCAACAAGTAGACTGCTTGGCTCTAACTTTTGGACCCTCTCTGTTCTTGGGAGAGCGGTGAGGCCGACCGAAACCAAAAAATTCGCCCTGCAAAATAAGTTTTGAGCAATTAATGTGTTCGCAGTAATCAAACAGTTTGTGGTAAAAAAAATGTAAGTAAGGAGCGACGCGGCCCTATAATAACCGAAATTCTAAAATACAGAAACTTTTGACAACAGTACATAGATTAAAAGAATTGGCTTTTTTATGCTGATCCCTAAGACATAAGATTCATTAGGTTTAATGGTACCCATCAGAAGCCACGAGCCTGAGAAAATTTACCTGATTTGAGAAAAAGAGGGAAACATCCCTCAAAAGTCAAGAAATCTTATTGGAAATTGCACCATCAGATTTGACGTATTAGATAATCCTGCTGTAGAGTTTTTATGCTCCCATCGTTAATATTGTGGAATTTTGCCTTTTTTTGCCAGGAGAAAGATCACAGATGCGTGTTTATTTGTTGTTGTTTTTTCTTTCTTTATTTTTTCTTCCTCAGGGGTGATCGTTAGCAAGGGTTTTTTGTCATGGCAATTTCAATGGCATGCTTTTATTTCCACCCGACGCCACTTTTCAGGGGTTTCAGGCTGTTTTTTTTTTTTCAAAATAGGGGAAACTTGTTTTCGCGGTCAAAACTTACTTTGAAGTTTAACCTAAGTAATAGTCACAATTCCCGAATTACTATGGAATAAAAATTTTTGAACTAAACATTTCTTCTGAAAGCACTTTTTTTTTAATTTTTGGTTACTATGGCCCGAGAGATGCTCCTTACCAGGTTCCAGCTGCCGCTGCATTTCATTATAGGGCATAGTGGTTTATTCTGTTTCTGACTTCTCCTTTTAAGCAGCACATAAGGCAAGTACTAGTCTATTGTGATGGTGGTAGATTTGGCCTGTATATACTAATCAATAATTAGTTGTTTTTTTTTAAATACAAACCGATGCTTTGTGTATAACTTCTCTGCAGGAAAGTTTTCATAATGTTTGTCTTGACTTGAATTTTCTGCTGAAGTCACAGCTCTGAAAGTCAAAATCGTGTCGTTATCTAATTTGAAAGCCACGCACTCGTCATGAAGGTTATTATTTGTTGTCCCCTTTCATTTTTTAGTTTGTAGTCGAAGCTGTTCTAATAGACACTTTGAAGAACAATATTGAAAAAGTACTTTGATTACCGGTGATTCTTTTTTTCTTAATTTATTTTTTTCTTCTTCGCTTCATACTGCCATTGCAGCATAATGGCTTTGGTTATGGTATTTAGGAGTTCACTATGATGGTGTACTGTTCCGACTGAGGAAATATGCAATTATGCTAAGACAGCCAATTCTCTTGACTGTCACACTGAAAATACGGTACTTTTGTAGAAAGCGGTAAGCGCGCAATGAATGAAGTTACGTTAAGGCTAATGAAAGAAAACAAAATAGGATGAAAATATAGTAGTTCAGAAGCAAATTTGGGCTATATATTTACACATTAGGGGAAGGGAGGGGGGTAAAGCATAGCATATATTAAATACGTAACCTAACCTAACCCAACCTAGGTACCTTTTAGTCCCCCTAAACCCCCCAAAAAAACTAAAGTTTAAATATAGTTCCCGGATTGAGAAATGTTTTGTAATACCTATATTTATACAGCGTCTCGTATAAGTACCGGGTTTTATCCTATATGATCTTCAATACAACTGTCGCGCGCCTACCGCTTTCTGCAAAAGTATCGAAAATACTGCAAAATCCAGTGTCTTTGACCTGGTCCCTCAAAAAGTCTGTATATATTTTAATTCTTGTTTAAATGTCCGAGCATGCACAGATAGGTCGTTTCGTTAGGCTCTTATTTCGCTTTTAGCCTACACTTCTGCGTAGGTTATCTGATATGCTTATCGTATTTTTTTTTTCGTTTTACCCATTGAAGTCGAACAATAAATATTTGGATTAATAACTTCAATAATTTTTGCCTTAAAAAATGCTAGAATCTGCTATAATAGCGTTCGCTATTTTGGCTAGTATTTGTGCCGGTTTCGGCTATGTGTTTCCGCCGAAAACCTGGCAACTATGTTTCGAATCAGTAGGGACAAAAAAAGGCTCACACGAAGTAGTAAAAGACACTGTCAAACAGCAAAGAACGGTAATTTTTAACCACAAAAGAAAGTGGCCCTAATAGGATCGAAGTTCAATCCAGTGGCAATTTTGATACACACAATCAGTTTCAAAAGTTACTTATGAAACCTCTCTAAGTTTCTGAAGACAAATAAACGAACGGTATCACGTTTTGTCTCTAAATATGTATACAGGTCCATACAAAACATACGGTTATTATCCTAATCTATGAAATAGTGTTTACGTAGTAAAAAGTAGCATGTCTCCAGTGTGGCCAGATCGTGAACAAAAAAGTAAGCCGCAGCCTTTGAAAAAACAAGCCAAAAATAAGCCAGACAATTTTTTGCCCAAAATCTAACTTTACTTTTAATGGTGTCCAAGTTTTGACGGCCGTTTTATAGAAATACTCACCACTATTCAGGTCCTTTGATCCTACTGGCATTATCCACCTTTCAATTCGTTCCCTGGTTTGCGGAAGTTCAGTTCCAGTGTAGAGATTATTTTGAGGCTGCATTTAGTAGAATTGCGATAAACCGCTACCCCCTGTGGAACTCTAGAGACTTTTACAGAAAATTCCCGTGCGCTATGTTCAGAAAATGCTCGACCGTGCTTACTTTCCTGTCCGACAGTTCAGGAAAATTATTGACGAGGACGCCCACCGCTCGATTTCTCCTGTGTTAGTTCGAGCACTGTCCGTGTGTGCGCCGCAATTTCTGTAAGAATAATTTCACTGAGTCGGACCTCCGATTACTATAATGATACTCTGTGACCCAATTTTTAATGTCAACATTTCGATTCAGTCAGAGGTTCTTTTTGGCGCAATAGAGTTATTGCCAGAACAAATTCTTAAAATGTGTCCCAGCCCTTATATATTGGTTTGAACATAATGATGACAAAAACAAGCACAACAACAAAAACAACGCAGACAAAAACAAAAAAGATCATTATTTCATTGTTTTATTATCACATAGATACACAAACAAAAATCAGATCATTGGATATTATCACATATAGATTCATAAAATTATGGAAATCACTTTGTGTAAAGTCAAAGCTTTGGAATAAAATCCTTTTTCCCAATGCTAAATGCGATGCTAAAACGCCCTTAAAGGGCTACGAAAGTACACAAGGAACACAATCGTTGATCACAAGTCCATTCCAGGGTCATAATTGGCTATCACGAACCACAACTACGTCCCTGGGACCAAGAACAAATAAGACTGAGTAGAACCTCCGTCTTTGTCCATGCACTGACTATTGGATAACCCGTAAAAATCTGAGCGGAGGTGGAGCCAATTTGAGAACTGGCTGGCCTGAGTTGACGGCCGTCTACTTTCCCTCATGCCACCGCTGCCGCGCATTTAGTCAATTGCGAGGAAAAGACCGTAGCAGGCCTCCAGGCGTGCATGATAAGTGTAATCAAACACTTTCACTTGTTCTCACTCAATTTTTCTTCTCGGGGCTGTACTGCGAAGACTAGTTGTTGAGGTAACAAAATTGTAATGTTCCGCGCCAGCTCCACGCTCAAATTCGCCAGGTATCAGCCGTATTTTCCCAAACCCCGCTTTCGCAGCCTTTAAATAAAAAAAGTTTTTTTTAACTGAAAGTAAGGAGCAACATTAAACTTAAAACGGACAGAAATTATTCCGTATATGAAAGGGGCTGTGCCCTCCTCAACGCCTCGCTCTTTACGCTAAAGTTTGACTTTCTCACAACTCTTTTTTAAACAATAAAAACTTTAGGTAAAGAGCGAGGCGTTGAGGAGGGCACAGCCCCTTTCGATACCAATAATTTATGTTCGTTTTAAAATTTAATGTCGCTCCTTACTTTTAGTTTAAAAAACTTTTTTTTATTTAAAGGCTGCGAAAGCGGGGGGTTTGGGAGGCGGCAGCCCCCCAACTGTCAATCTCCTAATCCCTGTATGTTTTAGGTTCGAACTTTTGACTCAGCCTCTTTAACTCTTTAGAAAACGTATTCAAATAATTTCTGCATTTTTGTAGTTTATTACTTATTATGCTTGACTAACTGTTAGCTGTTGACTAACTATTATACTTCAAAAGGAAAATTTTTTTTTGTTTTAAGCTTGACTTTCATATTCAATCCAAGCATTACTTGCTTTAAGATCTATTTATTCATTTATATTATATCTTGTTGTATGTTTTTGCTATGATTGTTTATTTTAATTTCTGTTTTGTTTTGGGTTTCATTTATTCTTTAATAGTAATTTCTGGTTGTTTTGAGTTTGAATTTTAAAGGTATTTGTATCTGCTGAGCTTAAGTTTTAAAATGGCCTTTACAAGCATCCCTTTCATACAATCCATATATGCCCAGGGCACAACTTACAATGCCTGCCCCAGGCCCTGGGGGGTAGGGACACCTGAATTTTTGCTAGGACTTTTGAGCATTTTTTAACTTAATGGCTATCTCAAAATTTTTTATTGGATATTTGGGGGAAAAGGAGCATGGGGGGGGGGGGAATAGTTGCCCTCCAATCTCTTTTTACTCTAAAAAAACTGAACTAGAACTTTCAATTTCCAATCAAATGAATCTCTGAAGTTTTTACAAGCATCCCTTCAATAAGAGCCATATATTCCCCAGGGCGTAACTTACAACACCTGCCCCTGGGCCCTGGGGGGCTGTGTTGATCCTGGAGTTTTTGTTATATGATCTTTGAACTATTTTAAAAAAAAAGCTATCTCAAAGTTCTTATCGGATGGGTTTGAGGAAAAAAGGGAATGGAGGGGGGGGGGCTAGGTGCCCTCCAATCCCTTTTGACTCTTAAAACTGAACTAGAACTTTCAATTTCCAATTAAATGAGCCCTCTTTGAAGTGAATATGACCATCCCTTCCATAAGACTCATATATGCCCCCAGGGCACAACTTACAATGCCTGCCCTGGGCCCTGGGGGGTTGTGTTGGCACCAGAATTTTTGTTATATGATCTTTGAACATTTTTATTGGATACATTTAAAATTTTTATTGGATGCCTCAGGAAAAAAAGAGGTTTGGTAGCTGGCTACCCTCCAATATCTTGTGATGCTTAAAAAGTGAACTAGAATTTTCAATTTCCAATCAAATGAGCCCTCTCTGAAGTTTATATGAGTATTCCTTCCTCTAGGCCTAATGCCCAAAACCTCCCCCCCCCCATGGAAAAAATTTCATACATCTTTCTCAATAGCAAATACTTTATATAAACAATGGACAAATGTCATAACTTAAATACCTTTCTCCAGGGGGTTTTGGGGTCAAGTTACACTTGTAGTTATGTTATTTCAACTGATTAAATCTTTTAAAAATAAATATTTTCCTGGTTAATTTTTATTATAAGCCCACCCAGCATGAGCAGTCTGGAAGAGAGTATGGAGGAGTTTGAAATTCGAATTTACTTGGAGATCAATCACCCCAGGGTTAAACTAGAATTCCTTCCCTCAAAATAGGAACAAATTGAATCCCAACTGCAATCCATGATTTCAAACAGCTCTTAAAAAGGGAATTTAATGGATATCCCAAGCATATTTGATCAATCTTTAAGTGAAGAGGGATGTGGAAGTGGATGCTTTTTAAAAGAGCTCAGCCTATGCTTGTGAAAAAAACACAAGGCAGGGACCAGCACACTAACAGCTGAAGTAGCTGCAATCAATTTGTACTTAGAGACCCTAATTAAACTGAAACAGAGCAATTAACATATAGTAATATTCTCTGACTCTAAATCTGCTCTCTATATCCTATGAAACACTAACTTTGAAACACTGGGCATAGGCCTACATCAAACCAAAGAAAACCTAAGCAGCCCTTGGAAGATTAGGCTTTGTTACTAAATTTCAATATATACCTAGTCATCTATGCAAAGAAGGAAATGAAAAAGCAGACAAGATAGCAAAGCAAGAAGCAAAAAGCCAAATGGAACCAGTGAAATCTCTAACTATAAGGGATACAACTAGATTATGACTAAAAACATTGCTTGAATTAAAGCCACCAAATTTATCCCCCTTTCCAACAGTATATAATCAGTCGGGTTCAACTGCCTGTGTTCAAATACAGCTAACTTCAACCACCACTCTCCTTCATACAAAATAAAGCAGCCAAATGGAGAAGTTGCCAATAGCCCATTTTTGCAGGTACTGTAAAAACACAGAAGAAACCCCTGAGTATATACTATTGAATTGTAAAATACTGGAAAGAAAACTGTCAATGGATCTAAATCTAGAACAACATATATAGTAGGTCTAAATACGCTGACTATATTGAATTAGATAAACCCTACTATGATGTTACCTCACATTATTAGCTAATAGCTGATTTACATCTTTCCATATTCATCCAAATTTGGAATATTAATAAGCAGTGTTTACAACAAGGCAGTTTACTATAACAGTAACATAATTTTTTTACAACAAGAGAAACTATGTAGTAAGGGATTATTTCATTCAGTAAAAATTGAATTCTCCCAAGAAGAAGTGTATGAACTTATCATGAGAAAAGAAGAACAAATTAAAGATTTGGATCTATTGTCAACCCAGCCCAGAAAGAAGAGGGGTCAATGATCTGATTTTCAGGACACTTGCCTTGATTGTCTACAGTTGATTGATTAAATTTAATATAACAATGAACCTTGTTTATTTCAAAATCTGAAAGGTTTTTTTGCTAAATAACAAAACTATAGGATAACTTCCATAGTTGCTGTCTGTTAAAGGTAATGTCTCATGTTAATTATCAATGTTGTGGTCAAGATTTGTAGACTATTGGCCAAGATTGATAATTCTGAAAATTAGTAGTGGTCAAGATTAAAGTCTCAGCTGCCAGGTAAAGGCATACATACTGCATTCTAATCAGAGATACAGCTCAGATTAGGCACTGGCTAATCACTAGGAGTCTTACCCTATAGGCCTAGGCTACAGCAACAGTAACAAAGAAATCAGACATTAAAGCAAGGGTAACTCATCTACTTATCCTGCTCCTGTATTTATATATCTCTTTCTGATATTTTCATTAGTATTATATGGTACTTTATTTACATATTAGTATTAGCCTATATTATATATAACTAATTTCTCTAGTACTTAACTATAGGCTAATACATTGGGAAAAATGAATAAAAGTGAGTCTGAAACAAGATTGATTGCTTCAGGTTTGCTTATGTCACAAGCTGATGCTCATCACTGCTAAAAAATGGGGTGCAAACCAGTCATGTGCACCACTATTTTTCTGTGGCATGTACCCAATTTGCTGGTAGCCAATGCATTGAGGTACACACCCTCAATGCATTGGGTACCCCCCCCCCCATACCAGTTAGGGATTAATTGTTTTTATGTACAACCATTCAACATATAATGTACTCCTTCACCACTGTAGTAGTATACCATAGGATCTGTACCTCAGAATTTGATACCTACATCTAACCAAGTGTACTACTCCATATATAGCATAGCAGGACCTACTCAATATATAGCGTAGTAGGACCTATGCCATGTTTAATGTAGTACTGATTGTGGGGTGTAGCACTCAAATTCTTAGGTACAGATCCTGTGGTGTACTACTGCAGGGGTGAAGTAGTACATTATGTTGATGGTAGTACATAAAACAATTAATATCCCCAACTGCCCCATAACAATTTTCACTTTGCATGTATTCTGAGAAAACCAATGACCAATTTGCTTCTTCCTTTGAGCATATTTAAAACTGAAGTGATGCAAAGAAAACCTCAAATATAAATAAATGTATTTTCTCAGAATAGGCCTAGGCCTAGACAAAAAGTGAAAAACGGGTATGGGGGTACCCAATATATTGGGGGCAGTACCCAATGCATTGGGGTGTGTACCCAGTCGGCTAGGCTGTGTACCCAATCTGTTTGTACAGAGATACGAACGACAGAAAATATCTAGAGTGTACATGACGACTCCTGGACGACTCACATGAACTAAACAGTTAAACAGGATCTGTAGATGTTACAGACATGTCTGTTATGAGTTTTGATTCCTGGCGTTATTCTATACTAATAAGTAACAGCTAATATGCTGTAACCTTCAGCTGTAGTTCAACCCCATGACTTAATGGCTAATGCTTTTTATGCTGTTGTTACGTAGCCACGTGTCCCTTAGGATTTGAAAACTTCACCGCAGTGCCGCGGTTAGATTCGTATTTGACCATAGTTAAAACTTGATTTTGACCTTTCGTGAGCATTCGTTCGTTCGTTCGTTCGAAAATCGGATGAATTGCCAAAAAATATAAATTCTTCCCGAAAAAAGTAATCACGCCAAGAAATAAGCCAGCTCAAAATAAAAATAGCCAAGTTTTAAGCCACAGCCAGTTCCAAAAATTTTCACGCCAGTCGCCAACAAAATAAGCCAGTTTGGCGTAAAATAAGCCAATCTGGCCACACTGCATGTCTCTCATGAATCGTTTTTTTATTCCTCAACCCCATCAAGTCAAAGGAATTATCGAAGAAACGCGAGAGAGGGTCAGTTCGATCGAGCATTAAAAGCGTTAACTCCCAACTTAAGGATGAAGGCCATTCACTCAAAGGCGGACCTAGAGCAAAATCTTGGGGGGGGGGAGTGAAAAGGATGCCAATATCGTTGACAATTTTATTTAAAAAAAGGTAAAAACAGAGAAAAAATATTAAAAGAAAATTATTATATTTATTTGAAAAAGGGTAAAAAAAATAAAAAAATTTAATATAATTTTTAATATTAAAACAAATTTTAAATGTAAAAAGATCAAAAAATAAAATATTATTACGGATACCCCCCCCCCCCCCCTCCACCGTTGTATCCGTCCCTATATTTACATGGTAATTCACTGGCATTTGTTGTCTTGGAAAAATCATGACGCAAATAGTAGTGTTTAGTTCAGTCATATATATCCTCTAGTTGATCTGATAGATAAAACTTAATATCATCTTATGTCGCTGTTGCCACTACATGATGAGCAGTATCATATTTTTTTATAAGAACCTCATATATGATATTTCGTCAGTAAACTTCGTGACTGGAGAATTAGAGCCCCTTGAAGAGCAATAAGCCTGATACCTCTTGTTTTTATGTTTTCTCGATTGTTTTATAGTTTTTGGCTTGTATGTACATATGTCCTTTTATTCCGCAAAAAAGACGAGACAAAATAAACACAAAAGATGTGTGACTTTTATTAGCTATTGATTTAAAAAAAAAACTCTTTCCAAAAAATAAGTTTTTCAAAAAAAAGTAAAGAAGTCCCTTAAACCAAAAATGAAAAATTTAGAATCAAACAGTCTACCACCAAATATTCTACCAATAAAATACCACAAATCAACATCAATGAATAAATGAAACCCAAAACGAACAGAAGTTACAATAATTAACTGAGTCAAACTCAAAGCGAGGAGAATTAAACTTGAGTATGGTTCAAAACCCTTATGCTTTTTAAACGCCAGAATGTAATTTGCACTTTAATGAAAAAAAATTATGTTAAATGTTTTTACTTTTATAACTTTAAGAATCAAAATTAGTTAAGATTTTAACGAATAAATATCAGCCTGTGTATATTAAACTGACAATGTATATACATTTGAATTTTTTAGTAAAGTTAAACGTTAATAGTTTGGCTTGCTATTTGTATGCTGGAAAAACTTTTTTCAGCAATTTAAAACATACATAAACCCTTTTGAAAATCATGAAGCAAATAGTAGTGTTTAATTTAGTCATATATATCCGCTAGTTGACCTGATAGAAAAACTTAATACCATTCCAAACAAATTTTATCTATGGCTCTTCCACAGCATAAGTACACTTACACTCTTTGGATTTAGTAAAATTTTTGGAGCAGAAGAAGAAAAAGAAGTAGCCTTGAAAGTTTGAGCTCAATACCCAAGTCGTTATTGATATATTGCTGAGATGTCTTATTGACAACCAGAATACAAACAGTGCGTTTTGATTTAATTTTAAAGCAACATTTAGTTTTTAAGCATAATGGACAAATTACATAACTGTGGGGGGGGGGGGGGGTTGACCAACCCAATAACCCTAGAGATATAGTTACTAAGCCGTTCAGCTATGCTGAACAAAATGGCTGTCTTAAAATTTTGATCGGAATTTTCTGGAAAATTATGAGCTAAAGAGGACGGCTGATTGCCCTCCGATCACTTTTGACTCTTAAGAGGGTACCAGAACTTTTAATTTTCAATCTAATTAGCCCCTTTAAAATATCATTTATATTACTAGCTATGATATATCATCACTGCCTGTGTCCTTATATGCCCTATATTGCTTATATGCCCTTTTAATACCTGCATGCATATAGTTTTTCGTTTAATTGAAACTCCCCCTAAACGTTCCCCTAAAGTTTCAACTTAGTGCCATAAGTGTCGTTAGTTACAGTAACCGTAAAAGCAGCATTAAATGTGTAGACACAGTGTCTTCTGGCTAGTTCAAAATCCACAAGCTATGAAGGTATGAAGGTGAAATTTTCAGAGACTATATCTGTTGTACGGATGACAACCTACCATCCGTATGCAGGTTGTCAAAAGTGTATATTAGCAATATCTTATGAACAGTTTCATGTGTGAAATTAAAACTTACAACGCTTGTTGTGGGGGTGTTGAACTAACCAAAAGGCAAAATTTGCATCACAATACGACTGCTTCTACTCCTACAACCACTACAACTGCTACTATTATCATTTACTGCTACTATTACTACTGCTAGTAAAGCTAATACTACTACTATTAACTGTACTCCTACTGCTGCTACTATAACTACTGGTGCTACTGCTATTACTAATAAACCTAGGGTATTAAGGCGAAAATTTTGAGCAATATCGTAACTGTATTGAAATAAATGGAAACACACTATGCCCATACAGTTTGTCAAGAGGACGTATCAGCAATGCTTCAGGACCGGGTGATGGTATTAAGTTAAAAATTTCATAGTGTGTTGAAGAGGATGTTGAAAAAAGGTGCTATTTGCATACTGCTACTAATGCCACTACTGCTGCTACAACTTACTGAACAAATTACTGAACATTTCAACAATACTGTAAAAACTGATGTCTCAAAATTTTGTTGGATGTTGACCAGGGGAAATGATGGGTGTGTGTGTGGGGATGGGGTCTCTCAAATCACTTTGACTCTTAAAAAGGGCACTATAATTTCCAATTTAATATCAAATGAGACCCATCTGAATTAAGTACGATCATCCATTCCAAATAAGCCTTATATGCCCTCAGGGCATAACTTAAAGCCCTGGGGGAGGGGGTGCCAACCCAAGATGCATTGTTATATGTTCTTTGGACTAGTTAAAACAAAATTGCCTTCCCACAGTTTCAATCAGATACATTTGGTGAAAATAGGGGTAGTTGGGTGGGAGTGGGGGGCTACTTGACCTCCATCACTATTGACTCTTAAAAGGGAACTAGAACATCCAATTTAAACCAAATTAGATACCTCTAAAGTTTATACAACCATCCTTTCCATAAGAACCTTAAATGCCCCAGGGTAATAACTTACGACCCTCGCCCTAAGGCTTCCAAATTATAGCCAAATGAGCCTCCTTTAAAGTTTATACAACCATCCGTTCCATGAAAAACCTTAAATACGCCCTGGGCCCTACTTACTTCCCTTGCCCCTAGGCTCTGGCGTCTTTTTTCAACCCTAAAAGCCTTGTTATATGATATTTAGACTATTTTAAATAAAATGACTATCTCGAATTTTTATTAGATGAATTTTTGGACAATACGACGTGAGTGTGTGCGTGGGAGGGGGGATTGCTGCCCTCTGATCACTTTTACTCTTAAAAAGAGCTGTAGAGCCAATTAATCCCCCACCCCCAAAGTTTATATGACTTTGCTTTCTATAAAAAAAACCTTATATGCCCCCAGAGCATAACTTACAATCCTTACCTTGAGGGGGATTTGTTATCCTCAAAGACATAATTTCTCGACCTTCCAAATGCGTTGAACAAAATGGCTATTTCAAAATTTTGATCGGAGGCATTTGGAGAAATGACGGGCATGGGTAGGGGGGGGGGGGGGTCATTTGCCCTCTGATCGCTTTCGACTAATAAGAACTACTCTCAATTTCCAATCGAATGAACCCTTTTCGAATTTTTTACAACGCTTTCAATAAAAACCTTATATAACTCCAGGGCATAACTTACAATCCTGGTCCATAGGGCTGTAGGGGAGATGTCATGCTCAAATACAGAATTTCCGGACCTCTCAACTACAATGAACAAAATTGCTAACGCCAAATTTTGATTGGATGTATTTGGGGGAATAATGAGCGTGGGAGGGGGGGGGGGCTGGTCGCTCTCAAATCACTTTTGACTCTTAAAATAGGTACTATAAGTTTCAATTTCAAATCAAATGAGCACCATCTGAAATTTATGCGACCATCCATTCTATAAAAATCTTATACGACCTGAGGCCATGACTTACAACCTATCCCAAGGGCACTGCGCTGTAAAGTGTGACTTCTTTTCTTTGGAGTCTTAAGGTAGCGTTGGCCTACAATCTGGGCTCTACCGGTGGAGGATGTTTAGAGCCTCTAAATTTCATAAAGTTGACGTGTATAGTATAAAATGTTTTATTTATAATATAATACAGTAAATGTACATCTGACGAGGACAAATACAGAATTCAAACTGGCTAAAATAATCTAACTTGTTAGCTTATTTTCAGCACAACATGCAGATACACATCAGGACATTTGACAGAACTGCGGTATTTTAGTCTGTCAACTTAGAGGAATTATAGCAAATACTTAGAATTAATATAGTCATCAAGGAAATAGGCTTTATCTATGAAATGGACTTTTTGACAGATCTTTAGAATTCATTTTTGCCTCTAACCTGGAAAAGCCCACTTTCACTTAAAGTTTACGGATTTTCCCCGGGTTTTCAAAAACTTAGAGGAATTATGGTAAATACTTAGAATTAATATAGTCATCAAGGAAATAGGCTTTATCTATGAAATGGACTTCTTGATAGATCTTTAGAATTCATTTTTGCCTCTAACCTGGAAAAGCCCACTTTCACTTAAAGTTTACGGATTTTCCCCCGGGTTTTCAAAATCTTTTTTCCCACAAAATAACTATTTTCTATCTTCAAACAAAGATACACCTAGTAAGAACGTAAAATAAATACTGTCACTAAAACTGAACAACAAGACACAAGGAAATATTTTCCCGATTGGCACTTTTAACTTTCATTTCACTTTATATTGTCACGCTAAGTTCACATAAAATTCGCATAGCTACACCTAATAGAAAAATTTTGCGCATCGTCAGAATATCTTTTAAAAGAAATTACGTTTGAACAGAACACTTAAACAAAAATGATAATCTTAATTTAAGAAACACACTGATATTTTTCTTTACTTTATTTTCCTGTTTTTCTTTTACCAAAGCTTTAATTCTTTTCTTTCTACAAATTATTCGGTCATTTTACTATTCATAAGATATCAAAAGGAAGTAAATACGTCATTTGAGAAAAGTTGCCAGACAGCTTTCGCTTGTCATTTTTATCTTTCCGTTTTTTTTTTTTCCTATTTTAAAGAAAGCATTTCTCCTGTCCAGTTAATCAGCATAAAATTTATCTACATCTTTATTTTAACTCCAACATCAATTCCTTACCTTAGACCTTAGTTTCCTCCTGTGCCCCCAGAGGCACCCAGGGCATCCAGGAAGAGCCGCCAATCATCCCTCATATGTGCTGCTGCCCACATATCTTCCCACTGGGGCTGGACCGTCGTATTGATGTGTTTGAGGTCCCACTGGTAGGTGTGACGAAGTGTATTTTTCGGCCGTCCTATTTTACGGGTTCCCTGTGGCTGCCATTCCAGTAGTAGAGATGCCATAATAACTCGTGACAGTACAAAATTCGGTTATCAAAAGAACGTATCTCCGATCAGTACACCTTATATGGGCATAGAGTCATTAGGGGGAATGATTGCGTAATCGGTCATGACCTCTTTCTCCAGGTGTGTTTTTTGGCACGCTCTTAGCGAAGGTCAATGTTGTTATTGTTTCCGAGGCAAAATGCCAAGGTCAATGTTATTGTTGTTTTGAACAGAGTCATTAGGGAGAACACGTGGTTAATGGGGTCAATGTTGTTGTCGTTCGAAGCAAAGTTAATGACACTTCCTTCTTGTTGTTGTTCAAGCCAGATGTTACGAGTTTCCGGGAAACAGTATTTTTGTTATTGTTGTTTCCAAGCCAAATGTTACGAGTTCCGGGAAACAGTTAATTAATGTCTGACAGATGACGTCAAGTTAATTAATGTCTTTGCATTTCCAAAGAGAATTGTCTAGGAGAAACAGTTAGATCACACATGATGTCATGATTGATTGATTGACACGAAAGGGGAATTAATTTGTTGTTCTAAAGAGAATTGATTCACGAAAGGGAAATTAATTTGTTGTTTCTAACAAGAGAATCGTTTCCGAGCAGACGTTTTGATCTTAGCGTGCGAAAAGGTTTTCCAAATAATTTGAAATAAGCCAGCGCAGGGATGCCAAACAAATGGAACATGCTGAAATTCCGTTTAGGGATAATTTTGGCGAAACCGTTTTAGCTATTTTATGGAATTATTTCGGCGAAACAGCTAGAGACATTATAAAATATGATTTTAGAAGAGATTTTGGAAGAGAATTTGAGTGTGGTCGTTATAATACACAAGTTTCAATTGGACAGTGTTGTGAGGTCCTCTACCCCAACCCCAAAGGTTCCGATCCCCCTACCACAACCCCGAAGGAAGCCAGCGGTCCTCAAAGGTTCTCTGGGCTTCCAAAGGACCCCCCCCGGACCCCCAAAGACCCTCACCCAGTCCCCAAAGGTCCCAGGGCTCCCAAAGGGCCCCGATTACTCTACCCCAACCCAAAGGGCCCCGATTGCTCTACCCAAACCCCAAAGGCTTCTCATACCCCACCCCAACCCCGAAGGAAGCCCCCGGTCCTCAAGGCCCCCCAAGCTCTCAAGGGCCACCGGAGCCCCCAAAGGCCCACCCAGACCCCCAAAGGCCATCCCCGGGTCCCCCAAAGGCACATCGAGCTCCCGAAGGACCAACGGGATCCCAAAGGCCCCCCACCGGTCCCAAATGTCCCCCAGGCCCTCAACTGCCCCTCCCTGTGCCCCGAAGGAAGTCCCCCGGTCCCCAAAGGCCCCCCAAGCTCTCAAAGGGCCCACCGGAGCCCCCAAAGGCCCTCCCCAGGCTTCCAAAGGCCATCCCCAGTCCCCAAAGGTCCACCAGACCCCCAAAAGCCCTCCCCGGTCCCCAAAGGTCCACCAGAACCCCAAAAGCCCTCCCCCGGTCCCCAAAGGCCCTCCCCCGGTCCCCAAAGGCCCTCCCCGGGCTCCCAGGGCTCCCAAAGGGCCCCGATTACTCTACCCCTACCCCGAAGGAAGCCTCCGGTCCTCAAAGGTCCCCCAGGCTCCCAAAGGCCCTCACCCGGTCCCCAAAGGTCCACCGGGCTCCCAAAGGGACCCCAGACCCCCAACGGACCCACCGGGCCCCAAAGGGCCCAATCCGTGCTCAAGGGCCCCCCGGACCCCCAAAGGTCCTCCACCAGTCCCCAAAGGCCCTCTCCCGGTCCCAAAGGTCCACCAGGCACCCAAAGGGCCCCAGACCCTAAAAAGGCCATACCCGAGCCACCAAGGTCCTCCACCAGTCCCCAAAGGCCCTCTCCCGGTCCCAAAGGTCCACCAGGCACCCAAAGGGCCCCAGACCCTAAAAAGACCATACCCGAGCCCCCCAAAGGCCCTCACCGGTCCCCAAAGGTCCACCAGACCCCCAAAGCCCTCCACCGGTCCCCCAAAGGCCCTCCCCGGGCTCCCAGGGCTCCCAAAGGGCCCCGATTACTCTACCCCAACCCCGAAGGAAGCCTCCGGTCCTCAAAGGTCCCCCAGGCTCCCAAAGGACCCACTGGACCCCCAAAGGCCCTCACCTGGTCCCCAAAGGTCCACCGGGCTCCCAAAGGGACCACCGGACCCCCAAAGGGTCCCCCGGACCCCAAAGGTCCTCCCCAGGTCCTCAAGGGTCGCCCAGACCCCCCAACGGACCCACCGGACCCCAAAGGGCCCAATCGGTGCTCAAGGGCTCCCCCGGACCCCCAAAGGCCCTCACCGGTCCTCCAAAGGTCCACCGGGCTCCCAAAGGACCAGTCGGTCCTCAAGGACCCTCTCAGACGTGCAAAGACCCTCCCCAGACCCCCAAAGGCTCATCCCGGTCCCCAAAGGTCCCTCAGGCTCCCATATGACCACTCCACCCCTCAAGGGCCCCTGGATCCCCAAACGCCCTCCCCGGACCCCTCCAAAGAACCCCCTCTCCATTTTTAACACTTTTTATGGCTTTATTATATCCTTTTAGAACAATTTCCTTTCATAATGTCCCTCCTAAACCCATTTTTCCAACTTGAAGTACTTATCTTTTTCACCCACTTTCTCAATGAAAAAGAAATTAGTTTTTAATCAATTCTAATTTTTCCAAATAATATAAAAATTCTCCACTTTAGTTCAGATCTGTCTCGAAGAGATGAAAAATTTAAAATACTGTTCCAAATTTTTCGAAGAAGATAAAAAAAAGTTCAAGTTTTCTTCTGAATTTTACCAAAGAACGTGCTCCAATTCTAATTTCTCCAGAGAAAACAAAATCTTCCACTTCAGTTCTATATTTCACAAAGATATAAAGAAATTTAAAGTTCAAGTCTAAATTTTTCGGTGGAAGATAGAAAAAGTAATACCATAGGGGAGACTGGGGCACCTCCGTGCACTTTTTAATCAAAGTTACCTGCTTCGGCTTGTGCGCGCTATCGGGACTTCTTATTTGGCACCAGCATAGCTTAGCCACTTGGACAGAGCCTGGACAGAGTTAAAGCGAAAATATGCAAGCGCTGCTAAGTAGTTGACGTTTTTCCCTGGGTCCACAAAATGTCCGAAACTGCCCCTATATAGGGGCAGCTTTGCACAGGTGTGGGGGTAGCTCCGGACATGCTTTCAGATACTGTATTCTTCAGATATGGATACAAAAGTAAATAGAAAAGAAAAAAGGTTCATAGTTATCAAACTTAAATCACTCAGCGGATATGATCCAACCAAAGACCTGCAAAAACATAAGTAGCTTGGACCCGAGCAGTTCCACCGTGTCGAGTCACCTCCAGCTTCTTCACGACATCTTCAAACGACACCGATGCCTTGTCTTCAATATCAGGAAAGTGAAATCGATCAGAGTCTTTCTTTCTCCGTAGAAAAGAAACCTGAAACTCCCTGTTCATAATATCAGTCTCCAAGATCTTTGCTGCATAAAGAACAAAATCTTTCTTAAGCTGAAACCTCACTAGCACAAATTCGTCAACCTTGATCTCTTCTGGAATGAATGAAACTTCACTTTCAGTTTCAGGTATTTCACAGTCTGACCCTGCATGGAGGCTTTCATCTGAAGAGTCATGGAAAGAGATTTCCGAAGGGGAGGAAGGTTCTCTTATCGTTGACAACTCTTGCTCCTTGCTCTTTGCCAGTTTTACTCTTTTCCTACCAGTCTTCTTTGCTGACTTTGCTTGTGCTCTTTTCTCCAGATCTTCTTTCTCTGGCGTATCCGTTAAAATTCTCGTTTTGCCAACTCGAGCCCTATTCACAGTTAGCTTTCTTGGTTTAGCCTTCGGGAATGGAAAAATGTCTTCTGGATTGACATCATGTTTGGGCCCTGGTGGTTGCTCTAAGGCCGAGGATTCAGGACAGGGTCAGCAACTGCTTCCAAAGTATTCCTAGACTCTACCCTATCAGTTACTTCTCCAGCGGTGTTTGGTCTGTCTGAGACCTTAGCGGCGATGAAGTCTGCATCAGTGAACGCTGATCTTGAGAATGGCCATATTCCTGGTTTTGAAAAGCCCGATGTGATGTTGTTCGGAGTAAACGCTAGGGGATAAGCTTGACCAACTAGGTTTGCAGTGTGAGTTATTTGAAATCTTTCGTGTGGATGGTTTGTTTGCCACTCGCCGAACTTAGCCCTCAGATACGCCTTGAACGGGCCATAGACAGATATATCTAAGGGCTGCATTTTGTGGCTGCAGTGTGGCGGAAATGTGAGAAGCACTACTCCATTCTCTTTTGCATATAGAACTGCCTCCAAATAAATATGGCTTTCATGGTTATCGAGGATGAGCAACACCGGATTCTCCTTGTCGCATCGAGTGTGCTTGACGAAGTGCTTCATAACTTCTAAGAAGTTCGGTCCAGTCATCCAACCAGACTGGAAAGCTAACCCAAGGCTACCAGGTGGTGCTCCATGGAGCATGTGTTCTCTGAAGTGCACGCGTGGGAACACAAAACGCTGGGGGGACGGTGTTTCCCGATGGCATTAACGATGCAACACACTGTAACTAACTCCCCCCGCTCAGCAGCAACGGGCCTTGCCCACTTGCTTTATACCAGATTTCGCTATGACTTTAGGGCTATCCATGACAGTTGTTACTCCGGTTTCGTCTAGGTTGTACACTCGTTCAGGTGTGAAGCGGTGCCGATTGTATAAAGCTTCAAGATTATTCATGAACGAGTTTACATTGAAGGGATTGAATCCTGAAGCCCTGGCCAGGCTGGTTGTTCTCAGGTTTCCGAAGACTCAGCTCTGGATGACGCTTCATAAATCCATATGACCAGTCATATGTGGCGGCACACTTTTCATCCCAGTTCTTGGGATAAGAGACCCTCAACTTCACTGCATATTGATATGCCAGCTTCTGAGTTTGTGCTAAAGTCAAACCATAGTGAAGTTCGCAGGAACGAAGAAGGTAAGTCTTAAGTTTTTCCTCTTGATCGTCAGTGAAAACCTGACGGGTGGAATACTTTCCTCGTTTCAAATTGGCTGATCTGGCTATTCCTTCATCCACACTAGTCTCGTTGGCTGATTTTTGACTTCTTCAAGCGATCAAATAATGTTTGAAGCAGCTATTCCATGGGTCTTGGCCGCTTTTCTGACCGAATCTCCATCTTGTATGGCTTTTAGCCCTTGTTTGATAGCTTCTTCGTTTGGCTCGGACTTAGTAGGGATATAATTTCGCACCATTTCTGGAAAGAGAAAATGCTGCCTTCAGTAAAACTCAGTTATTAAGCACTTACTAGGTGCTATAATAATAATAATTTATTTTTAACCCGCGTCATAACAAGTTATGACACTTGTGGAGTAACACAAGGAAAAAAAAAAAAAAGACAAAAGAGAAAATGAAATAAAGTACACTACAATGAAATTAACCGAACAGACGGACCAAAGGATGATGAGGCGAAAAACGACAAAAAGCTGAATCCGACAGCCTTCCATGCAGCACGGCCAACTTTGCTGTTATATCAGGGACTTCAAACTTACGAGTTATCTTACCATTACTATGCCAGGGGGGGAGATAAAGTAAAAATTTACAATATCTGAAGTAAAAAGACCGGATCTGCTTAACATCTTTTTTCTTAAGAAGGGGATAAAGACCAGAAAGATAAAGGACAGAATGATCACAGAATGTAGAATATAGCCTACCCAATGCACGTCTATTATACTTCCCTCGATTGGCAACAATCTTAGAATATCCCATTTGAATTTTCTTTTGAACATCCACGAACAGTGCACTGCCGTAAGCTAGAAATTGAATTAGTAACAGTAATACCCAACCCACCGAAGGCGGAAACAGAGGGTATAGAAAAACCGCGACAAACTAAGGGAACATTAGAGGAAGTCGGACCATTAAAAACTAGAAACTCGCATTTCTCAACATTAAGAGAAAGACCAATTTTAGAAAATAAACGTGAAACTTTTGAGACCATAAAAGAGAGACCTTGCTTAGTTTTACATAAAAGTAGAAGATCATCCGCATAAGCAAGATAAGAAACATCTGAAAGTCCAATGAAATATTTTGATCTAATTTCATCTAATATACCAGAAATACACATTTTGAATATACTAGGTGATAAAACCCCTCCCTGTTTCACACCCCGACGTACACGGACAAACGGAGGTCCAGATTTATTAATTCGGAGGAAAGAATTCTCATACCAAAAACGAAGAAGAAAAATAACTGAAAGATTTACACCATTATTAAAAAAGGAAAAAAGCTTGACTATGGACTACACTGTCAAAAGCTTTAGAAAGGTCCAAAGTGCACATATAAAGTGGCGACCCCTCAGCCAGGCTATTCTTAAGGGCGGAAGAAAGAACACGGTGTGCATGTTGACAACCAATACCAGATTGAAACCCAAATTGATTCGATCCGAAATTTATATTTTCATTTAAATGAGGAAGTAAAATATATTCGAGGATTTTACTCAAGTTACACGCAGTGGTTATAGGGCGATAAGATGAACAATGAGAAGGGAGTTTTCCTCGTTTTAATATTGAGGTGACAGTTCCACAAAGAAAGCTATCCGGAACCAGCGAAGATGTTAAACACATTTGGAACAACAACTGCAAATGAATAAAAGAACAACACACTTTGGGATTTATATTATTTGCACTAATACCATCAATATCAACGGATGAAGATTTCAGTTGCTTAATTGCACTTTCAACAGCAGCTACTGATACTGGAATAATATGGCCCTGATGAAGCGAAGGCGGAAGAATTTTAGAAAGTAACCGAGAATAATGTGACTGCACGAAAAAGTTAATTTTGGAAAAAATTGACGAATAATAATCATACCAAGCTGAACTAGAAATCGAATCACTTTTATGAAGATCACTTTTATCCAGCTTCTCAGAATTAATCAATTTAGACCAATCATTCTTAGATGTTGGAAATTCCATACCCTTATAACGAATGGATTTAAGGTACTTTTTATATTCATTCTTTGTTTTCTGCTTTATATCCGCAACAGACCCCGACGCAGGTCTACCACAATCAACCCAAATTCGCAACCAAAGTTTTGCCTTATTTTTATAATTCTTTAATTCAGGATCGGCAGCCCATATAGATTTTCGCGTTTTAATACGAATACGCTCTTCGGGAACCGCAATTTTTTCAGCTTCTTTTCATACATCTAATTATATCATCAATCCTTCCTTTCCTTTTAAAAATGAAAGAAGAAAAAACACCAATGGCTGCTCAAATCATCGGGGCACCTCCGGACAGTGTCCAAACCTGCCCCAAAAAAATTGTCCGGAGGTGCCCCTAAGGAGCCTTTCAGAAGAAAAGAGTCATAACAAAGAACACCTAGAGTTACGTCAATCTTATGTAGAGGAAGCATATTTGGGTTCGTTTTTTGCTTGTTCCTAGAACATTACATTAAATGTATCTATAAAACTTACCTCTCTATTTCACTTTTATCATCACGCGAAACAATTGGCAGCTGTATCTTTAAAGTCTTATTACCGACTGACTCACTGCTATGCTATTTGATGGAAGTGCCATCTTGCCTCCAAGATGAACAGTAAAATGGCACATCTTTGTGATTTTTTTTCCAATTTTTTTTCCGCTAGATAGCAAAGCCAACAGGTTCGATGTCTGGAGGTGCCCCGTGTGCGGAGGTACCCCAGTCTCCCCTACTTGTGAATATTTTCACGGAAAATAAAAAGTTCTAGTTCAATTTACAATTTCCTCAACGAAGTGAAGAAAGGTTCAAGTTCTCTTCTGAATTTTACTAAAGAACAAAATTCAATTCTAATTTTTTCAGAGAAAACAAAAATCTTCCACTTCAGTTCTTTATTTCACAAAGACATAAAGAAATTTAAAGTTCAATTCTAAATTTTTTCGGTGGAAGATAGAAAAAGCAATACCATACTTGTGAATATTTTCCCGGAAGATAAAAAGTTCTAGTTCAATTTACAGTTTCCTCAATGAAGTCAAGGAAAGTTCAAGGTCTCTTCTGAATTTTACTAAAGAACACGCTTCAATTCTAATTTTTTCAGAGAAAACAAAAATCTTCCACTTCAGTTCTTTATTTCACAAAGACATAAAGAAATTTAAAGTTCAATTCTAAATTTTTCGGTGGAAGATAGAAAAAGTAATACCATACCTGTGAATATTTTCCCGGAAGATAAAAAGTTCTAGTTCAATTTACAGTTTCCTCAATGAAGTCAAGGAAAGTTCAAGTTCTCTTCTGAATTTTACCAAAGAACACGCTTCAATTCTAATTTTTTCAGAAAACAAAAATCTTCCACTTCAGTTCTTTATTTCACAAAGACATAAAGAAATTTAAGTTCAATTCTAAATTTTTCGGAGGAAGATAGGAAAAGTAATACCATACTTGTGAATATTTTCCCGGAAGATAAAAAGTTCTAGTTCAATTTGCAATTTCCTCAACGAAGTGAAGAAAAATTCAAGTTCTCTTCTGAATTTTACTAAAGAACAAAATTCAATTCTAATTTCACCAGAGAAAATAAAAATCTTCCACTTCAGTTCTTTATTTCACAAAGACATAAAGAAATTTAAAGTTCAATTCTAAATTTTTCGGTGGAAGATAGAAAAAGTAATACCATACTTGTGAATATTTTCCCGGAAGATAAAAAGTTCTAGTTCAATTTACAGTTTTCCTCAATGAAGTCAAGGAAAGTTCAAGTTCTCTTCTGAATTTTACCAAAGAACACGCTTCAATTCTAATTTTTTTCAGAGAAAAAAAAAATCTTCCACTTCAGTTCTTTATTTCACAAAGACATAAAGAAATTTAAAGTTCAATTCTAAATTTTTCGGAGGAAGATAGAAAAAGTAATACCATACTTGTGAATATTTTCCCGGAAGATAAAAAGTTCTAGTTCAATTTGCAATTTCCTCAACGAAGTGAAGAAAAATTCAAGTTCTCTTCTGAATTTTACTAAAGAACAAAATTCAATTCTAATTTCACAGAGAAAATAAAAATCTTCCACTTCAGTTCTTTATTTCACAAAGACATAAAGAAATTTAAAGTTCAATTCTAAATTTTTTTCGGTGGAAGATAGAAAAAGTAATACCATACTTGTGAATATTTTCCCGGAAGATAAAAAGTTCTAGTTCAATTTACAGTTTTCCTCAATGAAGTCAAGGAAAGTTCAAGTTCTCTTCTGAATTTTACCAAAGAACAAATTCAATTCTAATTTTTTCAGAGAAAACAAAAATCTTCCACTTCAGTTCTTTATTTCACAAAGACATAAAGAAATTTAAAGTACAATTCTAAATTTTCGGTGGAAGATAGAAAAAGTAATACCATACTTGTGAATATTTTCCCGGAAGATAAAAAGTTCTAGTTCAATTTACAGTTTCCTCAATGAAGTCAAGGAAAGTTCAAGTTCTCTTCTGATTTTACCAAAGAACAAAATTCAATTCTAATTTTTTCAGAGAAAACAAAAATCTTCCACTTCAGTTCTTTATTTCACAAAGACATAAAGAAATTTAAAGTACAATTCTAATTTTTCGGTGGAAGATAGAAAAAGCAATACCATACTTGTGAATATTTTCCCGGAAAATAAAAAGTTCTAGTTCAATTTACAATTTCCTCAACGAAGTGAAGAAAGGTTCAAGTTCTCTTCTGAATTTTTACTAAAGAACAAAATTCAATTCTAATTTCACCAGAGAAAATAAAAATCTTCCACTTCAGTTCTCTATTTCACAGAGACATAAAGAAATTTAAAGTTCAATTCTAAATTTTTCGGTGGAAGATAGAAAAAGTAATACCATACCTGTGAATATTTTCACGGAAGATAAAAGTTCTAGTTCAATTTAAAATTTTCTCAACGAAGTCAAGGAAAGTTCAAGTTCTCTTCTGAATTTTCTCAATGAACACACTTCAATTCTAATTTCTCCAGAGAAAATAAAAATCTTCCACTTCAGTTCCTTATTTCGCAAAGACATAAAGAAATTCAAAGTTCAATTCTAAATTTTTCGATGGAAGATAGAAAAAGTATACCATACTTGTGAATATTTTCACGGAAGATAAAAAGTTCTAGTTCAATTTAAAATTTCCTCAATGAAGTCAAGGAAAGTTCAAGTTCTCTTCTGAATTTTACCACAGAACATGCTTCAATTCTAATTTTTTTTTTTCAGAGAAAACAAAAATCTTCCACTTCAGTTCTTTATTTCACAAAGACATAAAGAAATTTAAAGTACAATTCTAAATTTTTCGGAGGAAGATAGAAAAAGCAATACCATACTTGTGAATATTTTCCCGGAAGATAAAAAGTTCTAGTTCAATTTAAAATTTTCTCAACGAAGTGAAGAAAAATTCAAGTTCTCTTCTGAATTTTACCAAAGAATAAAATTCAATTCTAATTTCACCAGAGAAAACAAAATCTTCCACTTCAGTTCTATATTTCACAAAGACATAAAGAAATTTAAAGTTCAAGTCTAAATTTTTCGGTGGAAGATAGAAAAAGTAATACCATACTTGTGAATATTTTCCCGGAAGATAAAAAGTTCTAGTTCAATTTACAGTTTCCTCAATGAAGTCAAGGAAAGTTCAAGTTCTCTTCTGAATTTTACCAAAGAACAAAATTCAATTCTAATTTCACCAGAGAAAATAAAAATCTTCCACTTCAGTTCTCTATTTCACAAAGACATAAAGAAATTTAAAAGTTCAATTCTAAATTTTTCGGTGGAAGATAGAAAAAGTAATACCATACTTGTGAATATTTTCCCGGAAGATAAAAAGTTCTAGTTCAATTTACAGTTTCCTCAATGAAGTCAAGGAAAGTTCAAGTTCTCTTCTGAATTTTACCAAAGAACACGCTTCAATTCTAATTTTTTCAGAGAAGACAAAAATCTTCCACTTCAGTTCTTTATTTCACAAAGACATAAAGAAATTTAAAGTACAATTCTAATTTTTCGGTGGAAGATAGAAAAAGCAATACCATACTTGTGAATATTTTCCCGGAAAATAAAAAGTTCTAGTTCAATTTACAATTTCCTCAACGAAGTGAAGAAAGGTTCAAGTTCTCTTCTGAATTTTACTAAAGAACAAAATTCAATTCTAATTTTTTCAGAGAAAATAAAAATCGTCCACTTCAGTTCTCTATTTCACAAAGACATAAAGAAATTTAAAGTTCAATTCTAAATTTTTCGGTGGAAGATAGAAAAAGTAATACCATACCTGTGAATATTTTCACGGAAGATAAAAAGTTCTAGTTCAATTTAAAATTTTCTCAACGAAGTGAAGAAAGGTTCAAGTTCTCTTCTGATTTTACTAAAGAACAAAATTCAATTCTAATTTCACCAGAGAAAATAAAAATCTTCCACTTTAGTTCTTTATTTCACAAAGAAATAAAGAAATTTAAAGTTCAATTCTAAATTTTTCGATGGAAGATAGAAAAAAGTAATACCATACCTGTGAATATTTTCCCGGAAGATAAAAAGTTCTACTTCAATTTAAAATTTTCTCAACGAAGTCAAGGAAAGTTCAAGTTCTCTTCTGAACTTTACCAAAGAACACGCTTCAATTCTAATTTTTCAGAGAAAAAAAATCTTCCACTTCAGTTCTTTATTTCACAAAGACATAAAGAAATTTAAAGTTCAATTCTAATTTTTCGGTGGGTGATAGAAAAATTAATGCCGTACTTGTGATTATTTTCACGGAAGATAAAAAGTTCCACTTCAATTTTAAATTTCCCCGGAAGATAAAAAGTTCTAGTTCAACTTGCTATTATCTTTGTGAAAACACACAAACTCAGAAAAAATGCTCAATTTTCCTTTAGTACCTATGCAATTAGACTAAAAATGAAGATATTTATACAGAGTTTTTTTTCAACTCGCTATGGCTAAGTTTGCTAAAAACAAGCTATTTTCTTGCGAAAAAACACACAAAATCAGAAAAAATGTTCAATGTTCCTTAAGCACCTACGCAATTAGGCTTAAATGAAGATATTTATGCGGAGTTTCAACTCGATATGGCTAAGTTTTGCTAAAAACAAGCTATTTTCTTGCGAAAACACACGAAATCAGAAAAAATATTGTTAGGTTAGGTTAAGTTAGATTAGGTTAGGTTAGCCTACGTACGCGCGCAATATAGGTTTAAGTTAGGTTAGATTAAGTTAGATTAGGTTAAGTTAGGTTAGGTTAGGTTAGATTAAGTTAGGTTAGGCTAGGTTAGCCTACGTACGCGCGCGTATGTAGGCTAACCTAGCCTAACCTAACTTAATCTAACCTAACCTAACCTAACTTAACCTAATCTAACTTAATCTAACCTAACTTAACCTATATGCGCGCGTACGTAGGCTAACCTAACCTAATCTAACTTAACCTAACCTAACAATATTTTTTCTGATTTCGTGTGTTTTCGCAAGAAAATAGCTTGTTTTTAGCAAACTTAGCCATATCGAGTTGAAACTCCGCATAAATATCTTCATTTAAGCCTAATTGCGTAGGTGCTTAAGGAACATTGAACATTTTTTCTGATTTTGTGTGTTTTCGCAAGAAAAATAGCTTGTTTTTAGCAAACTTAGCCATAGCGAGTTGAAACTCTGTATAAATATCTTCATTTTTAGTCTAATTGCATAGGTTACTAAAGGAAAATTGAGCATTTTTTCTGAGTTTGTGTGTTTTTCACAAAGATAATAGCAAGTTGAACTAGAACTTTTTTTATCTTCCGGGGAAATTTAAAATTGAAGTGGAACTTTTTATCTTCCGTGAAAATAATCACAAGTACGGCATTATTTTTTCTATCACCCACCGAAAAATTAGAATTGAACTTTAAATTTCTTTATGTCTTTGTGAAATAAAGAACTGAAGTGGAAGATTTTTGTTTTCTCTGAAAAATTAGAATTGAAGCGTGTTCTTTGGTAAAGTTCAGAAGAGAACTTGAACTTTCCTTGACTTCGTTGAGAAAATTTTAAAATTGAAGTAGAACTTTTTATCTTCCGGGAAAATATTCACAGGTATGGTATTACTTTTTTCTATCTTCCATCGAAAAATTTAGAATTGAACTTTAAATTTCTTTATTTCTTTGTGAAATAAAGAACTGAAGTGGAAGATTTTTTATTTTCTCTGGTGAAATTAGAATTGAATTTTGTTCTTTAGTAAAATTCAGAAGAGAACTTGAACCTTTCTTCACTTCGTTGAGAAAATTTAAATTGAACTAGAACTTTTTATCTTCCGTGAAAATATTCACAGGTATGGTATTACTTTTTCTATCTTCCACCGAAAAATTTAGAATTGAACTTTAAATTTCTTTATGTCTTTGTGAAATAGAGAACTGAAGTGGAAGATTTTTATTTTCTCTGAAAAAATTAGAATTGAATTTTGTTCTTTAGTAAAATTCAGAAGAGAACTTGAACCTTTCTTCACTTCGTTGAGGAAATTGTAAATTGAACTAGAACTTTTTATTTTCCGGGAAAATATTCACAAGTATGGTATTGCTTTTTCTATCTTCCACCGAAAAATTAGAATTGTACTTTAAATTTCTTTATGTCTTTGTGAAATAAAGAACTGAAGTGGAAGATTTTTGTCTTCTCTGAAAAAATTAGAATTGAAGCGTGTTCTTTGGTAAAATTCAGAAGAGAACTTGAACTTTCCTTGACTTCATTGAGGAAACTGTAAATTGAACTAGAACTTTTTATCTTCCGGGAAAATATTCACAAGTATGGTATTACTTTTTCTATCTTCCACCGAAAAATTTAGAATTGAACTTTAAATTTCTTTATGTCTTTGTGAAATAGAGAACTGAAGTGGAAGATTTTTATTTTCTCTGGTGAAATTAGAATTGAATTTTGTTCTTTGGTAAAATTCAGAAGAGAACTTGAACTTTCCTTGACTTCATTGAGGAAACTGTAAATTGAACTAGAACTTTTTATCTTCCGGGAAAATATTCACAAGTATGGTATTACTTTTTCTATCTTCCACCGAAAAATTTAGACTTGAACTTTAAATTTCTTTATGTCTTTGTGAAATATAGAACTGAAGTGGAAGATTTTGTTTTCTCTGGTGAAATTAGAATTGAATTTTATTCTTTGGTAAAATTCAGAAGAGAACTTGAATTTTTCTTCACTTCGTTGAGAAAATTTTAAATTGAACTAGAACTTTTTATCTTCCGGGAAAATATTCACAAGTATGGTATTGCTTTTTCTATCTTCCTCCGAAAATTTAGAATTGTACTTTAAATTTCTTTATGTCTTTGTGAAATAAAGAACTGAAGTGGAAGATTTTTGTTTTCTCTGAAAAAGTTAGAATTGAAGCATGTTCTGTGGTAAAATTCAGAAGAGAACTTGAACTTTCCTTGACTTCATTGAGGAAATTTTAAATTGAACTAGAACTTTTTATCTTCCGTGAAAATATTCACAAGTATGGTATTACTTTTTCTATCTTCCATCGAAAAATTTAGAATTGAACTTTGAATTTCTTTATGTCTTTGCGAAATAAGGAACTGAAGTGGAAGATTTTTATTTTTCTCTGGAGAAATTAGAATTGAAGTGTGTTCATTGAGAAAATTCAGAAGAGAACTTGAACTTTCCTTGACTTCGTTGAGAAAATTTTAAATTGAACTAGAACTTTTATCTTCCGTGAAAATATTCACAGGTATGGTATTACTTTTTCTATCTTCCACCGAAAAATTTAGAATTGAACTTTAAATTTCTTTATGTCTCTGTGAAATAGAGAACTGAAGTGGAAGATTTTTATTTTCTCTGGTGAAATTAGAATTGAATTTTGTTCTTTAGTAAAATTCAGAAGAGAACTTGAACCTTTCTTCACTTCGTTGAGGAAATTGTAAATTGAACTAGAACTTTTTTATTTTCCGGGAAAATATTCACAAGTATGGTATTGCTTTTTCTATCTTCCACCGAAAAATTAGAATTGTACTTTAAATTTCTTTATGTCTTTGTGAAATAAAGAACTGAAGTGGAAGATTTTTGTTTTCTCTGAAAAAATTAGAATTGAATTTTTGTTCTTTGGTAAAATTCAGAAGAGAACTTGAACTTTCCTTGACTTCATTGAGAAACTGTAAATTGAACTAAAACTTTTTATCTTCCGGGAAAATATTCACAAGTATGGTATTACTTTTTCTATCTTCCACCGAAAAATTAGAATTGTACTTTAAATTTCTTTATGTCTTTGTGAAATAAAGAACTGAAGTGGAAGATTTTTGTTTTCTCTGAAAAAATTAGAATTGAATTTTGTTCTTTGGTAAAATTCAGAAGAGAACTTGAACTTTCCTTGACTTCATTGAGGAAACTGTAAATTGAACTAGAACTTTTTTATCTTCCGGGAAAATATTCACAAATATGGTATTACTTTTTCTATCTTCCACCGAAAAAATTTAGAATTGAACTTTAAATTTTCTTTATGTCTTTGTGAAATAAAGAACTGAAGTGGAAGATTTTTATTTTCTCTGGTGAAATTAGAATTGAATTTTGTTCTTTAGTAAAATTCAGAAGAGAACTTGAATTTTTCTTCACTTCGTTGAGGAAATTGCAAATTGAACTAGAACTTTTTATCTTCCGGGAAAATATTCACAAGTATGGTATTACTTTTTCTATCTTCCTCCGAAAAATTTAGAATTGAACTTTAAATTTCTTTATGTCTTTGTGAAATAAAGAACTGAAGTGGAAGATTTTTGTTTTCTCTGAAAAAATTAGAATTGAAGCGTGTTCTTTGGTAAAATTCAGAAGAGAACTTGAACTTTCCTTGACTTCATTGAGGAAACTGTAAATTGAACTAGAACTTTTTATCTTCCGGGAAAATATTCACAAGTATGGTATTACTTTTTCTATCTTCCACCGAAAAATTTAGAATTGAACTTTAAATTTCTTTGTGTCTTTGTGAAATAAAGAACTGAAGTGGAAGATTTTTATTTTCTCTGGTGAAATTAGAATTGAATTTTGTTCTTTAGTAAAATTCAGAAGAGAACTTGAATTTTTTTCTTCACTTCGTTGAGGAAATTGCAAATTGAACTAGAACTTTTTATCTTCCGGGAAAATATTCACAAGTATGGTATTACTTTTCTATCTTCCTCCGAAAAATTTAGAATTGAACTTTAAATTTCTTTATGTCTTTGTGAAATAAAGAACTGAAGTGGAAGATTTTTGTTTTCTCTGAAAAAATTAGAATTGAAGCGTGTTCTTTGGTAAAATTCAGAAGAGAACTTGAACTTTCCTTGACTTCATTGAGGAAACTGTAAATTGAACTAGAACTTTTTATCTTCCGGGAAAATATTCACAGGTATGGTATTACTTTTTCTATCTTCCACCGAAAAATTTAGAATTGAACTTTAAATTTCTTTATGTCTTTGTGAAATAAAGAACTGAAGTGGAAGATTTTTGTTTTCTCTGAAAAAATTAGAATTGAAGCGTGTTCTTTAGTAAAATTCAGAAGAGAGCTTGAACTTTCCTTGACTTCATTGAGGAAACTGTAAATTGAACTAGAACTTTTTTTTTTTTTTTATCTTCCGGGAAAATATTCACAAGTATGGTATTGCTTTTTCTATCTTCCACCGAAAAATTTAGAATTGAACTTTAAATTTCTTTATGTCTTTGTGAAATAAAGAACTGAAGTGGAAGATTTTTTGTTTTCTCTGAAAAAATTAGAATTGAATTTTGTTCTTTAGTAAAATTCAGAAGAGAACTTGAACCTTTCTTCACTTCGTTGAGGAAATTGTAAATTGAAACTAGAACTTTTTATTTTCCGTGAAAATATTCACAAGTGGTATTACTTTTTTCTATCTTCCACCGAAAAATTTAGACTTGAACTTTAAATTTCTTTATATCTTTGTGAAATATAGAACTGAAGTGGAAGATTTTGTTTTCTCTGGAAATTAGAATTGGAGCACGTTCTTTGGTAAAATTCAGAAGAAAACTTGAACTTTTTTTTTTATCTTCTGCGAAAAATTTGGAACAGTATTTTAAATTTTTCATCTCTTCGAGACAGATCTGAACTAAAGTGGAGAATTTTTATATTATTTGGAAAATTAGAATTGATTAAAAACTAATTTCTTTTTCATTGAGAAAGTGGGTGAAAAAGATAAGTACTTCAAGTTGGAAAATGGGTTTAGGAGGGACATTATGAAAGGAAATTGTTCTAAAAGGATATAATAAAGCCATAAAAAGTGTTAAAAATGGAGAGGGGGTTCTTTGGAGGGGTCCGGGGAGGGCGTTTGGGGATCCAGGGGCCCTTGAGGGGTGGAGTGGTCATATGGGAGCCTGAGGGGACCTTTGGGGACCGGGATGAGCCTTTGGGGGTCTGGGGAGGGTCTTTGCACGTCTGAGAGGGTCCTTGAGGACCGACTGGTCCTTTTGGGAGCCCGGTGGACCTTTGAGGACCGGGTGAGGGCCTTTGGGGGTCCGGGGAGCCCTTGAGCACCGATTGGGCCCTTTGGGGTCCGGTGGGTCCGTTGGGGGTCTGGGCGACCCTTGAGGACCTGGGGAGGACCTTTGGGGTCCGGGGGACCCTTTGGGGGTCCGGTGGTCCCTTTGGGAGCCCGGTGGACCTTTGGGACCAGGTGAGGGCCTTTGGGGGTCCAGTGGGTCCTTTGGGAGCGTGGGGGACCTTTGAGGACCGGAGGCTTCCTTCGGGGTTGGGGTAGAGTAATCGGGGCCCTTTGGGAGCCCTGGGAGCCCGGGGAGGGCCTTTGGGGACCGGTGGAGGGCTTTTGGGGGTCTGGTGGACCTTTGGGGACCGGTGAGGGCCTTTGGGGGGGCTCGGGTATGGTCTTTTTAGGGTCTGGGGCCCTTTGGGTGCCTGGTGGACCTTTGGGACCGGGAGAGGGCCTTTGGGGACTGGTGGAGGACCTTTGGTGGCTCGGGTATGGCCTTTTTAGGGTCTGGGGCCCTTTGGGTGCCTGGTGGACCTTTGGGACCGGAAGATGGCCTTTGGGGACTGGTGGAGGACCTTTGGGGGTCCGGGGGGCCCTTGAGCACGGATTGGGCCCTTTGGGCCCGGTGGGTCCGTTGGGGGTCTGGGGTCCCTTTGGAGCCCGGTGAAACCTTTGGGGACCGGGTGAGGGCCTTTGGGAGCCTGGGGAACCTTTGAGGACCGGAGGCTTCCTTCGGGGTAGGGGTAGAGTAATCGGGGCCCTTTGGGAGCCCTGGGAGCCCGGGGAGGGCCTTTGGGGACCAGGGAGGGCCTTTGGGGACCCAGGGGAGGGCTTTTGGGGTTCTGGTGGACCTTTGGGGACCGGGGAGGGCTTTTGGGGGTCTGGTGGACCTTTGGGGACCGGGGATGGCCTTTGGAAGCCTGGGGAGGGCCTTTGGGGGCTCCGGTGGCCCTTTGAGAGCTTGGGGGGCCTTTGGGGACCGGGGGGCTTCCTTCGGGGCACAGGGAGGGCAGTTGAGGGCCTGGGGGACATTTGGGGACCGGTGGAGGGCCTTTGGGATCCCGTTGGTCCTTCGGGAGCTCGATGTGCCTTTGGGGGACCCGGGGATGGCCTTTGGGGGTCTGGGTGGGCCTTTGGGGGCTCCGGTGGCCCTTTGAGAGCTTGGGGGGCCTTTGAGGACCGGGGGCTTCCTTCGGGGTTGGGGTGGGGTATGAGAAGCCTTTGGGGTTGGGGTAGAGCAATCGGGCCCTTTGGGTTGGGGTAGAGTAATCGGGGCCCTTTGGGAGCCCTGGGGACCTTTGGGGACTGGGTGAGGGTCTTTGGGGGTCCGGGGGGGGGGGTCCTTGGAAGCCCAGAGAACCTTTGAGGACCGCTGGCTTCCTTCGGGGTTGTGGTAGGGGGATCGGAACCTTGGGGTTGGGGTAGAGGACCTCACAACACTGTCCAATTGAAACTTGTGTATTATAACGACCACACTCAAATTCTCTTCCAAAATCTCTTCTAAAATCATATTTTATAATGTCTCTAGCTGTTTCGCCGAAATAATTCCATAAAATAGCTAAAACGGTTTCGCCAAAATTATCCCTAAACGGAATTTCAGCATGTTCCATTTGTTTGGCATCCCTGCGCTGGCTTATTTCAAATTATTTGGAAACCTTTTCGCACGCTAAAGATCAAAACGTCTGCTCGGAAACGATTCTCTTGTTAGAAACAACAAATTAATTTCCCTTTCGTGAATCCCCTTTCGTGTCAATCAATCAATCATGACATCATGTGTGATCTAACTGTTTCTCCTAGACAATTCTCTTTGGAAATGCAAAGACATTAATTAACTTGACGTCATCTGTCAGACATTAATTAACTGTTTCCCGGGAACTCGTAACATTTGGCTTGGAAACAACTAATAACAAATACTGTTTCCCGGAATTCGTAACATCTGGCTTGAACAACAACAAGAAGGAAGTGTCATTAACTTTGCTTCGAACGACAACAACATTGACCCCATTAACCACGTGTTCTCCCTAATGACTCTGTTCAAAACAACAATAACATTGACCTTGGCATTTTGCCTCGGAAAACAATAACAACATTGACCTTCGCTAAGAGCGTGCCAAAAACACACCTGGAGAAAGAGGTCATTGACCGATTACGCAATCATTCCCCCTAATGACTCTATGCCCATATAAGGTGTACTGATCGGAGATACGTTTCTTTTGATAACCGAATTTTGTACTGTCACGAGTTATTATGGCATCTCTACTTCCAGTACAGTTTTTTAGGAAGTCTATCCTCCGTCATACGGATAACATGCCCCAAGTAACGCCATCTTCGTTGGCGCATGACATCTGTTACAAGGGGCTGGCACGACATAGATCGAACTGACTGGTTTGTTACATGTGCTCTCCAGTAGATGTTTAGTATTCTTCGAAGACAGTTGTTCTCGAATGAAGAAGCCTCTTTTCCTGTTGTTGGTTAAGTTTCCAGGACTCGCTACTGTACAGTAGGGACGAGAGGACGTTACTGTTGAAAAGCCTTAGTTTCAGTTTGGTGGAGTACTTTTTCGATCGCCAAACTGGCTTTAGTCGATTAAAAGCTCCACTGGCTTGTCCAATCCTCGACTGCACCTCTTTTTCGCTAGATCCCGTTCGTTCAACTGTATTTCCAAGGTATTTAAACACCACCTGCTCTACTGCGGTATCCCCACACTTTATGTCCAGTGGCGAGTCACTTGTTGCCATGCTTTTTGTCTTTCCCGAGTTGATCTTCAATCCTAAAAGGCTCGCCTTCTCTCGGATGACATAGAGAAGGTCCTGGAACCTTTTCTTGTTTGCCTCCATCAGGGTGATGTCGTTGGCGAAATCGATATCCGCTAGTTGTTTATTGTCGCGGAGTTGAATACCAAACCTCGTGCAATCTCGGAGCACATAATCAATTACAAGGACAAAAAGGAGGGAAGAGAGGACACATCCCTGTTTGACACCGGACATAATATGGAAATACCTTGTACTTCCTTCATTGGTCCGAACGCAGCACTCGGTATTTTCATACAGAGCAATGATCAAGGATACAAGTTTCTCAGGGATGCCGTAATGACGGAGGATTTTCCAAAGCGACTATCGATGTATTGAGTCGAAGGTTTTTTCGAAATCCACAAAGACAAGGTACAGCTTTTGCTTCCATTCGTTGCATTCCTCGATCATCATGTGCAGGACGTTATAAGGTCGGAGCAGGAGCGAGATGGACGGAAGCCATGTTGTTCATCTCGTAAGTGTTTATCTAGGGCTGCTTGAATACGGCGGAGGATTATCTGCGAGAAAAGTTCCCCAGGGATTGAAAGGAGACTAATGCCCCTCCAGTTATCGCACTTTGATGCGTCTCCTTTCTTAAAAAGTTTAATCAGTGTGCTTTTCCTCCACTCTTCGGGGACTATCTCTGATTTCCAAATGCAAGAAAAGAGTGCAGTCCACACAGTTATGCAGGCACCTAACGAGGTTTTGATCATTTCTGCTGATATCCGATCGCTTCCTGGCGCTCTGCCATTTTTTAATTTGCGAGGGGCTTGTGTCAATTCCTCGGTCGATGGTTCTGCGGTATTGATTTGAAGCTCTAGGATAGGTGTTGTGGGAATATCATCTGTGTCGGGGAGGGGGAGGGGGGGGGTTGAGTCTGTTAAGAACTTCTCGAAGTGCAAGGCCCAAACTTCAGAGATTTCATCGGGGGCTGTACTGTCTTCCAATTTACGTCTTTGACTCGTCCATTAAAGTTACGACGTTTCCCGATGATTTCATTAGTGATTCTGTAGACGGCTCGAGAATCACCACATTTGGCTGCTTCTTCCGCCATAGCTGCTTTTTTTTCTAAAAAAATTCCGTTTATCCCCTCTTGCACTCTTTGTCACTAGCTTGTCTTGGTCTCGGTATAGTTGATTTTTCAGTACTGTGTCACTGTTTCCCACCATCTAACAAACGATGTTTTAGTTTTCGACGTTCTTCAATAAGGGTGCATGTCTGATCAGATAGTCTTTAGGTCAATTTTTGTGCCCAAATGTTTCTTTGACTACCTGATTATAGGTTTCCTTTAGGGCGGTCCAGGTTGTCTCCGCGCTAACAGCGTTGTCCAGGTCTAGGGCTAGGCTCTCAAACCTGTTTGTTAGCTGCATAGTAAACTCGTATTGCACTTTGGCGTTGGAGAGTTTATCCGAGTCGTAGGCAGGACTTTCTTTGGTTTGGGTTTTCTGCGTGGCTTTCAACTTGACAGCTAGCTTTGCAATCGTCAAGGCATGGTCTGTAGCAACGTTGTCTCCTTTATAGGTTCTTACATCTTGGAGGCTCGATTTCCACTTTTTGTTGATCAAGATATGGTCAATCTGGTTATGTGTTCTTCCGTCTGGGGAGTTCCATGAATACTTATGGATGATTTTGTGTTAAAAAAAAAAGGCTCCTCCTATGAAAAAGGTCGTTTCTTTATTGCAAAATCAACTAACAGTGTCCCGTTCTCGTTTACTTCGCCTAGGCCTTGGCTCCCAAGAACCTCAGGACAGTATGACTTGTCGCTCCCCACTTTGGCATTTTAGTCACCAACAAAACAGACGAGATCGTGACAGGGGAAATCTTTGGCAACGGCTTGCAGGGTGTTGTAGAAGTCGTCTTTTGAGGTTTCGTCTGCATCATTAGTTGGCACATAGCATACGACTACTGTTAGTTTTGCCTGGCTACCTGCAAAACGTGCTACGATGATGCTCTCATTTATAGGAGTCCATTTCATGAGGGCTGGAGACGTCGATTCTGACAGCATTATGGCAAAGTCTGCCTCTTTCTTTTTCTCGGTGCCACTGTGTAGGATTATGAATCCTTTTTTGAGGTTTTGATTTCCTGCACCGGTCCAACGGACCTCCAACAGAGCCAGAACGTCTAAACCATAACTTTCCATTTGTTCTAGGACCTGTTCTGTCTTCTAGGGCTGAGCCATGGTCCTTACGTTCCAGAAACCAAGTTTTAATTGGCAGTTTGCTTTTAAGAATCGTGTCCAGGGGCGGCCAGAAGTCGTCATCAAGGGGTCCGGGGGCGGTCCATGGTCGTCATCAGGTTGCATATTTGGTATCCCGTGGCTCTCGCTGAACGTTCCTGTAGCAAGGCTTTTTTTCGGGGGCAGGCTGCTGGTCTACCGCCCAACCCTCCTCCTTCATCCAGGCTTGGGACTGGCTATATGTCTACAGGCGGAATTATAAACATCAATTCCCAACACCGTTTATACTGCAATAACATACCAGTCCCTAACTAATCTCTATAATCACTTTATTCTATTTATCTCTATAATTGTTTTAATACTCTCTATAATAACCTGGAGGCTTATTACTTGTTTTCCTATTGCTTCTCCTAAAGCCACTTGACTCTCCACTCGGAGATTCAGAGTTATCTACTTCTAAACTAACTAGACTAGATCCATTTGAACCTCCTGTTGTACACTAAAAATGGAGCTATACTCCATTATTTTTGAAGTTACTGCTGGAGTCTCCACTGGAAGCTGATATACAGATGATCTTGAATCGATTCTCCTAACCCTACGATTCTCTAAGTCCAATTCTACAATTTTTGATTCCTCCGATATTACTTTACTTGTTATTACGGGTTGCTCAAGAAAATTTTCAACTACCAAAAGTTTCTCATCCGGACGTTGTCGTAAGCTATAACTGTTGCTGCTTTGCTCTTCGTCAGTAGATTTTAATTTACTAATGACAATATTAGGTTTTTGGATAATATCAATTTTCTGCTAGAAAATAGGATTCAAACTTAAGAAAGTTTCTGAATCCATTACAGGCTTTATCAGACGACCATTTACTGTTCTTCTTACAGACGTCCCTGAAAGTTCTTGTACCAAGAGTAGAGAATCTTGTAATTTTTTTTCAAAATTCATAGGGTCCACGAAATTCTGAGATTCTGAGCTTTATTTTGGACATAAACTAAGTCCCCTTCTCTTAAAATTGGTAATTCTACAGCATTTTGTATGTCTGTTTTCCTATTTGTTCATCACAAATCCTGTAAATCGTAAATCAATTTCTAGTTAAATTAACCATATAATCCTAATAACTATCAAAATAATCATTCGAAGGCAAAGACAGTTGAATATCCAAAAATGAAAGAGGCTGCCTACCAAAAACTATGTGATGCGGCGAATATTTAGTTGTGGAAGAAATAGTAGAATTCAATACATTCTGAACTAAAGGCAAATAAGTATCCCAAGAATTGGGATGATCCAGACAATAAGCTTTTAATAGGGATTTTGTTACCATCACACGATTCTCACATAACCCATTCAAGATTGACAATTATAACTTGACGAAGAACGATGTTTAATTTGCAATTTTGCACACATCTTTGAAATGAGATTTGCGGAAAGACTGGTGGGAATCAGTGATCAAAACTTCAAAAAGACCAAAGTATGCTATCACTGACTCGCAAAGGAACTCACACATAGTTTCTGCTGTTATCCTTGGCACAGCTTTCAGGGTACAAAATTTGAAAAAATGGTCAACTCTAACTAAAATATTAAAATTTTCAGTTTCAAGTAGGTCCATCTAATACACCCCCCATGGGACCAGCAGAGTCTACCGAAAACACACAGAATTGGTATTTTGGCTCTTTATTATTTTTCTGACGTATATTTAATATTCTGATGCATTTTATTTCTACGCAAGCACAAATTACAGTTTTTGCACTGCTCTCGCACTTTTGTACTCATTCTGTCAAATATAAAGATACGGCTCACTCGGTCTAATTTCTTCTCCATAGACATGTGACCACAAATCAGTAAGTGATCATGAGCCAATTTTATTGCCGAATCTACTAGGACACTTAGCAAGACTAATTTAGCTGTTCTAGGGATCCCTTTGTCCTTGCCTACGCCTTCTAGCGGATAACAATAAAGAACACTTTCCTTTAGAAACATACCGTCAAAAATACTTAACAGCCAAGACGCAAAATAATTATGTATTATTTTCCCTGGCGTAGAACTCTTTTCCGCCGTGCCGTCTATTATTTTCCTTGGCATGAAACTTTTTTTCTGCCCTGTCATCTATTATTTTTCATGGCAAGGAACTCTTTTCCACCCTGCCATCTCTTAGTGTCCATGGCACGAAACCTGCAGGGTTTTTGAGGTTCAGTACTCCACCGCCTACCTCTCTCTTCACCCATGGGAGCTCAGCCCTTCCTTTCCACGAATCCTCTGAACCCGTTAACAGCTCCTGGTCCCTTGGTCAACCGCAGACGGCCCCTTAACCAGCCTTATCTCTCTCGACACAACGCCTCTCTTCGTCAGTGTCTAATAAACTATTAGTCGTCTGGTCCCTCGGTCAACCGTAGTACGCCCTTTCACCAGCCTCATCTTTCTCGACACATCACTTCACTACGCCAGCGCCTTATAATAAATTTCTCATAATTCTTGATACCACATCTCTGTAGCTTAGTGCCTTATAATAAATTCTCAATTTCTCATCATATTTTTTTTCTAAAATTTCTGCCTAAACTCCTTATCTGACTCCTACATCCTGCACTAAAAAAAAAAAAAATCTGCCTCTCCCACTGGTTAACTTTTACGTCAGGCCAGTTCTGACGGGGTCCTTCATTCTGTCCTGTCCAATGAAATTCAGCATCTACGGATACTGATAAAATTCCTACTTTTCTTCACCGATTGTGTCTTCAATAGCTTACAAACCTTGCGCTCCCTTATAATTTATAGAATCATAATCGTCCTGGTGTTAATAAATATCTCTTAATATTTAATCTCGGGCCTTAAATTAAAAAATAGAGGCCTATACTATCGAAAAAAAAAACTACTAAACCACCATAGCCCGATCGATATGGTTTGTGGCAATCGTAAAACAAATTAATTAAGTCAAAGCTGTAAAAAACAAGGCGAAATCATAACTAAACACTCCTAACAGATTTCCTACTCGCGTGCGAACTTAAAAACACATGACTTACTTTCGTAAAATGTCCTTTGACGTTCACTTTTTTTTCAAAAACTGGAATCTGGAGCGGGAACCTGGAACCTGGAACTGAAGCGGGATCCTGGAACCTGGAACTTGGAACTGGAGCTGGAACCTTGAATCTTTGACGATGCAAACAGCAACAGTTCTCAACTTCCGACGTCAAACGATGAACAGTTTTTTAGTACATATCAAAAACACAATTGTGCACGAGCCGAAACGGCTTTCAGCGGATAGTCTCTAAGCCACTATTACAGCTGACAAAGATAAATTTTACCAAAATTGGAAGGTAAAGAAACTTACGACGACAATATAGGTGATGGCCTCAAAGGAAAATGTTAAAGTGATATGTAACAACCGCAAATTGAAATGTAGAGGATGGTAAGAACTGTGATCTTCCCCGGCGAAAACCACAGCTCCACTATGTAAAATATGACTTCTTCTCTTTGGAGTCTTATGGTGGCGTTGACCTCCAATATGGCTTCGACCAGTGGAGGACGTCTAGAGCCTCTAACTTTCATAAAGTTGACGTGTATAGTACAAAATGTTTATTTATACATATAATACAGTAAATGCACATTTGACGAGGACAGATTCAGAATTTGAACTGGTTCAGGTAATCTAACCTCCTCAGACCTGGTGTCCACGTCTGTGGACATCCCCGTAAAATATTTTTTGTGCAAAGACCTCGCCATCTAGCAAAGGTTTCGTTGTTTTAACGTGCTTTTTGTACCTGAAGTGCCATCTCTCATTTTTTTCAGAAGGTTTCTGTGACTTTTAGTGGTGTTTTTTACAAACTAGAAAAGGCTAAAATAAGGAGATGAAAGCAAGCAAAGGTAAGATAAAAGAAAAAAAAGAAAGTGGTGGGAACAAGTTGTGAGAATAATCAGGTGTACTCTCTTGATTGTAGACAGTGCTTAGATAGTTTTCAAAGCAGTTAGTTTGATAAGTGCCATCTTTTGGAACTTGGAAAACCTCCATGTCCACGTCTGTGGACAAGCGGTTCCAATCGAGTAAAAAGCTAAGGTTGACTTTTCGTAGTTCAAATCTCGATTCTAATGGGGATAGCAGAGGCCAGTGATTATTTTATTTACTAAAATTGGCAACAACCTATTAGTTTTGAACTTACTGAAACTGTTCCTTCATTGTAGTTTTCCCTTGATGACGCCCTCGGAATGCTCGATGAGAGCGACCTGAACCTCTCTGATTTAGATGATGATGAGGAATGGATCAAAAACCACTCTTTATCGTCTTCAGACTCTGATGGTGAGCCAGATGTTGCAGCCATTCCGTCATCAAGCAGTTATGCTGTTCTTCCAGATGTTGAAAGTGAACAATCTGATGATGACGTACCCTTAGTAACCCATGCCAAAGGCTTGAAGGCTGAAAAAGTAGCAGCAACCTTGTCCTGGAGGAAGTCTCGACGGTTCGATCATCATTATGGCCCGGACGTGGGCCCCGCTAATTTCCAAGACCACGACGACGACTGGAGTACAGAACAATTCTTTTTGCAATATTACCCGGAGAGCTTCTTTGAACGTAAAGCTTTTTGCATGAATTACAACTATCAGTTGGTCCACCACAAAAGCTTGAATGAAACTCCAGACGACCTGAAAATTTTTGTTGGCATTGTCATCCTGATGGGGAACCTCAAGTTTCCTCGGATCCGCATGTACTGGTCTGGGAAATTTAGGGTGGAAGCCATTTCGCAAAAGATGAGTCGAGACAGATTCTTCACAATCCGGTCAAATGTGAAGTTCGTTGTTGATTCAGAAATCTTAGACAAAGAAAAAGCCAAAAATAGACTTGGAAGGTGCAGCCGATCCTTGAAAACTTTAGGAATATCTGTCTCCAGTTGCCATGTGACAGGAACTGTTCAATTGACGAACAGATGATACCCTTACAGGGTAAGTAGAGTCTCAGGCAATATGTCCCTAACAAGCCAAATCCAGTTGGATTAAAGAATTTTGTCCTTGACAGCTCCTCAGGGCTGATACTTGACTTCCAAATCTACTAGGTAGCCACCACCCTGGGAGGAGAGCTGGTAGCACATGGCTTGTCAGCTGGGATCGTACTGCTCTTGTCTGAGACCCTACCAGATCGTACATACCTCTATTTTGACCGATTCTTCTCGTCTGTTTAAGCTCCTCGACATGCTGGCTATAAATGCGACCGGAACTATCATGAAGAAAGTTTGGGTCGACGTGCCGTTGGGCCGACGGCCCAACGGCCGTCGGCAAAGGTTTTTTTACCTAAACAAAAAAGAAAAGAAAGGGCAGAAGAGCCTCTGTCATGTCTGTGCACTCAGACAGAAAAGTAGCCTTGACCCAGTGGTATGATAACAAAGTGGTTCTCCTGTCTTCAAACTGCAAAGGCATAGAAGAGGAGACAGAGGTCAAACGGTATGACAAGCGCCAGGGGTCTTATGTGCAGGTCAAATGTCCACAAGTAGTTCCTGATTTCACCACCTACATGGGTGGGGTCGACCTTGTGGACTGCATGGTTAGCTATTAACGGTTTGAGACGCGTACTAAAAAATAGACTGTGCGTCTGTTTCATCATTTTGTGGATGCTGCACTAGCCAATGCATTTCATGAGCTGAATGGTCATGGCCCAGAAGTTTCTGGTGACCTCAAAACAACTCATTGACCTTCGTTTCAACGTGGCCGAGTGTTTGCTCAATTTTGGAAGCTCGGAGTCACGAGGCCAAGAAAATAGCGATGAAGAACTCTTGGGTGAAACTCAGCAACGTGTTTTGAGCGTAAAAAAGAGGCCAATCCCTCAACCACATGCCAGAGCTGCACTGCATCTACCAGAATTTTGTGACTTGGCGAATGCGGCCCGTGCAGAAGGCCTGGATGCTGCAAAAGGTCAAGATGGATGTGCCTGCAGTGTAAAATCATTCTCTACTTGACACGAGACAACAATTGCTTCAAGAAACTTCATGAATAGTAATGTTTTATTTCAAAGTTTTGATAAATCTCTTTAATAGACGAAACAGATTTTTACTATACTTTTAGCTCGACAGGGACTCAATGTCAACACCTGCGGACATCATCCAGAGGGAGAGATGGGGGATCAACTTTTTTTAGTTGACCAATGGTCAAAATCATTTTTTCAAGTCAACTACAAAGAAATGAACATAGTAGAAAAGTATTTCTATGGTCCGGTCTCAGGAGGCTAAATCGGTAGCTTATATTCAGCACAACATGCAGACACAAATCAGGACATTTGACAAAACTGTAATATTTTAGTCTGTCAACTTCGAGGAACTATAGTAAAAACTCAGAATTAATATTGTCATCAAGGAAATTGGCCTTATCTAGGAAATGTACTTTTGGACAGATCTTTACAACTCAATTATACATCTAAACCGGAAAAAGCTGACTTTCACAAAAATTCTACAGGGGATGTGTGAGTAGCACGATCCTTGGCACTTTTCCAAGGCACTCTTGAAGATCAATGAGCTCTATCGGAGTGAGTACCCCCTCCCTATATCTTATGGATTAGTTATAATTGTGTAATATTTTTTTTTAACAAATTAATTACTTTTGAATCGAATAGTTAATACTTTTGACAGGATGTGGTTGTTCGCGGTGTTGTCTGGATACTATGGATGCCTTATTACTTTCGATTGGGTGTGAACTTTTCGGGTATACCTGAGGATGGTTGTGGTCGATTTGGCGTGATCTTTTGGATTACACAGTCAATTTCTCTGGCCTTGAGTGTCGATATATAAGCTTGATGGAGAGTTAGTATAACAGTTTCAAATATACATTTGGCTATCTTACATTGCTTAAAGTTCGAAAAGCCTCCTATTATTAAAATGAGGGGTTTTACACTACTTCTAGTTGAAGGAGTTGACAATAATCATATGAAGACGAGAGTCCCCATTGTAGCTTTGGAAATTGCAAAGGATTGTCGATTAACATTTCAGTGGGGTGATATGTTCAGTAGATATATTATATCTTTGAGTAAATCTAAGTTGGAATAACAACTATGTTTTGCAGCTAAAGTGAGCATTATGCATATATCCAGTCTACAACTTGGATTGAATGTAATTATTAATCACATTGAGGAGAATGGATTGGGACATCTTGTGAAAAAAGTGAAAATGTACATGTTATTATTACTATTACGTTTCTGAAAATAAAAATGTTTTATAATGAGTTCTTTTCTGGTTAGATATTTTAGTTGGTCGTTTACCCCTCTCCCTAGGAAGCGAATAGGTAATGAGAATGTCCAAAAAAAATAGAAAAAAATATTTTTCTAGGAGTAAGTTTAGTCTATAATTGACAGTGTGAGTGTCAAGAACAAAAAAAGGATTGATTTGAGAAAAAAAATCATGCGGAATCTTGTGACTTAGAAATATGTCTGAATCTAAATGATCAGTCTCAAAAGTTATCAGTGCAAAAGAAAATATTCTCTTAAAGAATGCTTGACAATATAATTAAACACGAATCTCCATCTTTGAATTATTGTATGAGCCTTTTACGTTCTGGGTCATATGCATTCACTCAATTTATTGACATACTAATTGAAAACAATCAAAGTTATATTATATATTTGCTATTGCACACTACCTAAACATTCTATGTTGATTCAAAACCCTAACCGAATTCTTTTTCATGAGAACAACAAATAAGTTTACAATTAAAAGAAATCCAGTCCCAGCATATTTTTATTGATTTTGGATTGAGACACCGCTCGATTACTCCACCTCTCTCTCTCTCTAGATTTGAACGAATATTTCTTTTTGAGTGCAAGTTAGTTTCTATCTGGCAGTCGTATAGTCAACAGTGAAAAAATGCACTAAACCTGCCGACTTTGTTTATATACATTAGGTAGTTTGTCTTCCTGTGAGAATTGCACTGTCGCAGATAAATGTAATGAAAAGTGTAGATTGTGTAATCCCTGCAAATTGCATAGGTGATATGTAGTTCCAATTGAGGATTGTAATTTTTGTCTTGAAGACATTAGTGAATCTCATGTTAGAGTTGCTCCAACTCTCACTATGAGAAGTTTTGTCAGTGGTAAAATACTTGTCCAGGTATTATTAGAAAAAACCCTCCATGAACATTAAATTTATTTCTAAAAGACTACTATCGTTGTTGATTGAAATTGTTTTGGAAAACTTGGTCAACGTTTCAATTGTCGAAGAAACAAGAGAGTACGGTCTCTACGTCATCGTGGTGAGGACAATGGTAGTTCTGATTATAAGCCTACAGATTTTTATTTGGATGTTACAGTGAGTGATTCTTCATCTGAGAATTTTGTTTGTGACATTACATCAAATAAACAGAAACCCGTGAATTTTACAATATGAATGGAAAATATATTGACTTAAATAAGTCAATAATATATTGTTGACTTATATATTGAGGAGATTAGATAAGGGTGAAACTACATTGCATTGTAGTAAGTGTGATCTTGACTTTTCCCAACACGATCAATACAAGGTGAATGCATATGACCTACCACCGCTATTCGTTGCCGATGATGATGAATGCTTACATGCAGAAGAAGAAATCTGAAGCAAACGAAAAGACCTTATATATATATATATATATATATATATATATATATATATATATATATATATATATATATATATATATATATATATATATATATATATATATATATATATATATATATATATATATATATATATATATATATATATATATATATATATATATATATATATATATATATATATATATATATATATATATATATATATGTTATTAATAAACAAATTTACAAAGATTATTAGAGTATTTTTATTCTTGGAGCACTGAAATCGATATTATACAAATAGGAGAGGGTATTTTTCACAATGAAATCTTTCAGGCAAGGATAGTCCACGTAAATTCTGATAATTTCCTTGTTGGTTTAACCACGACATCGGAAAACAAAATACAATAGTGCATGAGAGCCACAGCTGTTGGTCGTAAAATGTTGTACTCTATTCTGGTTTTGAACAATAGATTTCCCCTTGTTTTCAACATAGGTGCTGATATGAGGGTGTAGAATATATATGGAAAGCCAATGAGATCGAAAAATTCAATACTTTTCCTAGTTTGAAACATAACCAGTGAGTAGTATTTCTTATAGTCGACAAACGGCTATTAACTATGATAATGGTATGGCTATCACTTTGAATTTTTTCAAGAAAATCCGAGGGTATACAATAGGATTTTTGCTTGGACATGAAAGAGTTCAAATTAAAAAAACATCAATTATTTGATTTGTCTTTACGGTGCAAAGTCTAGTAGAACGCTACCGTCGGGGGTGATCTCCAAATAGGTTTCAAATTGACTCAGTTATATTATTGTGATACTTTCAGTCAAAGCGTCAACGAATGTGCACTCTAAACATACGACCCCACTTCTAACGACATTCATATCTTGAGTGCCTGACAAGTCCCAAACAATTACACCATGATTTTTTGAAAACATTGAATTGGTTATTCTATTTTCAAATGGTTGTGAATCGTGATCCAGTGATTTTATAATCAATTCATACAGACTTCTGTAAGATTATAATCAAATGATGAAGTGTACAAGGGAATTCCATTCACCTTGCACACAAGACTGGATAAGCCAAATAATTAAAATCGCTGGGGGATACGGTCCAGGATCCAACGGCAGTAGCACTCCTCACAAAGGAAAGAGAGGTTTTGAGGGGATTTCTTGATTGATAAATGACGAATCGGTATAACTACGAGAACCAGTGGCAATGTGACGTTGATTGGTGACTGTATGAGGAACAAGAAGTTAGATATTGTTACCATTGACTCTCGGTTTTTCCCCCGCCGATGCAACATAGCTAACAACCTGTTGTTTTTGAACAAGAAGTATTACTGAGGTGAGGTTGACATTTGCATTCGGTGCTGCAGCAAATTTTTTTTTCAAAATGAACCTGGTTGGAGCTAGTTGTAACTTTATGTCAATTTTAACTTTGGAAGGCAACCAGTGAGATACATTAAATATTTCATAATTTAATTTTCAAACTAAATGATATTTTTTGGTCATTGCAACAGTTCACTAACTATCAGTATCAATATTCGATCATATTAATAACCCATTGCCTGTCCTTTAACTCCTTGTATGGTTTGGACTCATCAGCATAAATTGAATGTAGCTTGCATAGTTTGATAAATGTTTGGTAGTGCTCACCATTGTTCCATTAATGTATACATTAATTTGCCTGAACAAGTTGTGTAGGATACAGTTTTCACAGGATAGACCATCGGTAGTGGTGGGGGTTTGATTGTCAGAATTTTTCTTTGCCACAACATTTAAATCAATAAATGTGGATGATAAGTCAATGAAATAATCTTTATTGGAAAATATTTGAAAATGTATATTTTCCAACAGGGATTGATGAGGATGAAATTTTTCATAGTAGCCATACTGGACACTGACATCAACATTTTCAGCATTGAGTAAATTCAATGACTAGCTAGTTCATGGATGCGATTCTTTGTGGGGGAGATAGGTCGTCTTGAGAGAAAAAATCTTTCTTTGATCTAACAACATTTTTATTCTTCTTCTTATTGATCTTCTTTTTTTTTTCTTGATACTTTTCGAAATCGTTGTTGTTGTCTTTCGCTTGCCACCTGGGTAAAGACTGTTGAGTGAAAGACGACAATGCACCCTTTTTCATCCCTTCCCATTTTTCTGAGATTTTAATTGTTCGCCAGCAGCTCTTGCTGAAGTTCTAATATTTTCCTTAAGACTCTCCTTGAAATTTTTACCCTAGCCCCAGTTCTGTTGTGTTGAAGTAACAAAATTTATTGCGGCCAGTACAATATATTTTCTGGCAAGGGGCAGTGCAGAACTAAATAGCCTACCAAACCAACTATCAAGAACATAGCCAGACATTGTAGGACGCCCCTTGTAATAGTCCAACCCATGACCTATTTAACTAGGACTCAGAGCAGCAACATAACAATCAATATCAGGACAGAAAAATATAATTCTTCTATTGTTCCTCTTAAACAATGGGTTGATAATAACAGCTAATGACGTACAAACGCTTTGTATAGCTAAAAGATCTCCGAGTTCAATTGTTAGTTTTAACTGACAGAGTTCCAAAAACGAAGTGTTTACGGGAACATACTGAAGATGTGTTATATTGTAGTGGTGAACATTGTTGTCTATACCTTTTCTCTCTGGAACACGTAGAAGGGGAACTTTTGAACAGCCAATTCTCGACGGTTCCACAAATAAACTGTAAATAAATATACACAACTGTCCAAGGAGAAACTAGGTGCATAATCTGCATAGATAACATGATCCTTGCCACTGCAATTTTCTGCTTTAATAATGCGATCTTTAAAACCAAGAACATCACATAAATCCTCATTCAGGAGAATTCTTTCATTCTCAAATGAATTAGTAATATAAACTTTCCTTTGTTCTGTCGAATAGTTGAATGTGAAACCACCTTTTTTTTCGACTCAGCCATTTGTTGATAACTTGACACAGATTATGCGTATTGTTGTATTCCCTGTACGGTATGATAGCAATAGGGTAATCATTAGAGTTAAAAGTTGCAACCGCAGGTTCATAACCGAAGTCAAAGAGTCCTAATTTAATCTCATATAGGGTCTCCTTTCTTAGAAAGTCATGTGTATTCTTGATAATAAAACCGACGAGAGCAACTTCATATCTACCTTCAAGTTTAATGGCAGGGGACAGGTTAGTCCAAAAATCATAGTTTTGTTAAAATCATCATAGAGAGGATTGGAAACGTTGGACAAGAATGTCACATAGAAATCATTGGGCATTGTGTACGTCTTCAACACCTATCCAAGAATCAAATTCAGAGTTACACCCAAGCCAGTGACTAGCAACCGTTTCTTACCACCCTGTGTTCAAGTTTTTGATACTTTTTCAATTTGATAAAAACTAATGTCTTTAACTTTTTGCAATTCTTAGTCACAAAATCCTCCCAAAATCTCATCATCTTTGCTATCTCGTAGTCGATAGGTCACGGGTTTAGTCTCTAGAATGTTTGACACTTTAAAAATTCGGTAGACCATAAGGTATTCCCTTTTTCAAAAATTTGGCTTGTTCGATTGATTCGAACTGTATCACCGACAGAGAATTTTCTTTTAATTCCAATTTTATTGCTAGAAAAAATATTTTTTTGAGAAAAGTGTCAAGTGTATTGTCACCGTGATGAACTTCAAGAGGACTAAGATTGGACAGGTAGCGATGAATGACGTTTATTGTAGACACGCATAATTTTATCCAAATCTATAATAAAGGCTGCTGCAGTATTTTTGAGTGTGCAATATCTGGAAATGAGAAGACGAATGGTTCTAATCATTCATTCAGCCAATGCAGCCTTGATTGGACTATGACTATGATACAACTCTGTACCATATTTCAATAGAATTTTGTTTACACATGGATTGAGAATTTTACTCTCTCGACCTGTCTGAATTTTACTATAGGAATCTTGGCCAAGTATTGTTTCCAGAGCAATTGCAATCTCCTCCCCACGCTTAGATTTCAATGGAATTACATAGGATTAGCGACTAAAAATACTAAATGCAAATAGAATGTACTTATAGGGTTTATTGTATTGTCGTTGTATCTCATCCGAGTCATAAGATCAGCTTGCATGATTTGCAGTGGGTAGAAGGCCTTTTTTATATTGACTACCGCGAAGTCTACGATGTTGCTGAAGAGTATAGCTAGGTTTACTTTGAAGATATTCTTTTCCTACACTCTGTTGGATATTAAAGGCATGAGCAAGTGTACTGGGGGCACTAAGACTTCCCTTCTCACCGACATTTGCATACATACGTTTCAGAGTTTACATCCATTTTGCATGTAAATGTATACTTCCTATTCCACTATCCTTTTGTATACTAACACTGGTGGTGGCGGCGTCGTTGTTAAGACGTTTTTTTACTACCCTTTAATGTTGAATCATCAGTGTTTTAAATTGATTTTGGTGTACTTGTTGGCATTAGCGTTTTAAAATCATCCATTTTAGAATTGCTATCATCATCATCATCATCATTGTCGTCATCATCACTTACTGATATCAATTCTTTTAAAATTTTTTGTTAAACACGAGTGATTTGGGAAAGTTTGATGTACGTAATTATTTCAGAAGATCTGTGTCAATGGACACAGTTTTCATGTAATCTGAGACAAAATCAGTTATTAGATCAATGAGATTGTAAGTGCTGCTACCTAGAGGGATTTGCATACTTGTAGCATCAGATTTAACTTCACTGCTTTCATTCAAATAATTTAAAAATCTTCTACCCCGCTCTCGATAGGAAACTGGTAAAAAATCTAATATTTTTGATAGGTCTGATAGTATTGGTGCTGCTGCTGCTGACACAGATGAAGTACTTGAATCTTGTGTCTTATCTGCAAAATTCACAACACTGATGGGTTTAATTTGATACGGTTTTTTGTCAACACGACGAAGTGCCATTTGAAGAATCAAAAGTTTCTGATCATCAGGTATACTACTGTCATTAAGGAAAATCTGGGAGATTACCCTCAAAAGTTTGCAGTGGAGATAGAGCCTCATCAATTGGAGTCAATTTATACGGTTTAGCCACATTTTCGTCTTATGATGGAAGAAGGAGATTCCTAACAAGACCGGGTGTTATTGCCAATAAAATTGTGAAAACAATTCCCCTGCCTGAACTAAACGTTTTCCTTTCCGTTTTTGACTGGTTTTTCTCTTGCACAGTGCATGAACAATATATTGATGTTCTCTAGTCTGCTTCTTAATAGCATCCGGTAGTTTAACATTGCCTGCAGTTAAATTTAAACACAGTTCGGAAATGCGTTTAATAAATTCACGATCTACATTTTTTAGTATGGCGTTCTTAGTCGGGTTTGTTACTACTAAAAAAAGAGAACAAGTATCTATCGTGAAGCAACTTCTTCAACGTCATAATTTCAACTAATATCTTTTCCCGTCATCCACCGGCAGATATACAGTTATTTCACAATCAAAAATACTACTAATAACACGTAGTTCTTCTTGTGTATTTTGATTAAGATCAATTACAATGTATCCAAATCGTTTGCTTGTAGCCTGATTGTGAGCTGAAAGCAGAAATTTAGGTTGACCCAGATAAATTTGTTTGTTTAAAGATATGAGGGAACTTGGCACACATTTACTCTGATGAAAGAGATTGTGTAGGACAATGATGAAGGAAATATTTTCATGATGGGAGACATTGCTCTATCAATTCAGCCAAATTATTAATAATATACCAAGAAATTGGTTCCAATGAATTGAATATAGAATCCCTTGATGAATTTAACTTGAGGTTCAATTGCTCTTATCCGAACATATAACTCTGCCAAACACTATGGCAATAGTATATATTTTTTATTGACGTTTGATCAACATTTCACTTCGATTCTGAATTATTTTCATCAAAAATGTTGTTGTCCCACTCATTGATGACCCATAGAGAAAAGCTCTGAAAGGGGTTGTAAACTTCTACATAATCTACGAATCTCCCGGTTTGTGTGCATACGTTCATATTCAATTAACATCAACAACTGAGTTAAAATCTAATAGTTTACTATATTAAATGTATGACCCCCCCCCAAGCTTTGGGAAATTTGTTTAATGAAGTGTCCTCACACTGAGACTTTCTGTATGAAGGACAAACTTGCCTCGGTAAGAAGTTAAGTAGTGCCCAAGGGGGAGGTACTCACACCATCTCTACAAGCATATACCTTGTCACAAATGGTACTTATAGCAATACTTTTAATATTTACGGTAATATTCTTATATTTTAACGAGCGAATTGCCAACAGTTTTTTGTTCGTGGAGTTGTATTTTCAACAATACAGCTCCTATAAGTATCCAGGTAAAAATTCTTTTCCACATAGTGCTTAGGTACTCCCTCGCAATGTTTTTTGATTTCATCGTTATGTGTTACTAATGTACATCTTCGGACGTTATGTGTAAAGTACACCTTCGGACTTACAAACATACACTTAAAAACATGGAAAATCATGTCGCTTCCCGTTTCTGACTTTAAAAATAAAAGTTGATTTGGTGCCAGGCGTTTGCCCAGTTACAGATAGATCTCCCCGTCTCAGTTGGTATAGTTCATCTGAGAACTGATGATTTCGCCGTGCACAAAATCATTGATTAGCTATTAGGTTTTTACTTTTAAAAGTAGAGAATCTATGTCCCCATAGCAGACCTCTACTTGTCCCTTCCCCAGCCGCTGCCCCCTAGCCACATTGTAGTAGAATACTGGCATGAGCTTTTTAGAAATTTCCAGGATGGCATTGCTTGCAGCAATATTTTTATTAAGGACTATGTTCATTTTTTATATTCAATAGTACCATGTCCGGCCAATGATTGAAAAAGAAGTGTAGTTTGGATTGGCAATAATTAGAGCACATTGTTCGGGATTGGTCACGACGTCACAATGACTCCTATTGGGAACACTTTCGCACATTTACCAAAGGCCGAATTTAAAATAAGTTTAAAGATTTTTTTACACCTTTGTTTTCGCTTCAGAACGTTTCTTGACAAAAGTTTCAGCAAACCCTTCCAAAAGTTTTTGAGTAGATTGGAGGGCTTTATGAATCTTTGTGACATTGAAACCGTTGTCGCACATCGATTTTAATGCCACATGATTTACGACAATACTTTCTTTGGCAGGAGGCCGGCATTAAGTTTTTGTTTTGAATGTGTCACATGCATTCCCTCCTCCTCGACCAAACATCTGTTGCGAAGACTCAAAGAGTCTCTAGACACAGGTCTATTAGTGCATTGAAAAACAAAATCCTTTACCGAGTTGTGAAGCCCCAAAGGTATCTCCCCATACAAAAAAAACTCCAGCCGATCCGTTGTCCTCAACACTGCCAATGCCGGGGAAATTAGAGGCTTGAGGGTCATTGAGCCATTTATATCTCACCGCGGAGTAGAACATAATGAGACATAGCAGAGAGATATAGAGAATTCATTTCAAGGAACACTGCATCTGAATTTTCCCCCGTCTTCTCTCCAGTTGGACCAGTTTACTAGATGCGATGCCCATGAGCAAAGTACCCACCCCTCTTTGATCTCTCGATAAACAAGTGTTGATCAATGTCGGTGATGAGTCCAATTTTCCCCCGCTAATCTTTAGGATGAGGTCCATTACCAGATGAGGAGAGGAAAAATAATACCCTATACCAAGACTAAATTCCTTCGTACGTTTTTTCCATATTTTTACACACAATTTCCAACATCGTGAGTACATTATTCGACAAATACAACTTGCGGTAGTTAAACCCCTTTTTACATCCTTCCTCTGTCCTCACATTTTTGGCAAAGCTGTATTCGTCAGGAGTACACCTACGATCATGTAGACTGTCGTTAAACGATCTATTGAGCGAATAGTTTCATTGGCGAATCTCGAAATGGAATTATAATGATCATAGGGTACACGCCCTTGACCGTTAACAAATCATAAAAATCATTTTGAAGTTGTTGCTTGAGAAGGGAGAAAGAGTTTCAGCCGTAATCGTTTTTTCTGCACTTGAATCAGTTCACTCAAAGACATGGGGAAAAACCTGAAGGTACCTAAAATGAGAATTTTATTCGTGTACTCAACATCGTCTTCAACATATATCCACATAAATTCCAAAACAAGCAAAGTTTCCGCTGATTTAGGCATGATTTTGTAGGAAAAACTGTCTACCAGCCTTGCATCATCTATGGCTCCATTTCTTTGAGGTTGTGCCATTGCTGGTAGCACATACTTCCGATCATGTTGGAATTGTTTATAAGAACCGGAAGAAAGAGCTGCTGATGAGTTTTTAAACTACATTTATTATGGGCCCACCCCCGAAAGTTACTTTTCCCAGTTGAATTGGTATCAATATTGTGGTCATGACCTTGAACAGCATCTTTCGTGGCAAGAGCACCCCTACTAACCCAACAAGCTTTCCCCTTTTCTAGAGCACGTTGCTTCTTATCTGATAATGACATGGGATAGTTGACGTGACGCAATCGCGAAATGGATTTATTTTTTTTTTTTGTAGCCGCACTAGTAATTTCTACATGCTACCCACCTCATCTGTAGTCTTAAAAAAGCTCTTCCAACTGCATTTTACAATCAAAATATCGTCATGCATAGGCGTAGGAACAAGCTACAAGTTTACAACAAGGAACATGTTCCTGTTCCTTGACTATATTTGGCCTTGATGGGTCAGATACCTCCAACAGTTTCTCTTCATGATCCAAAGCTGCTTTATCACCCTGCAAAAGGAAATTTTGGAAATTTTTAAATTGTAAAGTAGCTTTATCTCCTGCCGATATGTCTACCATTTGATTGTCATGCAGCTTACAATATTTCATATGATCTTTGAAGGCTCGTTCGATTTTAAATGGAGAAAGACACATGGGACAATAGTGACATTCCCCATATTTATCCCTTGAGATAAAAATCGACTTACTACAGTAACGGAGAAAATGACCGTATGATTTTATATCTCTGGGGGGGGGGGCTCATAAACCACCCAACCCCAATTTTTACCCTATCTACAAACGGTGTCCTGACTGAATATAAAACCCCTTTTTTAGTTTGGTTTCTTTCCCCCATCCACAAAATCCTTGTCATATGGAAGAACCACTATCCCCATCCCAAGATTTCCATTTTTCTTTTTCAAATATGGTTATTTATTTTAAGGACACCAGATACTTTCCCTCTAAACAATCAAAATTTACTTTAGGGAAATTGTCTCCACCATTACGTGCAAGTTTGTCGAGATTTCTATTTAAAGCCTTATTTTTCAAAGGTTTATTAGCTGCTGACTAAAACGCATATTTAAAAACATTTCAAAAACCATTTCAGCATCATAATTATAAGTTTTTTGAGCTGCTGCCAAAAACGCATATATAAAACATTGCGAGCCAGTGTCAAATTTAAAGCCCTGAACCCTCTCCGTAGCCCAGAAATCCGGGTGGTATTTTATTCGCTAGGTACCTCACCCCGCCCCTTTAAATATTCTGTTCAATTTACTTAGATTCAGATCCATGTGTTCAATGTATAAAATCGTGGACCCGCTTCCCCGCTCATAAAATTTTTCCAAAGTGGATATTAATTTATTAACCCAATTATAAAAGTTACCCTCAAATTCGTTTAACTTAGGGTAAAAAGTTTGATTGCTGTTTGAAAAATGAAAATAAAATATACCCTGACGTCCCTTTCTGTAAATAAACTTTTTGATAACTGATGCCTTAATCCCTCCCTGACCGCCCCAATTCTGAATCTGACTCTCAAAAATTGCTCAAATTTGGTCGATAGGTGTGGAGATTACTGACAGGGTCCGTTAAAATAAAACCCCCGTCAACTAGGTTCTCCTGAGGAGGATTGAAAACTACCCTGTGTGTTTTTACGTGCCCTAGAGAAGATTCTAATAAGTTTAAATTCACGTAGTTTCAGGGATGTGATGGTATTTTCAAGTCCTACACCACTTTGCACAGGACTCAATTTACTAATAACAAAGTCATTGTCAAAAATGTCCCTGGAAACATTAGATCCAACAGTTTCAATAAGACTATACATTTCTTCTGTTGTAAACTGGAAATCTTGGGGGAGGGGTACTAAATGACGTACCGTCACAAAAATATTCTCGTAATAATTGTCCTGGTTCTCGGGGACTTGGAATTGTTCCAAATTAAGCTTAAAAGTGCGTCCATAACGTCACTTTCTTCGTGTCCAGGATACTGATCCTCTCTGACAACAACAACAGTTAAAGGATTCGTTGATTTTTTTGGAACACCTCGAGCCCTCGCAGTAGGTCGAACTTTAGTGTTCACGGGAGGGAAAGTATAATTGAACAGGTCATCATCCATTTCCCACCCAAACATCACTATTATGATGAATCTACTAGATATGATCTATCAACGGATAATGTGTTACCAGCAACAGTAGCACGAAGTTGGCCTTAATTGTCAACTAAAAGTTTTAGACTAGCGTTTTCTTTGAGCACTATCATCTCGGGGAATGTTACTCTCGCATATCCAGCACTTTAATATAAGAAATTATTGGGTACTCCAAAGGAATTTAACTCCTTAGTGTGCACCAGCAGTAGAAAACCATATATTTTAAATATAAGATTCTTTCCTTCTAAAGATGATTCGGGCAGAAATTAAACGTCCCCTAATTGAGTTCAAATACCGCTTCCAAGAGTCTAAATTCATAATCAGCAAAAAGAGAAATTGCACTTCTAGCTTCAGTCAGACAACGGCGCTAGTCGTTCGAATTTCGCTAGGATAATTAGTAGCAAAAACAAAATGCTAAGCACGATATTTCATAGGAAGTTTAAATGGCAAAAAACTGTGTGAACTCCTGAATCATCTGAAAAATCTTAAAGAGATTATTGGACGAAGATTTGCGTCCTTGGGTGACTTGGTCCAATGGCAGGCAGTCCCTACAGCGCAGGACGAAAGAACTGCGTTTGGGAGTGGGGTAAATGTGTTTTTAATTTTAATATGAAGTCAGACCTCAAACGATTAGTACCGCAAATAATCTCGGTCACCATTATTGTCATTGAAGTAACCCGTTGCTGTACAACTAAGCATGTAAGTTCAATAAATGTATTGTCCTTTTTATCTGTGTTTATTCCATTTTATATGTCTGTATCTCTCGCTACAAAATTTTTAACGCTACAAATGGCGCGAGTCGGAAATTGGAGGAAAACTGCGAACTAATTAGGCTATTAAAAACTTTGTAACTTAAATTTAATTATTGGAGAGATACAGACATATAAGAAAAGTGATTAGGCCTATTGCTGCTAGGCTACTACAGGGAAACCCTTTAGATATCTCATAGGAGGTAATAGCCTCCCCCAAAATAAGTTAAGCGAAAAAAAAAATTAATTTATTTTTGAGTTGATTCAATGCTTGTATACATATATACTATATTTTTATTTTCTTTAAGTTTTAACTGGTGGAAGTTGGGAAACCTAGGTCGAGTTGACTAAATAAAAATTGTATATTGAAACAGAAATGGCTTTGTCAAAAGAGAAAGGTAAATGGACTTTGCTTTTAGCGGCGCTCGAATTAGCAAAACTTCAAGCAGCTTTGCTTGAACTTTGGCTATTAGAAATAAATTTGTATCCCCTCAAAGAGTTGGGTACAATAGAAAAAATGGAGAAAAGGCTCAATAAAAAATTGTAAAATGAAAAAAAAAATAGTATTCAGTTTTTAACAAGTAGAAGCAAGTGTATAATTAGTAATTTTTTTAGTGTTAGTAATAAATGCAATGTAGTAGTGCTGTATATTACTAAATAATAAAGTATTTGTACCGTGAATTGAAAGAATAAAATAAAAGATAATACGTAAAGAAAAACAAAATCTAGCTGGACCGATGAAACGTTGGTAGAAACAGAAGATTTTAGGCATAATAGTAGCAAATGGGGTCCTAATTCAGCCTTACTACAGGTACAGGCTATAAACTTATTGTTCAAGGATAAAAAAACTGCTACTGTTGGGGTTCCACCCCTGTTTCTTTTCCTTTCAGATAAATGACCTATTTTCGTTTCTTTAATTACATTTGTGACCCTTTTGGAAGAATACAAGTAAGGTATTTTCTACAAACTGTGTAGTATTTTCCGTAACCCAGGCAGGGTAGGAATATAGCTACAAGGCGCCGTCATTATTATATTGACAGGGAGGGTTATTTCCTCCAAGGAGAGAGTAGAAATTTTCTAGCCATAACCCAAGGCGGGTACATTTGGCTTTAGAAAGTGGCCATTTGACCACTCGATCGCGTTACCATACCCTGGGACAGGGTATACTGTAAATAGGTTAGTACCAAACCCGATATTTGCAGAACCGTTGGGGTAAGAGCGGGAATCTCACTAACATTAAGGCCGACAAGGGGTTCTCCCATTCGAGTAAGTGGCATAGCAATCTTTTTGCGTCATTCGAGTAAGTGGCATAGCAATCTTTTTGCGTCATTCGAGTAAGTGGCATAGCAATTTTTCATTAGTAATCTTTTTGCGTCATTCATAGTGGCATAATCTTTTTGCATCATTCGAGTAAGTGGCATAGCAATCTTTTTGCGTCATTTTTTGCCTTTAAAAGTGGTGACCCCGCACATACACCCCAATAAATGGTGCCAGCTGTAGCTAGCACTACAAACATTGGTGGCAGCGGCATAAGCAACATCCTAGGAAGCTCAGCAAAAGTCGCCGAAGGAAGCAAAAAAAGAAGAGTTGTTACCCAGCTGTGACTGGAACTCTGCATAAGGCGAGAAATTCGGCGAAAGAAACCGTTAATCACAGAAAATGGAGGCAGGGGGATAGGTCTTAAAAGGGTCTCCTTTACCTACACAGATGACCTTCATCTGAATAATGGTGATAGAAAAAAAATTCAAATTCTGAATTAGCTCCGCAAAATGAGCGAACAAGAAAATTTGAATTTTAAACCATGGCTGCTTTAGAGCCATGTAGATGTAAAACAAGCCAGTGTTCATGCTTGTTTACAAAGAATGTAAGCCCACAGATGACCTACACCGATGACCTTCACGTGAATAATGGTGTTAGAAAAAATTCAAATTCTGAAGTAGCTCCGCAAAATGAGTGAACAAGAAAAATTTGAATTTTAAACCATGGCTGCTTTAGAGCCATGTAGATGTAAAACAAGCCAGTGTTCATGCGTGTTTACAAAGAATAATTAAAAATATATGAATATATTTTTTTTGGTCGAGTGTCATTTGTATTGCTGGGGTCGACTCCCTCGCACACGTTAGGTCCCCTAGTGGATAAATATCCGCGTTATTTGTGCTTATTAATTTTATGGGTTATTTGTAATGATGGCAAATATCAGACTTAGCTTATTGTTTTTTATATAAACAGATACCATTCAACACAATTAAGAAAGGTCGTCAAAAGTCTGTCTATTGTTCTTAAAAACTGCTTATTTGAAAATGTCAATTTTCTTTTTATGTTGTTCTATTTATTTAAGAGCGAGAGAGAATGAGCATATGTAGGTTTTATTTTTGTAGCTAGACATAAGACATACCTTAGTACTTCAGTTTAATTAAATCTACGTTCAATGTTTTGTTACAACAAGCATCCTTGATTTCTATACTTTGCGCACCTTAGACTAAATTAGTCTATGTTACTAAGGATTTGATTAAGTTTTAGATGTCTTATTTTTGTTAAGTCTTATTTCTATGCCCTTTCAAAGGATAATAGAAAGGTTGGAACAGAAAATAACCAAAGGTAGAAAGCTCGTGGTCTACTGAGGACGACAACTGGTATTGGACCACGTCTTGTGGGAAGCCTAGGAAGGAACTCAAGGCCCATGATTTTTTTTTGTAATTTTTGTGTAAACGACCGTAGGAAGAGATATTTCTCAGTCCTTCAAGTGTAAGAAATTAGTATTTTTATGCCAATCAGGGCCAGTCAAAGCAATACTTAAAGGTTGAATAGAAACTTCAGTGAGCTAAGTTTTCGTTTTTGGATCTGAATACTTTGAAAGAGAAACAGAGAGTTTACTTTCTTATAGCTCCGAGGCGAAAAAATAAGAAAAAAAAAGAGAAAAGCGTTTTAATTTCATTAGTTTATATCTATGACGTATACAATAACAGAGAGATCACCGTTCTATAGTTCTGTGACAAAAATGTCCTTTAATTCCATTGGTTTATCTATGAAATATATTGTGCTCTAATTTTTGTGACATATTTTCGCAAGTCAGTCACGTTATATCTTAGCTATACTGACTCAGGTCCCCTTGGATTTTCTATGAAAAATCGACCCATGTCCTAACCAAGATGGATATTATCAAAAACAAAAATCCGATCCGAACTTTATCTATAGTTGGCTATCGGTACGTTTATATGTAGAATTTCACGGCGGATGTGGAATTATATCTCAATAATAATATGTAAAATTTTAAAACCATTTAATCAGTTAAGATATATGGATTGAAACCCTGTGTATGTCCAATGGCGACAAGTAAAACCCACAAGGAATTCCCTATTAATGTGAAGGTGTTTCTCACTTAACGGATTCTAATAAGACTTTAATATAATATTTATTTATTTAGTGCTGAAGGATTTGCTCAAACAATAGCCTTCTAAAAAGATATTGATGTCAGTTCTTCATTACGCTTATATTCTTTGCCAAGCATCAACTGGAATCTACGCGGGCAAGCTTGGAATCCTGCATCTAATGACCTTATTCGAAAGGCGAATATGATGCACCAATGTTGACTTGTAATTACAGAAAATCCAAGAGAAGAACACGGGGAAACAAAGAAGAACACCTCTGCATTTCAGCCGTTAAACCCGGAACCCCATGAGAACGTCTAAGCCAAGAAATAGGGAAGACATCAGAAAATGAGTGGGTAGAGAGGTCTCCACTCGTCCTTGCTATGTCTTGTTCCCTCATTGTAGTATCGTTTACGTAAAACCGTGTGGTTATGACGCTGCAACATGCGTTTCTTAAACAGCACGGACGTGCGTGAACAATGCAGGCATGAAAAATATTGTAAAAGTAGACCTCAAACTTAATAATGTAGGGTAAATTATGTTTATTGAATATCGATATTTCCGTTCTCAAAACAAATTTGAAGACATTTCTGTTTTAGATTTTCATTGTGAGTACTAATATTAGTGTACTTATTTAATTCTGTCTCATAGCTTAGAAATTAATGTACCCAATTAATACGTGACTTATTTGTACTATAAGTGTTTACTTTAAAGAACGTGTGATTCTGCCTCGCTATTTTTATTACAGGAAATAAATGGCAAATTGGTTATTGAGCTCTACAATGAGCTGCCCAGTACAGATACCACCCAGTAGCATCTATTTCCATCATATCTCAACCAACGAAGAGTACTCACCATAACTCCAGGCAACTTTCTTCCCAACTTCGTCTACGAGACCAACAGTTACCCTCGATCGTCGTTTCTTCTACTATGAACCATATTATGTATCAGGTAACACTATATTTGAACCTCAGTATCAAGTGCTTTAACGAACTATATAATCACATAAACGCTGAGAAACCCATCGGTCAGTACAAGATATAAATACGCAGATATCGCTGTTGATACTCACTATGGACCCCAGAATCATTTGACAGTATAGTGATGATATTTGAAGCTAAACGATATTAAACGATATTTAAAGTTAAATGACACTTAAAGACATTTGAAGATATTTGAAGACGAAATTAAAGACAATTTGAAGTTTAATTCTGAGAACTCCATCGATCAGCACACGATAAACGATATTTGAAGTTAAATGACACTTAAAGACATTTGAAGATATTTGAAGCAGAAATTAAAGACAATTTAAAGTTTAATTCTGAGAACCCCATCGAGCAGTACAAGATAAACGATGTTAGAAGTCAAACGATATTTGAAGATGTTTGAAGTTGAATTTAAAGACAATATATTAAGAGAGTCACTATAATATGACGACAACCCGTTTCAAAAGGCACAAATGAACAATTTTACGCGAGAATACATTCTCTATGTGCCTCAAAAATCCTAAAAATGATATGCTGAGAAGAAAAACACCAACACCTGTAGCGGGAAGAATCATTTCCCAGTTGACTATTAGAACAATATTTAACGGTCATTTCCCAGTTGACTATTAGGGAAAACTTACCGTGTGAAGACAACTAGACTCAAACTGTTCCATGAAGAAACCATAACGTAAGGCTTCGAAATTTTTGCCAGGACAAAAGGAGTGAAGGACAGTAATTTACAACAGAAGGGTGTAGTACACAAAGGACACGAAAGGTGATGAATAGATATGAAGCTACATGTGTTACTTCCTAATAACTTTGACAATGCAAAAATCTCAATAGTGAAAGTGTTTTAATGTCATCAGTGAATATGATGAACCAAATATTGTATGTTATAAATCATTCATGTATGTACCACAAGTAGAATTAGGTCTAATATTAGTTATGTTATTCATATAACGTTGTGTAGATAGTATGTAGTACGTCATATAGACAGCAAAATAAAAAAAAAAACTAATGTAAAAGTAGAATAGTCCCAACCTTATTGGAAATGTAAAAGTAATCAGTGTTAGATATAGAAAAAAAAATCTTTAATATAGTAGCTAACCTAGAACCAAAATTAATCTTAGTCCGGTAGACGAATTTTAGATAGGGATGTAAAATAAAATAAGAAAAATAATTGAAAAATTTTAAGCACTCCTAATGAGCAGTTACTAATGACGGGACGTCATTATTTGATGGGAAGGGTGATGTGCACCAGCAGTAGAATACCATATATTTAAAATATAAGATTCTTTCCTTCTAAAGATGATTCGGGCAGAAATTAAACGTCCCCTAATTGAGTTCAAATACCGCTTCCAAGAGTCTAAATTCATAATCAGCAAAAAGAGAAATTGCAACTTCTAGCTTCAGTCAGACAACGGCGCTAGTCGTTCGAATTTCGCTAAGATAATTAGTAGCAAAAACAAAATGCTAAGCACGATATTTCATAGGAAGTTTAAATGGCAAAAAACTGTGTGAACTCCTGAATCATCTGAAAAATCTTAAAGAGATTATTGGACGAAGATTTGCGTCCTTGGTGTGACTTGGTCCAATGGCAGGCAGTCCCTACAGCGCAGGACGAAAGAACTGCGTTTGGGAGTGGGATAAATGTGTTTTTAATTTTAATATGAAGTCAGGCCTCAAACGATTAGTACCGCAAATAATCTCGGTCACCATTATTGTCATTGAAGTAACCCGTTGCTGTACAACTAAGCATGTAAGTTCAATAAATCTATTGTCTTTTTGTATGTGTTTATTTCATTTGTATGTCTGCGTCTAGTCCAATGATGGGTAATTAGTTCGCAAGTCTCCAAGGTAAATGCTCCCAAAGGAATCTGATCTCCAGATAGCTCAAGAAAGAAGAAGCCACATTTGTATGTCTACATATTAAATTTTCTCTCATTAATTGAGAGCGGCGCTAGCCTAGTTGACACAATCTCCAGAGCTATAAGCGGCGCTATCGGAGGAATTTCTATCGCCACAGTAGCGAATCTTTCCATTATTACTACAATAAAATTTTTTATCGCTACAAGTGTCATGACAGCGCACACATAAATTTTCAGTAAGAACGTCATTCACACTTATTTGATAATTCAAATATTTTTCTTTCTCGGCATTCAATGCTACGATAACTTTATTATGTGTACACGCTTTCTCGAAATATATCACCCTCGTCTTTTCATTGATTGTGCTAGTGACGTTTACAGGGGGTTTGTTTTTCATAAAATCCTCTTTAGTTTCCATGTCTATAATGTTTGCTTGTGCGTTTTTTATTTTACTTGCAGTTTCATTGTCTATTACAACATTATTTTTACATAGGTAACAGTTTTAACATCTGGATATGATATAGATTATGATATTGATACTGGGGTATGCCCGTTTTCTTCTTGTCTTCTTTCTAATGTTAATACCAGAAAGATGACGATAAGATCTATCAACGGGTAATGTGTTACCAGCAACGGTAGCAAGAAGTTGGGTAGCAAGAAGCAATGCATGCATACATTTCCGATAGGATCGCCATTAGCACTTGTTTCATATCTCAAAGATTTCTCACTGTAAGCATTCAATATGACAATAATTTTATCATGTGCACATCTTTTTCTTTGAATATTTCATTCCCATTTTCAAAATATGATCTAGATGTTTATCCTTCAAATTTACAAAAAAATACTGATCAAAAACTTATAATAAACCAACTAATGTCGACGATCAACCATATTTTACCGCTGCGGCAGCCATATACAAGATCTTGGAATTGACGGAACTTGGAGTGGAATTGGCTGAATCGGAATTGTGGAATGGGAAGGTAGAAGTGGAGGATCTGGAACTGACTCAACTGGAGCCATATTTGGATTTGGGGTCGGTGGGGGTATAGATGGAACTGGAGTCACTTGTATCGGATTTGAAGCCATAAAAATTGGATATGGAAGCGTTGTAACTGGAGGGGAGGGCAGAAGCGGGGTTATCGCCCTATTAAAAGATTATCTTGAAATGTCTTAGGAATGATGGTTGGGCAGTAGCTGGTGCCAGAAGGGATTAATAGTACCACACAGGATGAGAATTGATTCAGTGTATCAGGGGAGGGTTGGGTTGTGAAAACATGAACCAATGGATTTAGTGCCTTATTTTCAGAGAGGAAATATCTTCAAATGGGAATGATGAATGGGGTGTCAGATGGTGCAACAGAGCAGTAATAGTGTGGCACTGTGGCGTGTGGAGTATCCTGTTCTGGTAATGAAATTCCAAATTCCGCTGTTCAATGCTACGTGGAAGGTAGGGGGCAGGTGCATAATGCCACGGTGGCGTGGAGTATTTTGGAGGTTACTATGAAAGTCCAGGCTCTCGAACAACTCGACTTAATGGATTGAAGCAAAATTTTTAACAATAAATTTCTGAAAAATGTCTTAGGTATAATGATATGATGTCAAAGGGTGCCGTAGAGTAATAATAGTGTTGCTTTGTGGCATGAAATGCTTGGAGTATCATACTCTATAAATGAAATGCGAAGTTCCACTGTTAAAAAAAACAGTGCTTAATTTAGATTCAAGATCTTATTTTATTGGGAAAAGGTTGAAAGTTTCCATGGGGGATGAGGTATGGTGCCAGGTAGATGATGGAGGGGGGTGGTGTGTATTGCCACGGTGGTGTAGGTGTTTTGGAGGTTATTATGATAAGCTTGGCTTTCAAAAAACTTGAATCACCGGATTGAAGCATAATTTAAAACAAGAAATGTCTGGAAAATATCTCAGAGGTTATGATGTGATGTCACTGAGCAGTAATAGTGCAGGATTGTTGCATGAATTGCTTGGAGGATCACACTCTAGCAATGAATTGCCAAGTTCCGCTGTTTAAGTAAAAACAGTGTTTAATTTAGATTCACTTGCTTATTTTCGGAATGAGAAGGTTGAAAATTTTTCAGGGGGTCTATGAGGGGCGGTAACCCGTGGATTACGGAGGGGGATGTTTGTAATGACACGGCGATGTGGATTGTTTTGGTGGTCTTCATGATAAGCTTGGCTTGCAAAAACTGAATCAAGGATTGAAGCATAATTTTCAACGAGAAATGTCTGAAAAATGTCTTGGAGGTGACGATGTGATGACAGAGGGGCTGTCAAATAATGTTGTTGTAGTGTGAATTGTTTGGAGTATCATGTTCTACAGCTTAAAAGTTAAGGTGGAGGCGTTAAAATAATTTTTACCGTGGAGAGGGGGCGGGCGATAATCTAACTTGCACTAAAAAAAACGAGTATTTTTGCTTAGGACTCTCGGAAAAACATCAATACTGCCTACAAATCTGTATCTAATATCAACTCAGACTTCTGGAAATGATTTCCAGAGAGGGGGCAGCTATATATTGGCACGATGGCGTGTCATAAGTTTAGCTCTTACTAGGATTGCTAGGGAGAGGATGGGGGGTATTGTCACGACGGTGTGAAATCTAACATCCCATTCAAATAAACGATGCATTGTCATTCAAAATTTCTTACCGGGACTTAAATTTGCATTTAATATCAGTCATATCCCCTTGTATTGCACGCTAGGATCCTCTACTTTCTATGATACATGGTTCTTTTCTTGCATAAATTATGATAATGTTTTTCATTTCTCATTTTTTTTCGTGTTTTGTTAACAGCTTTTTTCATTGTTTTTAATATTAATTGTAATTTTGTTTTAATTAATAAAACTTTTGTTTACAGAGGCCGTGTTTTTAAGATTTATTGTTTAGGACGATTAAGGTGTTTAATTTAGATTCACATGCGTACTTTCGATGAGAAGGTTGAAAATTTCCTAGGGGGTGATGAGGGGTATTGCCACTTGCATGACGGAGGTGGAGGTGTGTAATGTCACTGTGGTATGGAGTGTTTTGGAGGTTATTATGATAAGCTTGGCAAGCAAAAGCTTGAATCATCGGATTGAAGCATAATTTTTAACAAAAAATAACCGAAAAATGTCTCGGAGGTGATGATGTGATATCAGAGGGGCAGTCAAATAATGTCGTTGTGGTGTGAATTGCTCGGAGTATCATGCTCTACAGCTTAAAAGTTAAGGTGGAGGCATTAAAGAATTTTTACCGTGGGGGGGGAATCTAACTTGCACTCAAAGAAAACGCTTTATTTTTGCTAAGGACTCTTGGAAATATCTCAATATTGCCTAAAAATCTGTATCTAATATCAACCCTGCCCACTGGAAATGATTGCTTGGGAGGTGGGGTGCAGCCGTATATTGTCAGGATGGTGTGAAATATTCATAAGTTTAGCTCAAAGAAAAATGGGTTTTTTCCTTAGAAGTTCTTAATGTGGCTTAAATGTAACTCTAATATCAACTCACCCTCTGAGAATGATTGCTAGTGGAAGGGTGGAGTGTATTGCCATGGTGGTGTGAAATCTAACATCCCATTCAAAGAAACGATGCATAATCGTTAAAAAGTTCTTAATAGGGCTTAAATATGCATCTACAATCAGCCATATCCCCTGGTATTGCATGCTAGGATCCCAGACTTTCTATAATACACGTTTTCTTTTTTGCATATATTACGATAATGCTTTTTTCCACCTTTTATTAATTGTTTGTCTTGTTTTTTTTTTAACTGCTCTCTTCATTATTTTTAATATTGTTAAAATTTGTTTTAATTAGTGAAATTTTCGTTTACAGAGTCTGTGTTTTTAAGATTTATTGTTTAGGACGACCAAGGTGTTTACACAATTTAAGTATCGCTATAAACATATAGTATCGCTATAGTCTTTATCGCTATAAACACATTTAGAGCAATTCTGTCTAAAAAATATATATTTCCTTTTGCACGTTTTGCATCATCGATGTTACAATTGGCCAGGAGAAAACTAACATGAGCTGGGAATCCTACCAGATATGTCATGGAATAAATAAAGCTGTGTCTTGTGACGTCATGGGAATGCGTTATTTCTTGAAATATTCCCCCAATACAGAATATTGGGAATGGCTTGTTAGTGCTGTTGCTGGGAATTCTTTCCCATTGGAAGGGAATTGCCCTAAGCCCCAGCGATGACAAAGAACTAAAGAATAAAAAAGAAGAAATACTTTGAATATTTCGTGTGAAAAATAAAATGCCATGTTAACAAGCTGTACTGTTTTTTTTAATATTGAAGAAATAATAGAACATCTGGAACACTGGGAAGCCTGCCAGGGAAGACAAGACGTCATAGGGCTGTCATAGAAATCCCATGTTAATTTTCCTATCTGACCGTTTAAAAGGCAAGGGTGTTTCGTGACGTCAGAGGGCTGTCATAAAAATCCCATGTTAATTTTCCTATCTGACCGTTTAAAGGCAAGAGTGTATAGTGACGTCGAAGGGCTATCATAGAAATCCCACGTTAATTTTCCTATCTGACCGTTTAAAGGTGAGGGTGTGTCTTGAAGTTAGAGGGCTGTCATAGAAATCTTGCCAGCTGGAAAACAGGGGCCCCCGTGGGAATCTTACAAAGGATGCCGTGACGCCACAGGGCTGTCCTAGAAATCCTATGGGAATCTGGTACCTGTGTCGTAGAAATCCTATGCTATTTTCTTAGGGTGTCACGGAAATCCAATAGATCTATTTAAATTGCGAGGGTGTTGTCGTGACGTCAGAGGGCTTCCCGCAGGAATCCCATGTTAGTATCCCTATCTGACCATTTAAAATCCCATGTTAATTTCCTATGAACCTATTTAAAGCGTGAGGGTGTGTTATGTTCCCTCCAATAGAACTTATGGGCTAGTAACTATTTATTAGTACTTGTGTATTATACCGACCACACTCCGATTAATGATATAAAAAAAATTACTGAAACACTTAGAATCCCAGGAATCTTGCTAATACTGAAACAAAATTGCGTCACTTGGTCACGGAAACAGGGATGCGCCGTTAAATCTTCTTCTTGCGCCGTTAAACCATTGACTTTAAATCAATAGATGGAATTCTACTATCAGGGTATTTTACTATGTGGTTAAACATATAATTAATGTAAATACGTTCTGTTTCTCATTCCACTCATTCAAAGAATCATTTTAGAGAGCGGTCTTCAATCATCAGATGATTGTTTAAATCAAAATACAATACGAATATGTGTCAGAAACAGTATTTGATTTCCATAAAAGTTGATCCCCCTCATTAAACCAGGAAGTTCCTTAAGGAGTATTTTTTCTGGAGTTATTATCATTTTAAATACATTGTTGAACAAAATGAATGCTGAAATTAAATAGTGGAGGTTAGGAAAGAGGTAATCCTCTTCCTATTAAAAAAAAAATACAAGATTTTAAGTCTTTTTAGAGATGGACGGTCGCGGCTGCCAGATTTTTTTTCTATTTTTACTTTTTATTTACCCAAGTGTTGTCACATACAACCAGTATTCTAATAGAATGCAGCAAGAGAGCTAATTTTAGCAGAATATGAAAGTTTAAGCACTCTTTTCCAATAAGAAAAGAAATTGTCCCATAGCAGTGACAATTTCTGGTGTTTTGTGTTACGAACCAATAGTTTAGGTCTGATCAGTACCAAAACGCCATTAAGTGGATTTTTTTAGAAAGCCAATCAGCTTTCAATTAAATTGTTCAATCAATTGAAATTATTTCTAGATATTCTCCCAATTTTGTGGGCCAAGCTTTCATATCTGCATTGCATTTGTGGTGTATTCGTCCCCCAACATAGTAAGTGATTTTTTTTTTTTTCTAATGAGAGCAAACGGTGATATTGAAAATTTAAACGAAAGGAAACGGTATAGAAACGAAAAGTAATAGAGCAAAGTGATAGAAACAAAACCATACAAAAATGAAGCAAAAGAAAGGTCTGTAAAAAAAATGTCTTGTATTGCGCTTGTTTTTGAACTCTTTTCAAACAGTTCGTGGTAACGAACTGTAAGTAGGAGCGACCCGGCTCAATAGTAACCGAAACTCTAAAAAAACGGAATTTTGATATCAATAGATCCATCAGAAGAATCAGATTTTTATGCTTGTTTCAAAAATATAAGTTTCATCAAGATAGTCTTACCCATCAAAAGTTACGCGCCTGAGAAAATTTGCCTTATTTTCGAAAAAAGGGGGAAACAACCCCTAAAAGTCATAGAACTCTAAAGAAAATCACACCATCAGATTCAGTGTATCAGAAAACCCTACTATAGAAGTTTCAAGCTCCTATCTGCAAAAATGTGGAATTTTGCATTTTTTGACGGAATAAGATTAAGGATGCGTGTTTATTTATTTATTTTTTTTTATTTTATTTTTTATTTTCCCAGGGGTAATCGTATCGATCCATTAGTCCTAGAATATCGTGAGAGGGCTCATTTGAACGGAAATTAAAAGTTCTAGTGCCTTTTTTAAGTGACCCAAAATTGGAGGGCAACTTGGCCCCCTCCCAGGCTCTTTTTTCCCGAAGTCACCCAATCAAAATTTTGAGATAGGCATTTTGTTCAGCATAGTCGAAAACCTAATTAATATGTCTTTGAGGATGACTTAATCCCCCACAGTTCCCGGGGGAAGGGATTCAAGTTATAAACTTTGCCCATTGTTTACATATAGTATTGGTTATTGGGAAGTATACAGGTGTTTCAGGAGGAATTTTTTTCTAGTGGGGGGGTCAGGGTCGGAGTAGGGGTTAAGGGGGAGGAAGTTTCCATGGAGGATATTTCCTTGGGGGAAGGAACATTTCCATGAAGGGGGCGCCAGATTTCCCAGCATAGAAATATGATGTTATTACTGGGAAATTTTAACACCCAGGTTTTTAGAAATAGGGATAGATGGTATCCCGGCCTAGGTAAATTTAATGTAGGAAAAGAAAACAGTAATGGATACAGACTTTTGCAATTTTGTAGGTATAACAATCTAGTTATAACCAATACGGTGTTTGGTCATAAAATGACTCACAAGTTAACATGGTATTCACGTGATGGTAAGACAGCAAACCTTATTGATTATGTTATAGTAAACCGAAGACAGGCAGGATCAATACAAGATACTAGGGTATATAGGAGTGCTGTTATTGATGTTATAATTAAAGATCACCATCTAGTAGTGTCAAGGGTTAATTTAAAGCTGAAATATCGGAAGGGTAACTACCTCCCAGGAAGTTATGATGTTGGTAGACTCCAGGATGAGAATTTAAGAGAAACTTTCCAGGAACAGTTGAATACTAAACTTGAAAGTTTAAAATTTGATAATGTGGAAGATGGTTGGAATAATCAGAGGCAACGCTGTAGCGTTGCCTATAGTAAAGGCCCTACGGCTCCAATGTTTTAGTATTTATTATTATTTATTATTTTTATTTCCCAGAGGCGCTTCATATGGAAGGGGTCGTCGTAGAAACTTCAAAGGGGGCTCATTCTATTGGAAATCGAGAGTTCTAGTGCTCTTTTTAATAGTCGAAAATGATTGGAGGGCAACTAGCCCCCCCACGCCCATTATTCCCCCAAACACATCCAATCAAAATTTTGAGATAGCCATTTTGTTCAGCATAGTTGATTTCCAGATAGAAAATATATTTTTGAGGAGGATACTCCCCAACAACCCTCAGGGCAAGGGTTTTAAGTTATACCCTGGGGGCATATAAGGTTTTTATAGAAGGCGTTGTCGTAGAAACTTCAAAAAAAGCTCATTCGATTGGAAATTCAAAGGGATAGTGCCGTTTTCAAACTCGAAAGTGATTGTCGTTTCAAAGTCGAAAGTGATTGGAGTGTAAATAGTCCCCCTCCCCCCCACGCCCAAGATTTCCCAAACACATCCAATCAAAATTTTCAGATAGCCATTTTGTTCAGCATAGTTGATTTCCAGATAGAAAATATATTTTTGAGGAGGACACTCCCCCACAACCCTCAGGGAAAGGGTTTTAAGTTATGCCCTGGGGGCATATAACGGTTTTTATAGAAGGCGTTGTCGTAGAAACTTCAAAACAAGCTCATTCGATTGGAAATTAAAGGACTAGTGCCCTTTTTAATAGTCGAAAGTGATTGGAGTGTAACTAGCCCTCCTCCCGCCCCCACGCCCATCATCATTTTTCCAAACACATCCAATCAAAATTTTCAGATAGCCATTTTGTTCAGCGTAGTTGATTTCCAGATAGAAAATATATTTTTGAGGAGGAAACTCCGCCACAACCCTCAGGGCAAGGGTTTTAAGTTATGATTTGGGGGCATATAAGGTTTTTATAGAAGGCGTTGTCGTAGAAACTTCAAAACAGGCTCATTCGATTGTAAATTAAAGGGCTAGTGCCCTTTTTAATAGTCAAAAGTGATTGGAGTGCAACTAGCCCCCCCCCCCACGCCCATCATTTCCCCAAACACATCCAATCAAAATTTTTGAGATAGCCATTTTGTTCAGCGTAGTTGATTTCCCGATAGAAAATATGTTTTTGAGGAGGACACTCCACCACAACCTTCAGGGCAAGGTTTTTAAGATATGACCTGGGGGCATATAAGGTTTTTATAGAAGGTTTTGTCGTAGAAACTTCAAAAAAGGCTCATTCGATTGGAAATTCAAAGGGATAGTGCCGTTTTCAATAGTTGAAAGTGATTTGGGGGCAACTAACCCCCCTCTCACGCCCACCTTTTCCCCAAACACATCCAATCAAAATTTTGAGACAGCCATTTTATTAAACGTAGTTTTAAATTCTGGAAATTAGGTCTTTGAGGATGACACCTCCCCCACAGCCCTCAGGGAAAGAGTTGTAATTTAAGGATTCTCCGACCTTCCCATTATTTCTTATGGAAGGGATGGTCGTATTAACATTGGAGAGGTCTCATTTGACTGAAAATTGAAAGTCCTTGTTCACTTTTTAAGAGTCAAAAGAGATTGAAGGGCAACTAGCCCCCTCCCTCCTCCACGCACTAAATGCATCAGATAAAAATTTTGTTAAAATAGTTCAAAGTTCTGATAACAAAAAACTCCGGTGTCGACACAGCCCACCAGGGCCCGGGGGTAGGCGTTGTAAGTTATGCCCTGGGGCATAACTTATTAAAGGGGGTTTATAACTTATGAGAAGGGGTTTTGTATGGGAAAAAACACATAGGAAATCTATTATAATTATCCAACTATAAGGTTAAAATACATACTCTGAGATAGATGTAAAATTGCTTTGGCACACAAAATCCTATTAAGGTCAATTCCAAACTGTCGTGATCCCTTTGTGTCAGCAAGTGAAATGGTCTAAACCCCCTTATTGGAGCTATTTTTCAATCCATTCATTGTTGTCAATCGCTGTCCACAAGTTATGCAAGCTGTCTATTGTTCATATATAAGGTTTTTATCAAAGAGGTAATCGTACAGACTTTGAAAAAAGCCTCATTCGATTTAAACTGAAAGTTCTAGATCCGTTTTTTAAAATTCAAGAATAATCGGACAGTAAGCACCCCCCCCCCCCCCCCCCATGCCATAAAAACTTGAAACTTTTTGCAATAAAAAAAGAACAAAAATTAATTTAAAAAAAAATAACCGAAAAATAAGTTTTTCAAAGAAAAGTAAAGTCCATTTTAAACTTAAGCTCAGGAGATACAAATACATTTTAAAATTCAAACTCAAAACGACCAGAAATTACTATTAAAGAATAAATGAAACCCAAAACGAACAGAAATTAAATAAACAATCATAGCAAAAAACATACAACAAGTAATAATGTAAATGAATAAATAGATCTTAAAGCGAGTAATGCTTAGATTGAATATGAAAAGCAAGCTTAAAACGAAAACAAATATTTTACTATTAAAGTATAAATGAAACTTAAAACGAACAGAAATTAAATAACAATCAATGCGAACAAACATACAATATATATTAATGTAAATGAATAAATAAATCTTAAAACGAGTGAAACTTAAATTGAATATGCAAATCAAGTTTGAATCGAATAAAAATAACTACAAACAAGAGTTTGGGTATCGCCTCACTGCAGAAGCCTAAAACCTACTGCGTCATTGGCGCTTTACTGAAAACGAATTATATTACAAATATTTTTCTTTTGTAATTATATATTGAAAATAAATATTAAAATTACAGTAAAAATTTTGAACTGATGAGCTTTTAGCAATTAATATCATTATGCATCAAATATTCAGTTTAATTTATTAGTTCTTTTCAAGATTAGTCAAGACAAATATAGTTTCACTACAATCAGAATTTGGATACTGCCCCCTTCTTTAACTGTAAAAACCTAAAGCCTTCTGCGTCATTGGTGCTTCACTGAAAACGAATTACTCGTATATTATAAATTAATTATTTTCCAGTTCTTACAGCATTGAAAATGAAAATAAAAGTTACAGTGAAAAAAAAAACTTGAACTGATTGATCTTTCAACAACTAATATCACTATATATCTAATATTCAATTTGATTTTGCTTATACTTTCCAAGACTGTTCAAGAGTCATATAGTTTTGCCATTTTTTTAACTCTGCCATTTTTTCTAACTAATCGCGTTGGTTTGTTATGAAAACATTATATGGCTTCTAGGCATTTCTATTTGAGCGGAAAACTGCACCTCAAACTTTGTGGAACATGCATTTTCTTGCATGAAACACCAAAATACAAGAAAATGTCAAGTTTCGGAGTGTTCCACCACTCGCAATCAAGCGCCATTGGTATTTTTGAATCCGCATGGTCAATTTAGGGGATGGAGGGTAGGCTAATTCTCGTAGCAGCCCCATTCCGTCGTGGTATGATTCACACTTTCAACACCTGGCGTCCGGACTATCATATAATCTACCAAGCATACAACTACCCCAGATCAGCATCAATAAATAAATGAAACCCAAAACGAACAAATATTAAAATAAATATTAGAGTCAAACTCAAAACGAGCATAAATTAATATGAGTAGGGTTCAAAACCCCTATGCTTTCTAAATGCCAGAATATAATTTGTACTTTACTGAAAAAAAAATTCAAATGAGTTTACTGAAAAAAATGTGCATTGTCAATTTAATATACATATGCTGATATTTATTCCCTAAAATCTTAATTAATGAAAGAATTGTTTTCAGTAAAGCGCCAATGACGCAGTAGGTTTTAGGCTTCTGCAGTGAGGCGATACCCAAACTCTTGTTTGTAGTTATTTTTATTAGATTCAAACTTGATTTGCATATTCAATTGAAGTTTCACTTGTTTTAAGATTAATTTATTCATTTACATTAATATATATTGTATGTTTGTTCGCATTGATTGTTACTTAATTTCTGTTCGTTTTGATTGTTTTAATTTCTGTTCGTTTTGGGATCATTTATTCTTTAATAGTAATTTCTGGTCGTTTTGAGTTTGAATTTAACAAGTATTTGTATCTCCTGAGCTTAAGTTTAAAATGGCCTTTACTTTTCTTTGAAAAACTTATTTTTCGGAAAGTTTTTTTTTTTAATTATTTTAGAAAAATAACTTGTGAAGTTGCTGAAGGTGTATTAGGGAAGAAAGCTAGAACTGCAGCTAAAAATATTAGTGAAAAAGCTTTATGTTTAATAGAAAGGAGAAAGGACTTGTACAAGAATTAACTGAGTGATAGATCGTATGAAAACAAAAGAAATATAAAGAAAGTAGAGAAAGCATTAAAATATGAACTAAGGAGGGTGTGAAGTGGAGGCCATGGATAAAATTGCCGAGGATCTGGAAGATGCAGCTAGACGGCATAATAGTAAAATATTGTACTGGCACGTTAACAAATTGAGAGGGAGTAGTCAATCCGGACTTGGCCCAGTTAAAGATAGGAATGGGGTCGCAATTAGCGATAAGGAAAAAAACTAAAGAGAGATGGGCCGAACATTTTGAGATTTGCTTAACCGAGATAGAGTTGCAGGAAAAAATATAGAGAAAATGAAAAAGTTTGTGATAACTTGGATGTGAAGGAAGATTTGTTTTGTGAGGAGGAATTAGCAACAGTACTAAAAGGATTAAAGAATAATAAGGCTCCAGGTGCTGATAGGGTGGTAAATGAGTTCCTTAAATATGGTGGCTCTGAGGTTAGAAATAAGTTACTGAAGACTATGAATATGATTTTTGAAAAAGGGGAAGTACCTAACGATTTTAGGGAAACCTTAATTAAGCCACTTTATAAGAAAGGTGATAAAAGTGAGTGGGGTAATTATCGAGGCATTAGTCTGGTCTCTGTAGGTAGTAAATTACTTAGTAATATGATACTTTTTAGACTGAGAGATGCCGTAGACAAAGTTTTAAGAGAAGAGCAGCGCGGTTTTAGAAAGGTAGAGGATGTGTCGACCAAATTTTCACTCTTAGGCTAATAATTGAGAAGTGCCTGAGTTTTCAAACACCTTTGGTCCTCAGTTTTATAGATTATGAGCAAGCGTTCGATTCTGTTGATAGAAGAGCTTTAGTAAAGGTTTTATCCTTGTATGGTATACCAGACAAATACATTAAAGTGATTAGTGCAATGTACGAGAATAACACTGCTGCGGTTAAGGTAGGAAATGAGGTTAGCAGCTGGTTTTGTATTAAATCAGGAGTTAAGCAGGGTTGTTCTATCTCCTTTTGTATGGATTATTTTGATGGACTTTGTTTTAAGGAGCAGAGGAAAAGCAATGGGAGACCACGGAATCAAATGGGGAGGAAAAAGTCTCCTGGAATTGGATTATGCTGATGATTTAAGCATCGTAGATGAAAGTATGAGCAAAATGAATGAAGTTTTAGAGGTTTTGCGAGTTCAGGGTGCTAGAATTGGTTTGAAAGGCTAGGAATAAGTGAAGATGAAAAGGTGACGTTGGGTAATGAAAAGATTGATCAGGTGGGCAGCTTCACTTACATTGGTAGTATTATTAGTAAAGATGGTAGGAGCAGTGAAGATGTTAAATATAGAATAGCCAAGGCTCAGGGTGTTTTTTCACAGTTAAAAAAAAGTCTGGAAGAAAAGGAAGATAAGTCTGCAAACCAAGATTAGAATATTAGAAGCTAAAGTGATGACAGTGGTCAAATATGGCTCTGAAGCATGGACGCTCCGAAAAGCGGAAAAGATTTGCTAGATGTTTTCCAGAGAAATTGCTTAAGGATTTTTCTGGGTACCCGGCTGACTGACCGTATTTCAAACAATAGGCTATACGAAAAATGTGGTTCAATACCGCTCTCTAGGGCTATAATGAAAGAAAGGTTGAGGTGGCTAGGGCACGTTGTGCGGATGAAGGATGACAGATTGCCAAAGATTGTTCTTTTCGGCCAACCATCTAGGGCTAAACGGAAAGCAGGTCGTCCCCGTCTGGGGTGGGAGGACGTCATAAAGAAAGATTTAAAGGAAATGGGAACTTAGTGGGCGGGTGTAAAAAGGGAGGCTTTGAATAGATTGGGGTGGAGGAGGAACGTGCGTAGCTGTGTTGGCCTCAGGCGGCTTGATGCTGCGCTGAGTTGTTAGTAGTAGTAGTAGTATTTAAAAAACGATCAGAAATTAAATAAAAAAACAAGTTTTTTTCAACTGAAAATAAGGAGCAACATTAAAACTTAAAACGAACAGAAATTATGACGTATATGAGAGGGTTCGCCTCCAAGTCAATACCTCGCTCTTTACGCTAAAGTTTATTAGTACTTTCAAAAGAGCTATCTATTCTAATTAACCGGCCTTTGTGATTCAGTGGTTTGTGGTTCGAACAAAATTCAAACTTTAGCGTAAAGAGCGAGGTATTGACTAGGGAGCGAACTCCTTAATATACGTAATAAAAACATACAAATATAGAAATTCGTTACGTAAGTCAATTCGTAAGTTACGTCAGAACAAAATTTCGAGAAAGCCAATTAGCCAAAAAAAGGAAAATTAATATGCGAATTTCGTTTTAAATATTCATGTACGGTGAGCCACAATCAAAGCTGCATTAATTCAAAAACGTTCAGAAATTAACTAAAAAAACAAGTTTTTTTTTAACTGAAAGTAAGGAGCGACATTAAAACTTAAAACGAACAGAAATTATTCCGTATATGAAAGGGGCTGTCCCCTCCTCAACGCCTCGCTCTTTACGCTAAATTTTGACTCTGTCTCACAACTTTATTTTTTAATACAATGAAAAACTTTAGCGTAAAGAGCGAGGCGTTGAGCGAGATGTTGATATTGGGAATTATTTATTATTCGTTGTTCAATTTTGGTACTTCGCCCCCCCCCCCCCTCAAAAGCGCACACACTATAAAATTCTGAAAACCACTATTAAAAATAAAAAATACTTAGGCTACTTATATCATTCCTAAAATTGCTTCACTTTACTCCATCCCCAATTTTTGTCATAATTTTGTGGTGGCTCATTCTGAGGGGGAAAACCACTAAATCTGTTACCTTATTCCTTAATCGTATTCGACTTTTTTAAGTTTATATTATCTTTTGTAATTAGCTGCATTTCTCCAGTGATCCAATAGAGCCTTGCTTTGACCTGAAGAAAAAGAACCCCAAGTCCGGCGACAAGCAGTCTGGTCGAATCTTCGGTCTGCTCGTTCTAGAGCTGTCAACATTTCCTTCACATCTCAACTGGGGTTTGTAACCAAAATAGAACGAGGGTTAACGTTTGCCCATTGTTTACTTATAGTATTTGCTATTGGGAAGTATACAGACTTTTTCTTAGGGGGGGGGGGGTCTTGAGGTGGATGTCTATAGGGAGAATCTTTCTTGGGGAGGGAAATTTTCTGATGGGGGTGAATATTCCAGGTGAAATCTTATACTGGGGGGATTTGACAGAATTATTATAGGAAATTCTTTTTAATTGTCTTACATTCTCTTTGCCAAATTTTTCATGTGGAGATGTTCCGGAGGAATTATCCAAGGGTTTTTTTTCCGCGTGTTTTGATTTCCGGGAAATGCTTTCCATGGAAGGGGGCCTTTTTGGAGTGATATTTCTGGCATTTCTGATTAGAGATTAAAGTCTTATTCAAATGAAAGAATGCTAAGGAGAATTTTTCAGGCTGAATTGTCCGCAAGCAATTTTACAGGGAAGGGGATTCTCAGCAAAGATGGAGCTGTCTGGAGGGAATTCGAAGGGGGGGGGCGCACTTTAAGTTGGATGAAATTTCCACGAACGAGTTTTCTGTGAGGGGTATATTTCATAAAGGGTGAGCCAGGTTTTCCGGTATTATTTGAAAAACGAACAGAAATTATTCCATTTATGAAGGGTTGTCCCCTCCTTAATACCTTCCTCTGTATGCTAATGTTAGACTATTTGTCCCAATTTTGTAAGACCGTCTACTGAAACACGGGGGCCGTTTATTTAGAATAGGAAGCTTTTTTGAAAGTGCTAATAGCTTTAGCGTAAAGAGCAAAGTATGGAGGAGGGGCAATCCTTCATATACGGAATAAATCTGCCAAAATTAATATGCAAATTTTGTTCTAAATTTTCATATACGGTGAGCCAAATTCGAACCTGTAATGGTTGAAAAACGTTCATAAATTAAATAAAAAAAACACGTTTTTTTTTTTTAGCTGAAAGTAAGTAGCGATATTAAAACTTATAACGAACAGAAATTATTCCATATATGAAAGGGGCTGTCCCCTCCTCAACACCTCGCTCTTTACGCAAAAGAAAACTTTAGGGTAAAGAGCCAGGCATTGAGGAGGGGACGGCCCCTTTCATATACGGAATAATGTCTGTTCCTTTTAAGCTTTAATGTCGCTCCTTACTTTAAGTTAAAAACTTGTTTTTTTTATTTATCTATGGTCAAATTGGGAACTTTGAAGTCAGTGTACTAGTGAAACAATGTAGCTTATGTTTGATCTTTCTTTCAAGAATTTGGTGGTCTAAATATTCTGTCCGGTTGATTCCTGTTTCCGACGATTAGGGATGTTTGACATGTGTTAAAAGGGGTCAGTAGTTTTGCTACGAAAGGTTTCAGATTTCCAGTCTTACAGAGAGGGTGTATAAATCTTTTCCCGCAATCTGACACACTAGGATAATTTGGGTGAACTAAAGCGTGAACAGGTTTCCCAAAATACAATTAACTAGTAAATCAGTTTACTGTAAAGAAATGATGACTGAGATATACTGCAGACGTTTAGTTCATAATTATTATGCAAAAGCTTCAAATATCGAAAGGCGTGGGACCACAGGACCCCTCAAAGAGCTATTTATATTTGTTTGAAAAATAATGTAATCTTTGAAATTACCGTCCGTAAACACAGCTTGTTTTGTATATACTGTTAGTATGCTTGGAAGCAAAATGTACAGTATATTGCCTGTGTGAATGACACTCAAGGAATAGTGATCTTCAAGGTAAATCTAGCCAAGAAGCGGTCACAGTTTTGCGCAGCTGCGCAGAAATCTGCCGGTATCGTGCAGAAGTGAGTAGCTATTTTTTCTATTTAAAGACAGTATGTCCTTCAGAGCCATATTTGAAGAATGTCATCACTGTAGCTTCTAAAATTCTAATCTTGGTTTGTGGACTTATCTTCCTTTTTTTCCAAACTTTTTTTAACTGTCAAAAAATACCCAAAGCCTTGGCTATTCTACTTTCAACATCTTCGCTGCTCCGACCGTCCTTAATAATAATGCTACCACGATACGTGGAGCTGTCCACCGAATCAATCTTTTCGCTACCCAACGTCACCTTTTCATCTTCACTTATTCCTAGCCTTAGTGACTTAGTCTTCTTAACATTAATTTTTAATCCTATTCTAGCACCCTGAACTCGCTAAAACCTCTGAAAGTTCATTCATTTTGCTCACACTTTCATCCAGGATGCTTAAATCATCAGCATAATCTAAGTCCAGGAAAGTTTTTTTCCTCCCCATTTGATTCCGTGGTCTCCCATTGCCTTTCCCTTGCTCCTTAAGACAAAATCCATCAAAACGATCCATATAAAGGGGGATAGAACACAACCCTGCTTAACTCATATTTAATACTGAACTACCTAGTGCCCTTTTTAAGATTCAGATTGGTTGGAGGGGGCATATAAACTTTGAGGGGGCTCATTGGATTGATGATAGGAAGTTTTAGTGCTCTTTTTCAGATTAAGAGTGATGAGAGAGTGGATATCCCTCCCCAAACCTCTTATTCTCCCGAAATGCATCTGATAAAAATTCTGAGATGGCCATTTGTTGTCGTAGAAACTTCAAAAAATGCTCATTCAATTGGAAATTGAAAGGACTAGTGTCGTTTTTTTATTAGTCAAAATGATTGGAAGGCAACAAAACCCCCAAGCCCATCAATTCGCAAAATATATCTAATACAAAAATCTTGAGATAGCCATTTTGTTAAGCGTAGTTGAAAAGTTTGGATATTATGTCTTTGACAATCCCCATACCTTCTCAAGACCAGAACATAATTTGCGCTTTACTGAAAAAAAAAATGGCTATGGAAGTCAGTTTAGTGTACATATACTGATATATATTTTTTAAAGTTCTAATATTTTTTGTTTATTTTTTAAAGTTAAAAAAGTTAAAATATTTTAAACGTATTTTGTCGTTTAATGTTGTAGGATGAAAGGATTAGAACGGCTTTTGAGTCTTCAACGAGAAAGTGAACACAAAACAGATATTTTCGTTTTAAAAAAACACTAGACAAGATAAGTTTGTTGTAAAATAAGATTAATAATTAATAAATATACATTATAGCTATATAGCTGTAGCTACTATTAAGAAATTATATTTTTCTACTATTTTAAGAATGGATTCTTATTATATAAAATTTTATTTTCGAAAAGTCAATGTCAATAGAAAACCCAACAAAAAATAAAAGTCAAAATTAAAAATTATTGAAAAAAAATTCCCTAACATAGTAACAACAAAAAAATAGCAACACATACTATGGATTCTTATAGAAAAACTGAAAAGATATAAAATTTTATTTATCTATGAAAAGTCAAAAGATTAATAATAAATTAGAGATGCGCATTGCATCAGATTTGGCAGTTATGTCTCTATTTAAAAGCATGGAACCTAACGGGACCATCGGAGATGTGCTTTTTCAGGCAAAGGGTTACGCTTGTCACGCACACTAAAATGAAATAGTGTTGCAATAATCAGTCGAAATGACACATCCCTGCAGCCTAGTTCCAGGTTATGTTGTGGGAGTCCTTGTAGTACTACGCGGCACTAGGCCAAAGGCCTACTTTTACGGTGGCCAAGTTGATTTGGGTAAAGGAAGATACGTGTAGGGACTAGGATAGAGAGGGCCATTAGCCTCAAATTTTCAAGGCGCGTCTTTGGAATGTAGAATGTTAGAGGGATACTAATTTGAATGAACTGATGCTGGGAGAGTGGAATGTGTTAGGGTTAGCAGAAACATGTAATGATTATGAATCTTTTTAGATAATTATGAATATTTTTGGGTATATAGTATGCAATCTAAAATGTAAAAATATACGGAGAATTGGGTGTGCTTTTTAGATGAAAATGTTTTTAATTCAGTTTTTCGTCTCAAATCAATCCATAATGTATGGCGTGGCTAAAGTTGGTGTTAAGGCAGATGATTTGACTTTTGTTAGTCTAGATCACTTTTGTCTGACTTTTTTGTGCCCTTTTTTTTGTCTAGATCTTTTTTTTTCTCATACTTAAGATTGGATACAAGGTGTATTCTTCGAACAGAAACAAAGTTTTTATTCTGAGAAATATAGTGATTGTGATTTTATTTATTTCAGATTATTTCAACGCATATACGGGATAACAGTTGAGCGCTCTGTCCATGAATTTGGAAAATCTGAGAAGTCTCTGACAGCTGAGGATTTGTATAAAATTATGGGAATTGGTAAGAGGAAAAGTAAGGATCATGGGTGAAAAACGCCAGGGTTAAATTTGTTAGATTTTTCTGAGAATGAAAGGATGGTTACTTTAAATGGGAAGTTTGGCAGGGATATTAAAGCGAATCTTTCATGTTTTTCTGGTTTCCTTTTGGGTTTTTAGCCATTTATTATTATTATTATTATTTATTTCTAACCCACAGTGTACAGAGGTACAATACGTGGAGTATCGCCAGGAAAAACACATAAAATGCATCATAAATCAATATAGAAATCAAAAATTACCAGTTACAGAGTAACACATAAAAATTAAAAGAAACTAAAACAAAAAAGAAATAACATGAAAGGAGGGGGAAAAGAAGAAGAGAGAAAAAAAAAACTCACAACTTTCAGAATCTAATAAGCAGTAATATGCAGAAATATTGAAACAAGCTGTCATCATTATTATGATTATTTGATTTTTACTCACTCTTTACAATACTAAAAAATGTAGAGAGACCAAACAGAGAAAAACAACTAAACAAATAAAAGAAAAAACTTACGACTGAAAAAACCTGAGAAACCTGAAAAAAGGTGATGGTGCGGAGAAAAACGGATACAAGCAGTATTTGAAAGTTTTCTGTGTAGTGCTTCCAGTTTTTCAGTAATATTAGGAACAAGAAATGTATTAATAATTGCCCGGTTTTTAGTCCAAGGTGGAAGAAACAACAAAAATTTACAAAATATAAAATAATTAATCCGGATTCGTTTTAACTCATTTTTCTTAAGAAGGAGAAAAATTCCAGAAGCAAAAACAATTGAATGGTCACAAAAAGTTGAGTAGAGCTTGGCCAACGCGAGTTTATTATATTTACCTCTATTGTCAACAATCTTAGCATATCCTAATTTAATTTTCATATTAATATCTGAGACTGTGCGCTGGCGCAATCTCGGAAGACTATTAGTAATAGAAATACTGAGTCATCGAAGAGAATCTACGAGAGGGATAGTAAAGCCACTGCAGTGAAGGGAAGTACTAGAAGTGTTATTAAAAGAAAGAAATTTACATTTATCTACATTAAGAGAAAGGCCTATGTCTGAAAAAGAAGTGGCAACACAAGAAACCATGTTAGATAAACCAGTTTTAGGGCGGCTTATAAGAAGCAGATCATCAGCGTAAGCCAGGTATGAAACATCAGAAAAACCGGAGAGATAGGTAGCCGATATCTTTGCCAGTACTCTTGAAATACATAAATTAAATAAGGTCAGAGATAAAATTCCACCTTGCCTTAAACCTCTTTTCAATTTAATAGTAGAAGCTGGCACAGATTTCAGCCGAAGAAAAGAATTAGAGTACCAGTACCGAAGAAGTAAAATAACCGATAGATTGACACCGCAACCACGAAGAGCAAAAAAGCTGCCTATGACATACACTATCAAAAGCTTTTGATAGATCTAAAGTACAAAGAAATATACTCCTTCCCTTAGAAGAATTTTCAAGGAGCAAAGAAGATAATACACGATGTACGTGTTGACAACCTAATCTGGGCTTAAATCCAAACTGGTTATTCTCTCTCAAGCATATTATTAGTCACTAAAGGTAGTAATACATGCTCAAGAACTTTACTAAAAGTGCAAGAGATAGTAATAGGTTGGTAAGAAGAGCAAATTAAAGGAGAATTTCCCTTCTTTAAAATTGAAGAAACCTCTCAAAAAACTATCCAGTACACTAGAAGTACAAATGCACATCTGGAGAAGTAGGTGTATATGGTCAATAAGGGGGGGAGCAATCTAATAAAAGGTGAAATCTAGATATACCATCATTATCAACATTATCTGATTTAAGTTTCTTAATTGCTTCAACTACGGATGAAAAAGAAATGGGAACACAAAGACGCTGAGATAGAGGGGTACTAAAAATAGCAGAAAGAGAATGAGTATACAAAGAATGCACACGGTAATTAACATTAGAAAAAATAGACGAGTAATGGCCATGCCAAGCAGATGCAGGAAGACAATCACTACTTGGCACATCACTTCTAATCGACTCAGAATTAATAACTTTTCGCCATTCTCTCTTTGACACTGGAAAATCCATACCACGATAACACATTGACTTAAGATATTTTTTATATTAACTGCGCGTCTTACGCTTAAGGTCAGATACAATTCCACAAGGCGGTCTTTCACATTCATTCCAGACTTTTAACCAAAACTTAGCTTTATTTTTCAAAGTTTTTAAATTAGGATCTAAAGATCAAATAGGTTTTTGCGTACCACATCTAAAACGTTGCAGTGGCACTGCAACTGCCTCGGCATCTTTTAGACATTTAATTATTTGATTATAATAGCAATCCAGGTCCATTTTGCAATTCACTTGTATAGAGCTCTGAAGCAGATGATAGGGAACTCGTATAGCAGACAGTAGGGTTGTTAGTGTAAACGCATAGAGAGGAACATCAACTTTCTTCCAATTACTTTTTTCAAACCATTTTGAAGACCAGGGTACTTTACAAATACTTGCAGGGTTTAAATTCAGTGTAAGAGTAAGTGAGATAGGGAGATGGTCTAAGTCTTGTTCTTCAGCGTGTACAAACACTATTGATGTAGTAATACTAGGTGAGCAATAATGTGATCAATATTGCTCTTACTGCCTGAATGGTGAATATAAGAATACGGATGAGTTTTGGGTATAATATGATAAGATGGAAGGCAATCTAACCACAAATCCCTTCTCACTGATCAGTTATTTATATCCGTCACCAATGATCATATAACCTAGAGAAATAGAAAGAATTTTTTCCACTAAAAACTTCAATTTGTTACAAGCTTTAGCATATCTAGCCATCGATCTGGAAGAACCATCATCTTAAGGCGGATAAGAATTAATGAAAACTATAGTGTCTATACGAACAGCCAAAAAAAACTCATCCGAGTAAAAAATCACCGGCAAAACCAAATTAGGATTGCGCATAAAAACACAAGCTAGCCCGCCGGATGGGCGGCCTGTTGTGGTTCTGGCAGTAGTAAAAAACACATCATGATGAAGGCTCCGACGCAAAACGTTAATTCTAAAGTCTGTAAGAAGATACTCCTGTAAACAGACCAAATAAAAATCATTGTAGAGCTCATCAATAACGAAGTCCTTATCCTTTGTACCATTAATATTAAACGATATTATTGAAAACTCCAAAGTCATTGTAAAAGTGGGAACGCGACATTAGTTCCTTAGATACAGGGCAGGACAGGCTATAAGAAGCATGATTTTTACCACAGTTAGCACACTTGGGAGCAGCACTACAAGGACTATCCTTAGTAGAAAGATGTGACCCAGCACATCTGGCACATTTCGGGACATTGCTGGTGCAAGCATTTTGAAAGTGATCATATGATCGGCAATTGAAGCAGCATTTAGGTATTTCCTTAAATTCGTCAATTCGAAAAAATTCATATCCAAATTTAGCTCCTTCTTTGAAATAAGCAGACTGAGTGAAGGAGTCTTCAAATTCAAGCTTGACTGACATAGTCTGGCCCAGTCGATTTGCACTTATTATACCTTGCAGTCTATTAATAACTGAAAGGTCGACATCAACTGGGAAACCTCTGAGAATCCCAAAAAAGTGCTTGGATCGTATTTTAACTGTTGCTCCGGTAATAAAGTTCTGAACTGATGTACAAAAATCTTCAGTTGCAGATTTATCGATATTGACATACCATCTGTCTTAACAGGTTTCACACTACAAACTAATTCATGCCCAGCTATTTCATCGAGAACAGATTTGCGTTTAATCAGATCAGACAGATCTGAAGGCACTTTAGAGACAATAACTGTCGTATGAGTGTCAATTGCTGGGGTAGGTTTGGGAAGTTGAGGAAAATTCAACTTATAATTGTCAAGTTCTCCTGACATTTCAACAACCACTTGTTGTAGCTCATTAAACTTAGAGAGTAAAGAAGAATAAGCATTTGCAAGGAGATATGGGACCCCTGTAGGTCGCTTTATCACAAACATAGGCACAAAAGTGTCGCTACTGTCAAGAGATCTTAACAGAGAAATAATGTCACTAAAATGATTAGAAAGTGCAATGTTACCCTTACGTACTGGGCAATCCGATTCAGGTGCACTTATTTGCCACAGTAAACTTTTAAGCTTCTTTGAGTATATTCACGTCAAAAAACTCCAAACCATGTCTTTTGATAATATCCTCCTCAATTCCGCTTAGCAAATTGCTTTGAATAAAATTCAGAACCGGAGAATATACAAGTTCAGGCGTTTTGTCAGAGCTTTTCATGGCTATCGCAATCACCACACAAATAAAAAAGTCAATATTGATTCAAGAAAAAATACTGAATTAATAAATATCGAAATATAGGTCAAACTAAAAGCAAAGTAGATTCCATTTTATAATCCTCTTAAAGTTAACTCGAGTCAAACAACTCACTTGGAATAAATTATGACCTCACCAAAATAAATCCAGACAGGAATAACATTTGCCATGTTGTATAGAACTTAGAAAACATACTTCAGAACATACATTGTGTTTTGATGATAAAGAGAAAATGGCTGTGAGGCTAGAAAATTGTTTAGATGAGGAGTGTCCAGAGGTTCTAGCAAGATCATATGTCCTTTAATTTGTCAAGAATAGTAATTAAGGATGCCAGAGTGAACATTTGTCATGTTGTAGAGAGCTTAGAAAACTATATAAGAAAACAGTGAAAGTAATAAAGAGGATGGAGAGTGTGAAGACACCTAGGCAGCAGTAAAAGAAAAAGTATAACAAAACCTTTTGAGGAAAAGTGAAACATCCACTAGGAGGCAAAAATCAGCCAAACAAATCCACAGTATAAATTTTGCCAGAGAAACTATAAAGGAAAAAGAGAAGAGGTATCGTTCACAGAGGCATGACTAGATTAAATCAGTCACCTAGTTGGCTTTCCTCTCAACGTGGACGATTATAAAATGACCGAGCCCATAATGGCACAACAAGAATGGAGTACCCTAAAAAAAAAAAAAAAAAAAAAAGAGAGACTGTCTGCTCTAGACTTGGATGGTGGTAAACTGGATCTAGAGTAGTGCCCTATGCACTACTACACTTTATATCACCTTATTTCACTTCAGATTTGAATAAGATGGAATTACCAATAAGCTGGAGCACGTCGATAGGAACACGTATATTTTGGAAAAGGGGTCAAAACAAACACTAAAGCTACGGGTACATTCTCCTTGCGAATTCCATAGATAAGTTGTTTGCTAGGATAATCTACTAGATTAAGAAATTGGTTGAATAAGAATGAAAAATAGCGGTTGGACAGGCCAGTTTTAAGGAGGAATTTAGCAAAATCAATCAGAAGTTTGTTGAACATTGCTTAATTAAGAAACAGGTAAGTGAGATTGGTGTTAGGCTGTACGGGGCATCTTGAATTTAAAAGGGGTATTAGATAGTATTAAGAGGGATCGGCTAATAATTGATAGTTTTAGTTTTAGTCTACTATATTCGTTTATTTGGCTGCTGATTCGAGCGTGTGGTATACCGAAGTTTGTGGTGAAACTAGCCAAGAAAGTTCCATGAGGTGGTTTGATTAAATCCTGGGGTAAAACAAAGTTGTCCTCTTTCTCCATGATTATTTTTCAGTTTTTGTGAATCATTTGCCAGAGTATTTTAAGGTAAATTGGGCATCTATGCTGGCACTTGGCGTGTTTATGCTAATGTGTGCAGATAACATAACGTTGGTCATAGAAATAAAGGGATAAGTTGCGGCCCATAGATGACAGGACAAGGGTATACTTAAAGAAGAAGCTCAAGTCTGGAAGGTGAAAAATTGGCACAGTATTGTTCATAAGAGAAGGAAGGATTACTTTTAGGTGTTAGGGTAGGTGTCTGAAATTGAGAAAGAATTTACCCATTTAGGTTTTAATTTGATAGCGAAGGGTAAGTTCAGCAAACATATAGAGATATGTTTTGAAAAAGACAAGTAAGCCTCTTGTTTCGCAACTACGAGTGAGTGAGCTAAGATTAAAAATATAAAGCAAATTCTTCTTCGTAAGACAGTTCAGGAAATGAATTACAGCTGTGAAATTTAGGGGCATGAAAATACTACTACTAAGTTAAAAAGTATTCAAGGGTGATATTTTAAAAGCGGTCTTAGAATAAGTAATTTGTTAATGATTTGATGACTGAGGGGGACTTAAGGCTGATATAATTATAAAAAAGAAGAATGATAACTATGACTAGGATTTGGGAATAGCTCCAGAAGATGTATTTGGTTCCGTGTTGTGAAAATACCGTACTTAGATGTTCCACATGAGAATAAGAATAATTCGTGCCCATGAAATAGAGAGAATACTGGATGTTCTATGGGTGAGTGAGCCATAGAATGAAGGTGCGAGTGTGGGCGTTAATGTCGGCGTGATGACAGAAACAGTGAAAAAGAAGCTAATCGACCAGGAGATTCAAATGTGGCACAAGGTGACAGAAAAACACCGATTTCTAGAACTTTTTGCATGTGTTAAACAGGTATAAAGAGATGAAAAATAATTTAAGGCAGGAATGTAGACAAATGAGTTCGGTTCCAAACACTGCTCGATGTACGCTTTCCCTTAAAATTTCTGCTCCACTACATACATACCAAATAAAACATACCAGTTATTTGGTATGTATGAGAGGGGAGGGGCTACCAATTGGGTAAAGAAGGAATTGTATGGGTAGGATCAGGAAGTGAAATGGCTCTTAAATTACCAATTTGTACTTTGTAGGGGAATACAAAGATCTGATAGATTTAACTTTATTGAAAAAAATAGCTGAACAAAAAATAGTGAGAAAAAAAGGATTTTGAAGAAATTAGAAAGCCGAAAAAAAACCTGACACTAAAGCTGAACACAGAGTTCTTTTTTAAGGTTTATAATGAATTGTATGCCGTGTTCGTATTTTCATGACCCTTGTTGGCTTCTGTGGAAATGAATTCTTTATTATTATCATTATTATTATTATAATCTTAATTCTTAAGCATAAAATCTGGACGAAACTTTAAAAATACTATATTAACTACTGATACAAATATGTCAGTTAAAAACGAACCAAAACTAATTTGACAAATTTGAAAATTTTCCAATATATTTGGATGGGGGAGGGAGAAAAGTTTTTCGAAAATATCCCTTTCATCTATTGACTTGGACCATGTTTAAGCCTAGAACTTTGATTACCCTGAATAAAGTTGCCGTTAAATCAGAAAAACAAATTTTGGGTCTTGAGTTCTTCATAATAGTAATCTACTTCATTAGTTGACATATCCTACGAGTTTTCCTTAATCAGCACATTCAACATAAAACCTATATGCCTTGAAAGAAAAGAGTACACAAACATCAATGCTTTATATATCTATTAGGGCAATACTTGATACAATTTTCAAACATTGGCAGAATCATTGTCAAACCTTTAAATTTACAGAGTTTGGCAATGCTGGTACGTTTTTCATTTCTTCTTAGAGTATTGAGCTTGCTGTGACTGTTGGAAGGTTACAGCTGGTTGTCCGCTTTGATTGACTTGAACTATACGGTCTCCATATCGGGTAGCGCTGCCCTGAGCAGCCTAATAGTAAAAAAAAAAAAATATTCATTTTCTGTTTTTTTTTTAATAGCCAACATTTTCAAAAAGATGTAATGTAAAATGAATAAGTTAGTAGAAGTAAAAAACAATTAAGTAAGAACAATTTTTAATAAAAATGTTTATTATTTGATTACAAATGTGTTATAAAGAGTCTTTTCATAGTTCTTCAAAGCAGTCTAAAAATCATCAACCATTCACTAAATCAAATAAATTTTAAATTAATAAATTTTATAAATATATAAATAAAAAAATATAAAATAAATAAACTAAATAAATTTTAACAAATCGAAAAGTAGGACAACAAAAGTCATTGAACAAAATGTTACTATATAACTTAGAATCAGAAGTAATGCAATAGAATACAAATTAATTAATGGTGCTTTTTTGTAGATAATACTGCTTGAGATTGACATAATAGACTATATAAATGTAAAGAAAAACTCTTGGTTCAAAAATTAATATGAAAGGTCCTTGCCTTGACTTGAATATCTCCTGAAAAGAAATATTTTCATTTCTTAAAATGTCTTTCAGAAATTTTGGTTTGCGACATAGTAAATTTTATTATGACTTGTGTCATAGAATGCCAGAACAGTATCTGAAACTGTAAAGTTCTGCTGGAAGCAATTACGTTTTGGTAGTAGCAAATCTGTGGGAGAAAATGTGGGAAAAACTTAAATGCGTTTTGAGTCGTTTTGTAGGTCATCAAAATCAACTTAAAATTTAAATTGCTTTTGGCAAGGCCGTATCAAAGGGGGAGGGTTGCTGGGTTTAAACCCCCTCAAAATTTTTGTCAAACTCATAAAAAATGACAAAAATTCATATAAACAACTTTTTGATACGTTTTGTAATCCCCCCCCGCGTAAAAATCCTGGATGCATCCTCTGTTTTTGGTATGCAGCCTATGTCCATTAAGTCCATTGTATTTTAGCGGGGATGATGATAGCATAGATTCCAGCATCAATTATTAAAACAACTACTACATTGCAAAAGTCGCAAGTAAATCAATAGAAAATGTTATTTACCTGACGGTTTCCACATACAAAAATGAAAGCATCCGTCGTGTAAAAGGCGTTAATTTGGTCGGTGTCTGTGCCTTCAGGTAAGAAATATTTTCTAGAGAGTTGTCGTTGAACCAAGCCATATTCATCTTCTCGTTCCTCTTGCAAAGCTTCAATTTGAAGATACCCATCACAGGCTCTAACTGTCACCTGAAATTTTATCATAGCTTACATGAATATTTTTAGGATGTTATGAAAATAGAGTACGTATAATTATCGGACAGTTCCCCTTACATCAAACATCTCAAGCATGCTTTCGTTCAATCAAGCATGTCAATTCAGTGTAAACATAAGCACAAATATTAGACAAATCAGTATCATCCGTTAAAACAATCAAAAAATATAATAAATACTAACTAATAAGCAGGCAACAACTCAAATAAAACTTCTATGTGGCTTGAATTACGGGAGATAGCTATTAGGTTACAAATGCCATTTAAGGATTGGCTACTTTTTTCAATGACGTCGCGACAAACTTTTTTAGTCTACCATTAAGTTCCAGGTCGTCATCGAATAATGAATCAAGTTCCATGTGTCATCAATTTACGTATTTGGCCTATGTGTTTGACTTTAAGCGCTGTTGACACTTTGTTTTTGTTTTTGATAGTTTTTTCACCACCTTAGTTAGCTTTTTTAATTAATCTTACACTGTTAACAACATTATTAACGTCAAGGTGTGTCCAGTTCTTCAGTTCAGAGTAGTCCAATTTGATCAAAGAATGAACAGCCGAGCTAAAGAAAGTAGTTTTATGATCAGGAAAAACTCAGCATACTTTTTAACGCTTTTAAGAAGGTCCGAGCCCAAACCCTTCGTTCCCCACGATGCCATGTTGATAGTAAGTAATAAATATGACAGTATTTTTATTACCGGCTATAATTTTTCTGTACGGAAAATCTGAGATCTTTTTGAATTTCGTGGAAATTGTTCAAAACAGAAGCTTTAAGAAAGACATAGAAAAAGTGTGTTCACAGAACTATCGATTTCTCACGGCTTAGTGCTGCGAAAAGTTTGCAACAGAAGCACAAAAGAAAAAAAAAATATATTTAATATATTTTTTACTCACTATTTTACCAGGTAAAGTCTTACCTCATCGGCAGAGAATTGTTGAACATCAACGAAAACCACAAATTTATCTTTTTCCACTTTAAACTCAGAAACGCCAGTCTCTCGTCGTCCATAGGATACAAATCTTCGTTTTTGGTAGAGTCCCTCTGCAAAACAATATGGATATATTGGCAGCGTTGAAAGACAATGATGATATTGACAGTGTTTTCTTATTGTACTAAGTCTCTGGCAACGAATTTTTCTTACCAATGCCCGTTTTTGTTTCATCACAATTAACTTGAGCCATACCTTTATTTCGCATTGCCAGGTAAAGATGGTTAATTGACATTGAAATGGGTAGTAAGCAAAAGTGCGACCTACTGAAGGTGGATCTAAAAATATGTTATGTACAAGCATTAACTGATTTTTAGCTTTAAAGCCACTTTGTCGGCATTAGTACTAGATAGACGCAGCCTTTTTAAAGCTAAAAAACCGGCATTATTTATTTAAGATAGGTGTATTTCATGCTAACTTTCGAACTTGGATTTTTTGTTGATAACAGTCATATTGAGCACTTTTTATGCAGACACTAATGGTATCTCTCACTTCTCAAACGTCTGTGAGGCTAAGTATGTTACTGTAATCTTTTATGTTGCACCCACTTTTTTCTGCAGTAAGACGGAAGCTATCAACTTGGAGCGCCCATATTGCAGGAGAGTACATTGGAAGGAAAATAAAAGGGCATTAAAGGACATTGGAGGTTAATTTATACCCCTCCCGTCCAAAACATCTTATAAATTTATGTAAAGCCTCTCACCGAGAAAGCAAAAACCATTTTAAGGAAAAGCGAAGCAATTTTTACAAAAAAGAAATTTACAAATATTTCCATCTAAATCTTGGTAAAAATAAAGTTCCTGGTAGCACTTGCTCCCTCTACTAGGAAATTTTCGGGTGAAAGTCACGACTATTCCCCACTTCTCTCCCTTTTGTACCAGTAATTATATGAAACTGATAGTTTGTGCTATATAGACAAAATCACAATAAGAGGGAAACTACCGCCCCTCACCACCCATATTACAAGTATAGTCCAAAATTATTCCCAGGACATACGAGAGAATAGAAATAATCTTTTGCGCCTCTTCTCGCCCTTGAAACACTGTTTAATATTTAATTGCTGATTCCTTCCTAACAGCTGGAGCATAAACAAACATCTCTTTGCGCAATTTTATAAAGCCTCAAATGAATTAACTCAGTTAAATGAGTGATTAAAATAGGAGTCTATATTAAACGTTCATTTCGTGTGGAATACATGCATCTTTAGGTTTGAATTTGCCACCGTGATACATTGCTATCTCTGACACTGCGAAGATCAAACAATAACTTTTTGGTAATTTTAAATCGATAGGCTATCTCAGAATGCTCTATCATTAGCTTTTTTCTTTGGGGTAAATTGTTTCGTGCCACAGAAAACATCACTTTATCATGGCATAATAGTTTTTGCTCCTTAAAATTTTGCACTAGAAATTATAATTTCCCTTGGAATTAGCCTTCTCCTGATGCTCTACGACCAATGGCTCAATGCTATTACCGATGAAGAAAAAACAAATAAGTAGACCTCCGTGATCTTTCTTCTTGGAAGTAATACAAAATATCGTATTTCTGTAGATAGCAGCTTTAAACCTATCCAGTAGTATTCTCTAATACGCCAATGGCAGCAAAAAGATGTTTTACCCCTTTTTAGAAAATGGTGTACATTTTTCTGTCTCGTAACCTTTGGTATGTAGCTTCAAACTCAATGAAATGTACAACCGCCATTTTGTGTTTTGTGCATGCTTTTAAAACTCGTCTTTTTCAGTTTTGGTTACTATTAACACAAGTTCTTTACTTGCAATTTATTATCACGAAGTTTTAGAAACAAACTTGTGTACTACTTGTTGCTTATGAAATGACATCATGTCACTTTGTGCATGATTTAACGCTAAATGTTTTTATAGACTATGGCACAAGTTATTTTATTGTAGGCACATATTGGACAAGTGCTTGAAACTGAGTTAGATGGATACTAGATACTAGAGATACTAGATGATCTAGTTGAATGAGTTAGATGGCAACGAGCAGTTTTAACGTTCACTTTTGGTATTTCTACCATAGTTCCTTCTTGAAAAGGCGCTTCATTCAAGGCAAGTAAACATTTAGAAAGCCTTGGTCTTCCAAAATTCTTGCTTATTTTTTCCTATGCTACTGCAGAGTAACCAGTCTAAGTTCTCTTTTATTGTGCTTCTTAGACATATTTCGCCTAGTGGCCTAGGCCAATCCCTTTTTTATTGCGTTCCTTTCCCGTGGTTCAAAGTGCTCGCAATCTTTGATCGAAACCCATTTTGACATACCAGAGCTATTTGCAGAACATGGTACAACACACAGCGAAAACCTCTTGGATTTATCTTTATTTATCTTTGGATTTACCACAACATTTGAAACGATGCTTAACTTATATTATCTTGTCAAAGATAAGTATGATGCGAAATCATGCATTTGATAATTTAGTTTTTTTTCAAAAATTGCATTTTATTTTTATATTTCTGTTACTATGGGCCAGAGTTCCTTGTCTACTATAAAGTTCTAACCTAAACTAGGTTGGAGCTACCACTGCAACCACGATGAAACCATCACGAATTACCAGCTTAAACAGTTAAGGCTATATGACCCGACACCCTTTTGTAACCTACGATTATGACGTTATTCCTGGTCTTATATACGAAGATGCAGCTTTTTGTCAAAATGTTATTTTAAATATTACGTTTTGCTAATTGTAAAAGCAATTAGATGTAGCAGATTCCTTTAAAACGCTCCTTTAAACAGCTCTCTATGATGCTCAAGGACCCGCCCTCCCCCCTACCAGCGGGGAAAAAAAAAGAACACATCAGTGCTTCCCATGCAAAAAAGTGATTTTGCTTGTTGTTCAAGCCAAGGGACTGTGAGTTTCCTGAATAGAATTTTCATTAGAAGTAATTCTAATGGCGCACTTTTGTTTCCATCCGACGCTATTTTTTTGTGGGGGGGGGGGTAAGGTTATGTTTTAGGTTACTATTGACCGTGGTTCATCCTCTAGGCTACTAGGTTGCAGCTATCGCTACAACCATGACTTTTGGCCAAGGCTATTTTCAATGGCATACTTTCTGTTTCGATCCGACACCATTTTTAGAGGTTTTAGGTCATTTTGTTTGGTTACTACGGGCCGTGGTTCATTCTTTACTAGGTTGCAGCTATCACTACAACCAAGGTAAAAACGGAAATACAGCTTTAACGCCAAACTAAATAAACTAATATTTTTAGATTGTCTCAATCTGCCATACCCTTTGATTAACCAATCTCTATCCCAAAAACTTTCTATTACTTAACGTAATAGCTCCCAGTTAGCCCCTATTAAAAAATCCAACCACCCTGGAGAAAAACTTCTCCGTCAATCCTTCTAACACCATTCAAATATCCAACAAGCGCATACGGAATGACGTAACACTAACATCAGGACCAGTCTAGGTATGTTTGTTTATGATTTTGAAAACAGGAACTAATAAATTTTAACCATAAAGTTCAATTCTTTTTTGTTGAGATAAAACATCAGCTACAGCCATTGTTTTTATTTTAGTTAAGAAAGAAATTTGTTTATTTATATCGGCTTATTTTATTTGATTTCAGGCATTACAGTACCTATTTTCATAGCCCCTAATCACCTGAGTTCTAATGACTGCAATTGTTATTCCAAGTGGAGTATTTTTATTAATGATAGGATTGAAGTTGTTGTGGAGTAGGACGAACAGAAAATCTGAAATGAAAATTAATACAGAAATAAAATGTGTCCAAAACCCTATAATTTTTGTTACTTCATTACCCATTTCTCCAATCCATGGTTTGAGGGAGAATATCATGCCTGTTCTAGACCCAGGAACAAACAAACTGATGCCAGAAGAAATAAAACAACCTGAACCTAGGGCTTTACAAAATGTTCAAGACCATGACAAAAAACCAGGTAAAATGCTCCAATTTGATGAAAAAGTGAAAGTTCTATACTTTAACATCAACGAAGAACCTAGAACCATAAAAAGGAATAGAGAATGCATAAGACAAATTAGATGTAGAAGCAAACGTTCAAAATCTTCAATATATTCAGCTAATATAAGGAAGAGTGTCATGCGAGGAAAACCCTGAAATCGAGAATGGACATGTTTTTCTCTATTTTTAACTGTTGTGACATGGTTATTGTATCAGATGCCACGATACTGTTTCTGAAAATATTCTTTAAAAGTATTCAGGGATTTAGGATATTACCTGGGTCTACAGGATCAACAATCTAGGATTATGGTTTGCAGTGGTAACTGTCACCTAGTCAGCCATAGTTTCATTTCAAAGAATTTGGTCGGACCTCGGACTTACCGCGAATATTTCTCATTTTGCACGCTGTCTTGTGTGCAAATGTGATCATGTTTCCAGCAATACCTGCAACTTAGTAAAGAACTATCTCCGGCCTATTAAACCGAAAATTTAGAAGTGTTTTCTGAAAAACCGTCGAGTGATGAATGATCACCATTTAAAGTTGATTCAGGAATGGTATAAGTTATTTCGGCTAATGTTAATTGTAAAAGTTTATTGCAGTAACCAGTTTAAGGAGATTTCAAAGAATAGCTTAAACCCTTCAAACAAAGCGCTGAATCAGAATGAAAGCTGCATCATTGGAATCGTCACAGTCGAAACCCCTATTTTGGAGAATTACATTTCCCCGTTTTGAAAAACATAGAAAATCACTTTTTCGCATTGGAAGCAGAGTGATTCATTCTTTACTCGATTCCAGATAAGAAATGGCCGAAGGATGTTTCTGGTTTTATGTACAAGCATAAACAACACCATTGGATAGGGGTGTTAGGTTAGATAGCAAACTTTTGAGCCATCTGCACGCACTTTTGCCTGGTTTTTAAAATTTCCCAGCACTGGTGTTACAAAGTTCTAACCAGGCTGTTGAATAATCAAAAATCTGTAGGAGCCCATTTTTAAAAAATTTGGTACATAGCCTAGTTTTATTAGTAAAAAAATTACCAAAATTTGCAGCAACGCCTCCAAATCCATCATGATGGCTTAATATGGCGTTATAGAAAAGGGTTATCTAATGCAATTTATTTGCATAACTGTTTCACATGGGTGCGACACTGATTCTCAGATTTCGACTTTTCCCTTTACATTTACAAACAACCTTTTACCTATTTTCATTAGTTCTTTCATTTTGATTTGCTCTATACTCTCGTGAGACCTGAAGCATGGTTTGCACAAGTGACAAAACAATCCAACTAAATTTGTAAGGTCGCAACCCGATGAGTTTTAAGTCATTCAATCTAAAATTTGGCGTTTTCTTTATCGTAGAAATGCAGTATGATGTCAAACCCAGAGAGCCACTCACCCGCTTAGGTAGCTTTTCGATTATTATTTTTTCGCTCATTTTTTCTGTTCCTCATAGAGTTTTCTTTACCATCTTAGATAATTTTCCAATTTACTCTATTCTGGCTTCCATTTTGCTACTCAACTTCCATCACAGCTGAAGTTCCAAACCAATTGCCTTGTAAACCTAACTGTAATTATTACTTCTGCTCGAAATATATTACGCAGCTTTGCCTTGACATTGGTCAAGACAGGTTAAGCAGCCCTGTTTGGCAAACAGCAGAACGACAGCACAATGTCCCACAAATCCCCGAATAAAGATCGTCCAGCTACTTATTTTTCCAACTGCATTGTCAAACAGTTCCTGGTAACGAATTGTAAGTAAGGAGCGACCCGGCTCAATAGTAACCGACTCCAGAAAACGGATTTTGATACCAGTAGATACATCAAAAGAATCGGATTTTTATGCTGATTTCAAATATATAAGTTTCATAAAGTTTAGTCTTACCCATCAAAAGTTAAGAGCCTTAAACAATTTGCCTTACTTTCAAAAAAAAGGGGGAAACACCCCTCTAAAGTGACAGAATCTTAATGAAAATCACACCATCAGATTCAGAGTAACAGGAAACCCTACTGTAGAGGTTTAAAGCTCCTATCTGCAAAAATGTGGAATTTGTATTTTTTGCCAGAAGAAATATCACGGATGCGTGTTTATTTTTTTTCCAAGGGTGACCGTATCGATCCAGTGGTCCTAGAATATCGTGAGAGGGCTCATTGGAACGGAGATTATAAGTTCTAGTGCCATTTTTAAGTGACCAAAACAAACTTTTTGCACAAAATAGTTTATCAAAAAAAAAGTAAAGAAATCGATTAGACCAAAAATGAACAAAAGTAGAATCAAATAATCTACCAAGCATACAACAACCACAAATCAGTATCAATAAATAAATGAAACCCAAAACAAACAGAAATTTAAAAAGTCAAACTCAAAACGAGCAGAAATTAATCGGAGTAGGGTTCTAAACCCTATGCTTTCTAAAAGCCAGAATATATTTTATAATTTACTGAAAAAAAATTAAAATGAATTTTTTTAAAAAAAATGTGCATGTCAGATTAACATAAATATGCTGATATTTATTCCTTAAAATCTTAATCAATTTTTGATTTCTTAAAGTTATAAAAGTGAAAACATTTAAAAGAATTTTTTTCAGTAAAGTAAAAATTATGTTCTGGCTTTTAGAAAGCATAGGGTTTAGAAAGCTCCAGTCCTAAGATGTCCCATCTCTAACTTTTTGACATAGTGGATGCACTTAAACCTATATCATTTTGACATAGTGTATGCAATTAAACTATTTTAAGTTAGTTCAATAGCAGTAGCAAAAGTAGTAGCAAAATGGTAGTTATATTTGTTTGTTGTAGTAAAGTGGAGATAATAATATATCCCAGGGTTGCTGGGATATTGCTGCGTGTTTTGATTTAGCTCAACACCCTCCCTTACAATTCCCTGAAAATTTTAACTGAATACCATCAGTATTAGCAATAGTAGTAGTGGAAGCAGAAGCAGGCTAGTAAGCAATATCGCAAGTCACAGAAGCGATATCGCAAGTCGTTTCTGAGATACTACTGATACACCTTTTTGATAACCAGCATGAACATAGTGTGTTTCGATTTAGTTCAACCCCCTCAATAATTGCTGAAATTTTCACCTTAATACCATTAGCCTTAGTAATAGTAGTACTAGAAGTAATAGTACTACTGCTAATAATAGCAATAGTATTCTGGGGCGAACCTAGGGTTTTGAGTTTGAAGGGGAATATGAAGAATGTGCCGATTAAATCGTCCAGTATGCCGACAAATACGGACACATAAGCTAAGATAAGGCACTAAAGAAGCCCTGAAACTTTGGGGAGGGAATGCCCAACCCGTAGCTGCACCCCCGGTAGCAGTATACGTACAGTGTCCATTAGTTCAATATCCCTCTCAACATGCCCCTAAAGTTTCAACTTTGTATTCTAAGCCATTCCTTAAATACTGCTGATACTGCTAATAAGCTTATTTTGATTTAATTCAACATCCCATTCAACGCTTCTTGACAACTTCTTATTAATACCCTTAGACTTAGTTTGCGAAAAAAAAAAAAAAATACATAAAACCCACTTCACTCTTTACTTAGACAACTCTACTGTGCCGCCTATGATCGCAGCCCATATTGTTATCTTATTCCTGGTTTTCATGCAGTTATATTTGAATCGTTTCAATAGCATATCATTGAATAGAAAATTGATAAAATATGGAAAAATAAAAATACATTGACATTACCGTCATTCTTTGCGTATAATTGGCAATCGTAAATTTTCACAGGTCTATTTTCATCTTTGTAATATTCTTGCATGTATCCTGAAACCTGGGATCCTTGTTGATTATTCATCATCGGTTGTAGAGGCTCCTAGAAAATTCCTAGAAAAAAAAATTGTTTAGGCTATCTTGAAAGATAAAGGATGATAATTTTCAACAGAATGTGAAAGGAACAATGAGTATTTTATCCATATTGTGACTTTAGGCCAATATCAGCCAATAGGAGGCAGATCTTTCAAGGAGGTTATTATCTTGTTGTACCAGTATATTTGTAAATCCTTGCTAACCATTTTAAGCTTATGTGCTTTTCGTCTTTCTAAATAAGTCTGCCAAAGTTTTTGAAATGTAATGATAGCTAAACTGTTTTACCAGAAAGACAGAGAATTTGGATTAATTTTTGAGCAACACAAATGACGATAATGCCCAGCAGTTGAGAGCAGAAAATTTGTTGGTTATCTTTAAATTAAGATTTTAGAGAACAAACCGTAATAAGTAACAACTTTTTCGATAATACTCTCCACATACTCTCAAAAAGCTCTCCTGAGAGCTTTGTGATCCACTAAAACTTCATAAATTACATAAAAATTATAGTATTAATTATATTTATAATATAGGCAAATTACAGTTTAATTTAATAGATAATTGGTTTCAAGCTATCATTTTCATTAATATAAGAAATCAGCACTAAAAGCAAGAGGTAAATTGTAAAAACCTGAAAGGGAAACTTGATGGGAAGAGTTCTCCAAACATAGATTTTTAGATGAGTAGCAAATGAGTGGTAGAGTAGCCAAATCAAGTTTCATTTCCACAAAAAAAAATGAAAAAAAAAAAATCTTGAAAAAGTGGCAGAGAAACTATTTAGCATGTTTTAATAATATTGTACGGTTGATCTAATACAAAAAAAACTTTTATTTGTCTTTCCTTATGTTTCTGAGTATAGAAATCGTGCTGATTTAGTTTCCATAGAGTTGCTTGTATTGGCTATATAAAATGCTATTTAAATAATGACGAAGGCCGCATCACCTTTCCATTATATAAAGATAAGAGAGGATAACCAGGCAATTTTTAAAGACAGGGAATTACAACGTGAATAAAACCTATTGAATATTTCAGCTGTAAAATCAACAGCCGTTATCAACGCGAGTTGATATAATAAAATACTTTACTCAAAATGACATCAATAAAAAAAATTCAAACTAAAATTAGATTTAAAATAAATGACGCTTTCCATGTTTTTACCCCATGTTTCTCCATGTACCCGTTTGGAGCTGGGTTGACAGTGGCTGAGCTTACAAAGTTATACTGCTGACCCCTGTTCCAAACCAGATAGTCAGCCATTACCAGGTATCGAAGCCCTGCCCTTACGAATGCAAAATGGCAGATATAGTGCGCTAAACACTCGACTAGTGCGGCAAAAAAAAACTGGAACCATCTTGATAGAACAGATCTTTCCAGAAATTTTTGACCTGGCCGTGGTTTTAAAAGAGAATCATAAACAGTTGTGAAATTGGGCTAGGAAATACTATTTTAATTCAGCTTAATTTTTAATAAAGAATAAGACATAACAAAAAAATAATAAACTATTGAATAATTGTTAGTTTGAAAACATAGAATAATAGAAACAATAGAATAAATAGTTCATTAACTAGTGCTATTTTTGTTCTTACCTTGTAACTGACAGGACAAGACTGACGAATTAAAAACCATTTTTATTCTTCTTATACTCTGATAGAGAATCAAGTTTTCTGCTCTGATCCCGGAACGGAAATTTGATATCAAAACCAAGATTGTGAACCGTTAAAGTGGAAACTTTTAGTCGTGAAATTCGTCTATCTGACTCAGCCTGAGAGGGAAGAAAAAATCATAAACAGAGAAAGGAGCGTTTCTACCCTTCTCAGCGGAGTTAGACCTCCCTTAGACCACCGTAAACTAAAATTGACGCTGCCTATAACAACTGAAAAGAATCGCTGTCTCGTATTCTCTGTCAACTGTTTTGGGGTTCTGAGACTTCGCATAAATCACTACTATCTGCGCTTAATATAATTCTTTGCTTCAAAATTCCATTTGTATCTCAGTCTCATCATTTGCCTATCAGGTATTTGGTCATGAAGATTGCATTTTTAATGTGTCAGAATATCCGTGTCAACCCCCCTTCCCTCTAAAGGTTGAATCAGTACAAACCTACGGAAATATACTATTGCTCAAAAAGATAAATCAGAACTACGATACATGAAAGCTGAAGTTTGTAATTTGCAGACAACGCAGAAATAATAATATGTCAGTATTTTTCTCTTGAAGAATTGACCTTCGGTTGCTGATCAAAAGTAGAGATTTGGAAAAAAAAAAGTCTTTCCAGGGCGGAACAGTTACCAAAATTGATGAGCATTTTTGAAATTAGCATACTGGTGGTCATTTTGAAATAGCAACCCTACTAGCCTCTCTGAAAAGGGTATGCAGATGCACTTCCTAAACATCTGGAGCCGGAGGAAACCAAAAAGGAGAGTCTCGTGTTCTTCCGTTTCCATTAGCCTACCACTGAAAAATGAGGTATAACTCTGAACAATAGCTCCTGTATTCTTTGAATAATGCAAAGATCACATAGTGAAACGAAATATAATTTTCCTGGTACTTAGTGTCAATATAGTACACTTTAAACCGTCACTGATGTTGCACATTTCAACTGAACATAATCACCTTCTTGTATTCTCTGTCAAATTTCTTTTGGTTCTGAAACTACATAAACCACTTTTATCCGTGCTTAAATATCTTTTATTGCAACAAAATTCCATTCCTGTCTCAGGAGCTTAATCAATGAAAGCATTAGTAATATGTATTAGTAATATTGGTAGTAGCAGCAGAAGGACTAGTAGCATTAGCGTCAGTGGTAGTTGTAGTAGCGTCCAAATATTCCCTTTTTGGTCAATTGACCATCTCCCTCAACATTCCCTGAAAGTTTCTAGCTTAATAGTCTCAGTCTTTCCTTAGTTACGCCCTTTTGACATCCTGCATGCACATAGCGTGTTTTAATTTAGTTCAACACTCCCCTTAACATTCTCTCAAAGTGTCACCTGAATGCCCTTGGTCTTTTTGAAACTAAAGGTCAAACATGCCCTAATTTCAAATAACAAATACTATATTTAAACAATGGGCGAATTGCATAGCTTACAGCCCTTGCCATGAGGGCTGCCGTGATTGACAACCCCAGAGAAATAGTTACTGGACCTTTCAACTATGCGAACAAAAGGGCTATCTCAAAACTTTGATTCGATGTGTTAGGGAAATTTATGGACATGGGAGGGGAACTGGTTACCCTCTAATCACTATTGAGTCATAAAAATGGCACTTGAATTTTCAATTTCCAATCGAAGGAGCTCCTTCCGAAGTTTCTACGACAAATCCTAGTATACGAAGTGCCTTGATGAAAATATTAACAAATAAAACATTGTACACAGGTCGCTCTTTACTTAGGCATCGCTATTGTGATGCCAAAGATAGTCTTTCGTCCCCTTTATCTCATATGTTTAAGTGGTTTATTCTAGTTTTTTCCTCCCCTCTCTTACCTTATCTATGATAGCACAGTGAATTGATGCCCTACTTGGTAATAGGAGTTCTGAAGTTCAATTCCGGTGCCGCAAGAATTGGCGACAGGCTTGCCACCTGTCCCTCTAAAAAACTCCCAGCATTTGAAACACCGTTTGCGCCATCAATGACTCTGGAGGGTTTCTATCTTTTCTTATCTCTTACCATCAATTGAGATTACCAAACGTAAAATAGAAATATTTGATTATTTCATTCACTATCCTGAATAAAAATGTTAAAAGGTGTTTTCGATTCCTACTTTTTGTTTTTATTTATGTATATAGAAAAAACAACAACCATTTTTTTTACCCTCAGTACAGTTTTATGGAGACACGACAGTCGCCTCGTGATCTATTTCAATATTTAGCAGCAGTAATTCAAAAGGTACTATGCGAGACCAGTTTGCCAGAAAGAAACTTGCAACCTCAATTCTTATACTCAACCTACCAAATCTATTGGTATTTGTTTTCCCACATCTTATTTACTTCCTGAGATACTTAGCATTTCAGCTCTTGTTTTTCGAAATTGCGTGTTATCCCCTTTTTACACTCGAAACGACGATTTAATATAGACCTTTTGATATCAATATTCTCTTTGCTGTCTCTATAATGCCCTGAGGAATGCCTAATTCTACCAAAACTGCCTCTAACCATTGGTTTACACAACAGTTCATATAATTATCCAGTAAGCTTATCGCAGATCATTTCTGGTCTTCGTTCTTTTTGCGAACAAAAAGCTCCTCCCACTTATTTCTGCATTAGCGGGAATGCGGGTTAGTCTGTTTCCGATTGTTTCCAACAAAGTGCATTATTCGTAATAGCGGGTTTCCACTTGTTTCCGATTAGATCACAGTCTGACTTGTCTACCCATGAAAAGATCTGACTTCGCTTATGTTTATATCTGCAAAAACGTTCTCCGGAGCACTCGCACCCCGGTCCGGGTTTTTATAATGGGTGAGATAGAGAATGATCATACTGGATAATTATATGAACTGTGGTTTACACTGATGCAATTGTTTCTCAACGCAAATCAGCGAAAAATGTTCACACAGAAACGGTTCATTGTAGCCGTTGATGCAAATTAAGCTCTAAAAGCCAATAATAAATACTTAAAAGGTTAGCCTGTAGTAGCATAGTCTAGTTACACCTAGTTAATAATATGATTCTTATTTTTTTTTTTGTTCATTTCCCTGGAATATCCTCCCAGGCTTTGAGGATTAAACCTCTCTTTGAATGGCCACCTGTACTCTGTCATAAATTTATGGACGACTTCTGATAAATACGGTTTATTTCTCACTTATTTGCATTGTATGGTTCAAAGAACCTTTCAATTTAAAAACAAACGGACGCGGTTTTCAACAGCTCAGTAAAAATATTTTATAGTAGCCGTTGAACCGTTATAATGCTTAAACGTGCAGCAAAAATAAGGATGAAATTTTGAAATGATGCGGAAACGCCGTTTTTGCGCAGCAGCAGTGAGAACCATGGGTAGAAAAATATCTCAAGATTTGCTGGAGAAAATGCCGAGGTTCGAAAGAAACCTAGATTCGAAACAAGAATTAAACGCAGACTGTTTTCCTGGCACCATGCTCAAGACTGACATTTCAATATCTTGGAGACTCAAAAGACATCTTCAATTTGTCCACTCTCCTGGAAAATGTATGGCATGTATCATACATCTATTTCGAATTATCACAGCTGAACCGGTAGTGGTACTCCTGTTGGAGCTGGAAAGGCTCTGAAAGAAAAAGGTGAAGAGAAAAGTGTCCTTCACGTGTTAAAAAGTGTGCTTTAATTCCATTGATTTATTTTTATGACGGATTCTTGTAAGCTAATTACATTTCTTCTTATTTCTAGAGAGAAAAATAAGCCTCAGTAAATTTTTGTCATTAACTTTCTTACAATTAAACTCTCTGTTCCCTTTGGTACAATACTACCGTGTACCCAATAACCCTGGATATTACCTAGATAAAACTTTGATTTTAAGAAACAATATATATGACTACAATACTGTTTTTACAAACTTGTCCCATCGTTAAGCGGTCTTATTCCTGCATAATACATCTGTCTTAGGCCCTTGCCCGGTGGCAATCATGAGTTCAAACTCCAGTTTTTAGTCGTTTTTTTTCTCGGATTTTTTCTAGTCCATTTTAGTGGTTGCAAAATCGTTCTTAGTAAATTTTCAAGTTTCTGGTAGGATTTATTTTAGCTTAGTTTTTGGTGCAAAGGAAAAAGTATACACAAATAAAAACACACTTGATGACCGACTGACATTGGTGCCATTTTCTTTGTCATTTATGTTATTTTTCATTATTTTCAACCAAGTCTAATCTGGGGTATCTAGTCTTTCTTTTCTGCCTTGGTGAATATCCTATGTAAGAGACACATTCTAGATTTAATTACTTAAAAAAAAACAGATATGGAATATCTAGTTTTTCTTTTCCATCTTGATAAATATCGCAGGAAGAAATACTCAGAGCTCGTTTTCTAGATATTCTTTGGGAGGTTTACGAGTTCAGGGTGCAAGAATAGCTTTAAAAATTAATGTTAAGAAGAGTAAGTCGTTAAGACTAGGAATAAAAGAAGCAATAAGAGGCGATGTTGGGTAACGAGAGGATCGATCAAGTGGATAGCTTCACTTAACTATGCAGTATTATTAGTATAGACGGTTGGTGCAGTGTAGATGTTAAAAGTAGAATAGCCAAGGCCCGGGGTGTTTTTTCATAGCTGAAAAAAGTTTGGAAGAATAGGAAGATAAGTATACGAAACAAGATCGGAATATTGGACACTACGGTGATGACAATGGTCAAGTTTGGTTCTGAGGCGTGGGCGCTCAGAAAATGGCGGAAGGTTTGCTAGATATTTTCCAGAGAAATTGCCTATGGATCTTTCATGGACTGATTGACCATATCTGAAACAGTAAGCTGTATAAAAAATGTGGTTCAATCCCGCTTTCTAGGGCTATAATGACAGAAAGGATGAGATGGCTGAGGCATGTTCTGCGGATGAAGGATGACAGAATGCCAAAGATTGTGCTTGTCGGCCAACCGTCTAGGGCCAAACGAAAGCAGGTCATCCCCAAATGGATAGGGAGGATGTCGTAAGGAAAGATTTAAGGGAAACGGGAACTTCTTGGGAGGGTGTAGAGGAAGGATTTTAATAGATTGGGATGGAGGAGGAGCGGTTGTAACTCTGCTGGCCTCAGGCGACTTGGTGATGCAGTGAGTTGTTAGTAGTAGAAGCGGTAGCAGATGCTCGTAATCTAGATTTTCTATCTAAATTTTTGACCCAGCCTAATCTGGGTACACCTAGCCTTTCTTTTCCGCCTTGCTGAATATCCTACTCAGAATATATATTCCAGATATTCGGTATTTGCCATTCAGATGACCAAAGCTGATTTTTACGTTTTTAGGTCATTGAACCAATACGTTCATAAGGAATCGCGCTTGTCACCTCATAAAATTTATTTGACTATTAGAACAAAGCAGAAGGACAAAGCATTGAGACTTTGGAGATCAGGAAAACACAAAATCAAAAAGTGATATTTCTTCTGCAATGGGTCAACTTCTAATCACGCTCATTCTTCATTTGCTTCAAAAGGGGAATGACTTCTTTTATGATATCCATAGAGGATGCGCAAATAACACGACGTCCTAAAATATCCAACGGTCCACCTGCAATGAATAAAACTATTAATAAAACAAAAACATCATAACAATGACAAGGTAAAATAATTGGGAAAAGAACATAAGTGAAATGCAAGTCAAAAATAGAAATAAGAAAAATCATGCCATCACTTATACACAAATGAAATGAATGGCAATAATTCTCAAAAACTTTTATTCTAATTCGAATTAAATATGTTTATTTATGTTCAACCTATAATTATTAAAAAACGTTCCGTTGGTCAGAGTTAAAATTTTATTGTAACTATTTCTATTAATGAATATTTACTTACATAAAAAATTAGACCTGAATTTATTAAAAAATAAAAAACAAATACCAAAGTGTTCCTCCTAATGCCTGGTACACAAGAGGGAGCATATACAGTAAAAACAACAACGGCACGGAACATAAATTAATAAAAAAAAGAAACAACAATAACAATAATAGAGAAAAATGGATAGAGAATATTGGAAAGATAGAATGTATTTAAAACACCATTCAATAATGACGCATAAAGATACAAAGAAAAAAGTAAGAAATAATGGCTTCACATGTATTTCGAACCTATCATACGACTGTGATTTCTGAGTAATTCAGGTTTATATTCCCTGCTAAACATGCAATTTCAAGACACGCATACAGCCATAACTCGTACCGAAAGGATAGCGATAATCTGTATAGTTGGAACCATTAATTTCGGGTATATTTATTAACAGATCTCAAATAAATAACATGATTTAAATCTTTTTCTGAGAGTCATCTTAGCTTGCTTCAAAACATAAGAACATTTACCTGCTTTCACATATTTTTAATTTTTTTCAAAAACCAAAAAAAGTGCAAAGCAAATTTAAAAGAGTAATTCGAAGGATGGATAAATCTGAATGTACCAAATGATATTAAACTGTTATATTACGTTGAAAAATTGTTATATTACCCGTAAACCGTAGAAAATAATATCAAACTTTCAGAGAGATAATAAACCTTAATGGTAAGTTATTCTACTTTCGGAAAATGCAGTAAATGGGCGATAATTCGAACATACTCTCAGCGTTGCCGAAGCGGGAAAAAAAACCGCTCAATTCTAAATGTTATCATGAGCCGAATTACAAAATCTATTTTATGCGAGAGAATTAACCTAAAACTTAAAAAGAAGAAGATCAAACTTAAATTTGTGCACTGAGGGATAGAAAAATGTCAAGGGGAGAAACAAAAATGCTTCCTCTAGAAATGTACACGATGATATTTTTAATTTAGATCATTAAAAGGTTAACTCAGCAAATATATGAAAGAGGCAATTTAATTGATATTCTACTTGTATCAGATCTTTTAAATTTTTAGGATCTTCTAGAATTTTAACAAAATATTCCTGTGAAAATAATCAACAGTTTATTAATTTCAATTAACCGGTTGGTAAGATTATGTTATTCTACTCCCTATTTGTTTCCCTGTATTTGAGGAAACATTTTCAAGGGGATTGGTAAACTCTTTAAGAGACAGCATTTTGGAACTCTTAAAGGGACAGCAAAAAAAATTATCTTCGGTACAGTATATCTTTTTTTTAATCAAATTACAAAAAAGATTTTTAACTAAATCCTCATCCTAGGAATTCTCAGGCATATTTGGCTATGATCAAACTTTTTTCTAGAGAAGTAAATAGTTTAATGAGAATGTAAGAGGCTCCCGAAATAAATTTTTATCTTATTTTTGTATGTTATTTTTTTAAAGTTACCTAACTCATTAATCTGACAAAAATAGGGTTATAGCCATAGTCTGTTTTTTTTGGACTCTGGAATTTAAAAGTTATTGCTAAACGAAGATTAAGGTAATCGATCTAAATTAAAATGGAGGCTACTTTGCTTGAAACAAAATATTTTAAAACATTGCTTGAAGGTCAAGCTAATAACATTTACATAACGAGTGCCTCCCTTTTATCAAAGTTCTCCCCCGTTTATGAAAGGAGTAATGACTCACTACTTATTAGAAGATTGAGATTAATGGTGATTTGCAAGCTGTTTACATTGAGGAGGATATTGTATTCATATCTAAGATTATCAGAAGATTTATCCTTGGAAAGAGGGGGGGGGGGAATTATTATGCTAAAATTTTATTGGGGTAGGGTTTATTAGTCTTACGGTAGCTCTGGAAAAATGAGGCACCCACATTTCGGACAGTTAAAAAGAGTAAATACTGCAATGTCTCACCTAATGCATGAACTAAATTCAGTTTATAAATGCAGAGAAAAATAGTAAGTTTTAACTATCTTTAGGGAGTTGCTACTTAGGAAAAAAAAAAAACACTTTTAAACTTTTCACTATTACAACATAAACTTCCTAATAAATGATTTACCTTCTGTGTCATAAACAACACCTCCAGCTTCCCTGACAATAAGATCGCCAGCTGCAATGTCCCAGGCATGAATGCCAAATTCAAAATAGAGGTCAGCTCCCCCCGATGCTACATGAGCCATATTCAATGCGCATGAACCCAAAGCTCGAAGGCTACAATATAGAAATTAGCTGTAATCGACCTAACCTTTTTCAGTTTTAAATCGATAACATTTTATTATTATCCATAACCAAATAATTACTTTGTTCCTAATTTTTAAGTAACGGAAGATTTAGAAATTATACCAGAGCAATGACCTTGCCAAAGAAGCAGCTTATTTGTGAACAGGACAACACTGAGTAGCCTTCGGCTGCTTTCATAGCGCCATAGGCACGAATGCATAGAGTACTTTTTTGTTTTAAAATAAAGAAACAAAAATGAAACACCCCGCACCATTTTTCGTCTAACGCAGTTAGCATGCTCGTCTAAAGCGAACAAATTGGACTATATCTGACTTGCTTCGGAATTTCTGACTTGGATTCTGAGTTGGTAGAATTGCTTCTTTATTACGAAAATTCAGACTAGGTGGGAGTTCAGTAATTACCTTTAAGCACATTTTTTTAATGATTTACTTAAATTACGTTTTATACAAATTCTGAAATTTTGAAATTAATGAAAAATGTATCCTTGTTTAAGGTAAAATAATGAAATACAGCCCAAAATACAGCAGCACCGAAAGAGAATCAATAGCAGAAAAAAGGGTTAAAGTATATCCAGAGTTAAGGCGAAAAAGAAATAGCAAAAAAGAGTTAGCAATTAATAAAATTTACAAAACAGGCACCATAAGCTGTATTAGCCTTAAACTGAAGTAATATCCACAAAATCAAGTCCTCGCATACAAGGTTCAAACCGTTCTCGTAAGCAGACCAATGGTCTGCATAGCACAGGCAAGGTCGTATACAGGGAGAGGGGGAGGTTACGGGGTTTTAACCCTCCCTCCAAAAAAAAAAAATGTTCAGCTGCGTCTTTGATATCCCCAAGAAGTCGAAGAAATGCCTCAATATTCTAGTTATCTTTTTCGGCCGCCTGAACTGAAAACGATATATTTTAATTTAACATCAATATATATTACAAGATACCCACTTGGAGAGGAGGGAGAATCAATATTACCTATCCTTAGGGATAATTCAAAGACCCTTCCTAAATCTGGACGCATAAAGTTATTTGTTCATCCATTCGTTCATTCTATAAATACTTAAAAGGTTATTCGTTCAAACTTATCATCTAAAAAAATTTGGCATGCCCAGAGAAAACGGAGTAAAAATAAAGAAAAACAAAATAGAAACAACAGACAGAAAAATATTCTTCGACAACTATGAACACATGACCAACAGAAATGACTAAAGATGGAAGACTCCTGGCATTCAGTAGAAAAATCATTACTCAATAACTGCAAAACATTTTTTTACATAAAACAGGAATGTCGGGGCATTTTTTTTAATTAATTAAAAAAAGCAAATCCTAAATAGAAGTTTCTAAAAAATAAAAAGTAAAATCTATATTAATATCAAAGACTAGCAAAAATAAAGTCATTCAAATTTAGAACGAGCAGAAATTACTTTCAATGAATAAGCGGAGCCCCAAACGAACAGAAATTAAAATGATAATCAAACCAAAGACAAAATAACAGGAACTGCTGTAAATGACCAAATGACTCTTAAAAGGAACAGAAATTAAAATAAATATTAATTCAAGCTTGAATCGAACAGATATTACCCAAAACAGGAAGTAGGACAACCACCCTGTAAACCTTCCAAAGACCACGGTGTCATTTATGTTTAACAAATTTTGAAGTTCCCTTAACCCACACTCCCCCATCTTTTCCCAAATACTACTCGAAAGTTTCATCTTCATTTCATAAGCCATTCCCGAGATATTGCAGATAAGCTCTTTTGATGATCTGGATACAAATAGCATCTTTTGTTATACTGACGTACGCGTGTTGTATCTAGAATATGCCAAGAGGAGCTCTGCTATAATTAGCCTAGCAAACGATCCTAAAATCTCCTAGTTTATCAAACAACCAAGACCGTACATGGACGCCTCTTCTTCTAAAACCATTACATGCACAACGTGTAATTTACATAGCCTATAGTCATTGCCCCTGGGGCTGTTAAGTTGATATCGACCTGAAGGGATACTTATTAAATCTTTCGTCGCCTCTGAAGAAAAAGGCCATCTCAAAATTCTGATTCGATATAGTGCGGGTTAGAGGGAGGGGGCAAGAGAGTGCATAGGAGGGTATACTGGTTACACTCCAATCACTTTCAACCCTCAATTGAACGAGCTCCCTTCAAAGATTTTATAGTCACCCCTCCATCCGAAGTCGCCAGAAAAAAAAAGTTTGTTGGCCCTTTGTTATGCCCAGTTTTCAGGGAAAACTTTTTTTTTTCTATTTTTCCTTTTGCATTGAGGTCCCCTTAGCTCAAAGATTAAAATATATAAGCTTCAAGCTGATTGGAATATAAGTTTTTTGGCCCTTTTTGGGTTCCCCCCCCCTTCTCTCCTTCCCGCAAATATTATTGTGATTCTGTTGATTCAGGAACAATCCTGGAAAGTTTCAAGTTACTGGTTACCAGGGATCAAACATGTTTCTCTTTTTCCACTGCAAAACCTACCTTTTAAACGATTGGCTAGTTGCATAATTTACAGTCCAAGCCCATAGACTGTGATGCTGACGTCGTCCCGGAAGCGCATTTATAGGATATTTTGACTATTCTGAATAAAAGGTATCTCAAAATTTGTCCAAATATCCGTGGGAGATTACAGGAAAAACCGCGTAGCAAAAACGGGCGCAGGAGAGGAGCTATGTACACCACAATTATTTTCGATTCTGATAAAGGGAACTAGAACTTTCTATCTCCAATCATACGAGTCCCTTCTCAAGTTTCTTTGATCAACCCTTCCATACGTAGTGGTCGGGGAAAAAATAATTCATGAAAGGGACATGGCTCTTTACTTAGGTATCGCTACAACGCTCACTCTGACTAGCCGCGTGCGCAGTTTCCTTTTTTTTGGGGGGGGGGGGGGTGAGGGGGGTGACGATAAAAAAAGCATATGTTTATTTGATAATTTGAATAAGAAGCACCAAGAAATTCCGACCAAATTAGGATTTAAGGTGGCGAGTCCCAAGCCCACCCCTAACCCCCTGCACACGTTGCTGCCTCTGATAAATATTTATTAGGCCATTCAAGAAAATACAGCACAATGTAGGAAGGATTCCGGAAAAGATCACGGAGATACGAGGGATGGCTCCAAGCTTAGGAAATTAACCCCACCAAAATGTTGGATAATCAATTTTACATAAAAATAAAATGAAATATTGTTTGTTTTCTTTTTTTATTACTATTTTGGAAGTATATTATAATCTGTATATTAAAGTGTCGATACTATTTATAATATTTGCATGTCATAAGATTATTGTTATAAAAAACATTTATCATTACAAATAAAATTTACAATATAATAAAGCATATACTGTTTTTTAAAGTGCACTACGTTATTGTGTTACCTTCGGGCCATCATAATAGCCCGAACGGTTTATGGAGCGGCTGAAGATTTAGATAGACATATATTTAAGTTTTCGCCAAAAATTATTGAATCATTTATGCTTAGGCTGAAAAAAATAGCTTAGACAGTGCTTACCCGTGGCATTTGGTCTGTAAAATGTTGAAGTTGT
>CM051260.1:56760622-56813122 GCA_027921565.1 Artemia sinica | reverse complement strand
TATAGGGATCGTGTGTGAATGAACGAATGTTTTATTTCCAAACGACTACTCATAAGGTCAAACGGCCAAATTCTCATTATCAGCAAATAAATAAATATAAAAAATAACATGGTTAATAGTCGCATAGAACTCTTTCACAATGCATCCTCTTAATTCTAATATTAATCCAAATTAATTAAACTTTAGATAATTTGGATTTGGTTAATCCAAATTAACCAAATGAAATTTATTACCTGTTATGCTCAGCAAAAAAAAAAAAAAAATAAAGAGAGAAAACAAATTATTTCCCAAAAACTGATTGAATCATATCACTCAATTCCTATACCTGTCATAGATTGTGGTAAATAAGTTTCTTAGGTGATTTATGAAAGGGGTATACAGTGAAATATTATTTCAGGACTGGTTACAGTACAACAATCTTAGTTTACCTTTGTCATAGTAAAAAGTGCTCCTCCTTATTGGACCAGATACCTTTGTTGCATAATAGCCAACACTCTGTGGAGCCTCAGTAACAGAGGGCCAGTCATGCTTAAGGATAGTGCAATTCAGGACACTAAAATCTTAATTATAATTAAATAATAAGAGTGCTTTACAATGAATAGGATCAATGATCCATCAATAAGACATAATTACTACATAATAAGCAATACTCTCTGGTGACTTAGCGGCAGAGGGTCGGTTTTGTTTTAGGATAGCACATTTCAGGACACTAAAATGACAGTTATAACTAAATAGCAAGGGTACTTTACCATCAATAGGATCAATGATCCATGTGGGTTCATCAGTTAATTGACATTTTAAGCCTGACGCAACACCTTCTTCGCCAATGAATCTACAAGGAAAAGAAAACTATATAAACAAAATGTTAACGATTTAAACAATAGAATAGTCAATATAAAGGACCTATGATCCCTTTGATATTCTCAAAATGTACTGCCATCTTGCAAATAATAATCTAATACTAACCTAAGCCAAACAGAAAAGTCAACCCAGACAGTGATATCTATCAATCAGATTAGAATTAATGATAAAATCAAAGTTAAAAAGCACAAAAATCAATACGTAATAAGACTTGAATAATAGCTTAGGTATTATATTGTTCAGAGCTATGTTCTTAAATATTTAGATTTCTTTTGCTGATTGGTCACACTAGATGGGAAGTAAACTAATTATATATTGAACCACTTGCTCTTATGGGAGTTCCATAATACATAACCTAGATGCTAATAGTCAAAATCTAATGAGACAAAAGAGGATTTTCCAATAAAGTTTAGAGGGATGAGGGGGTTTGATGCTACAAATTTTTCTGGTTCTAGGCAAACTGTTCCCTAAATTTTTTAAGATGTCGACAAGGAGCAGAAACCATGCCAAATACTAATTATCATGCTGAACAGAGAAAGTAAACAGAAAGCACCAAGAAAGCCCAAAACATTAAGAAAATAGCAGCCTCGACAGAAGTTTTGGGAAGACTCATGGGAGCTGCCACTCTAAAGGCGGCAAAAAACAGACATTTTAGCTCTTTATAGAAGTTTTATTGTCAGTTGTTTTCATTTGCTTCTTTCTTTTTTGATAAGAAAAAAAAACACAACAAGCCAGTTTTTAAGATTTTTTTTTATTAAATTGTTTTGTGGAAAGCAACAGGGCCAATCACAGGTTTCAATAAGTTTACAGGAAAACAAAAATAGAGTATTTTAGCTTTTCATAAGAATTTTTTTTCTCAATGATTTAAACAAGAAAATGCATGAACTTACCAGTATGCACCTAATAATGTAACCACAGTCATGTGTAGCCTACAACCAAACAATTATGTTACATACTCCTTGAGCTAGATATGCTCTCTTGATTAGATTTCAAAACTTATTAATTTTAATGTATACACCAACATACATCCTTTTTACGCTATTTTTATTACGGTATGAGACGAGCCGACAACTTTGCTATAACTTTTGAAACTTTTTTTTATCTTTCACCCCCCCCCCCCACTAAAAAGAACAATCAGACGAACCCCTTGTACAAAAAATGGTATAGCCCTTCCCTAACTCCTCACCTAAGAACTAAACCTTTATAATTGTCTTTATTTGTATATAAATAAAAGTAGTTTCTATACCTGTGGTTAGGGTACTTTTCCTTCAACCCATCAATTAGAAATTTCTCTACAGCTTGGTCCGTTTCTGTAACAAAGTCAATCTCTGAAGACTTAGTAGTTACGTTCTTTTGCTTAGAGGAGAAGGCTTCCTTGATGATCTGAAAACCATAAAAAAAATTTTTTTTGAATTTCTACTTAAAATAAATAGTTATAGAAGCAAGGGTATATTGAATATACAGCACTTAACAACGATTGGTAACTGCTATCTGAATGGTATTAGCAATGGTAATGTTCCATTTTCATGTTGTCAACCATGCTGGGACACGGGGAGAAAAAGGAGTGATTTCTACTCCCTTCCAGGTTGATCCAAAGTAGTTAAAAAGCTAATGTAGCCTAAAAACGTTCATTAGATGTCTCACCGCCTCCTTTCCTTTCCCCTCATAGGAAAACACTCTGACCCCAACCCCTCCTATGTTTAGACGTAGGCTCACCTATATTGTCTTTGATTCATTCTTATGCAGTCAATAGGCCCATTGACGCGGTAAACAATTTAACATGCAAAGCTAGACTATCATAAATATATCAACATTGGAAATCTGTGCGGTATCTCTCATTCACTAGAACGTGGTTGCATTTCAGCATTTCAAAGGATTCTGGCCTATAGTCACATGGTTTGGGCCATACATTCCAAAAAACACTGTTTACAAAAAAAAATTCAACTTTAACTTTTCTTCCAAATAATTAATAAAATAAATCAACAGGGTTTTAAGCAACATAGAAATTTACACCCAATATTCCTGCCACTGTATGTTTGAGAAGTATAACAGAGCTCACAGATTTCAACTGGAGTTAGCAAATACACCAGAAAAAGAGATTACTTGCTGTCATGAGCAAATAACAAGTTTGTAAAACATACATTTATTCTGAAAGAGAAAGGAAGCTATTGATTAATATTCGAACTATTTACATTATGTTAGGTTTGACCAGTGCTTTTCAAAAAGGCTTTAGAGTGTAGCACCGGTTTAGCAAGTGTTGCATCAAAAATCACCTTCCAAAAAATGTGAGCCAAAAATTTTGTTGTTTCCGCAAATAGAACCAACCAAAAAGCATTTACATTCTTCTTCTTTTAGATCATCCTCTTTCACACTCTTTACTAGAATTGTTAGATTTTTATTTGGTATTTAAAGTAGAATAAGAGCAGTTGTTACTTCTCTTAGCACCCATGCTGCATTCATATTCTAAATGTAATCTAACAGAATAAGAGTAATTCCAGTAATATGCCCAAAATACTCTCTTATTGACACATTAGCACCCTGCAGAAGCCCACTTATGACCCTTGCCACAGTTGGTCTTCAAATATGCAATCCTACATATTAGTTGCTATCACTGAATAAACAGTCAATAATAGCTGTTCATTTCGTACCAACTGAATAGCATATTTGTTAATGGACAATTACACCAATGTAAATTAGTTTACAACCTGAAACTGAGAGTAAATAAATAGCTTTTCAGCAATCCTAAACCAATTGGGAATCTCAAAAGTATTGCTTGATAGCATTTTGGCCACAATAAGGGTATTTCAATTAATCAATAAAAACAAAAGTTTCCATTGGAGAAAAATTTCCAGGAACAATTGAATACTAAACTTGAGAGTTTAAAATTTGACAATGTGGAAGATGGATGGAATAATTTTAAGAAAACAATTTGTGAAGTTGCTGATGGTGTCTTCGGGAAGAAAGTTAGGACCACAGCTTGGAGTATTAGTGAAAAAGCTTTATGTTTAATAGAGAGGAGAAGGGGGTTGTACAAGAATTATCAGTGTGATAGATCATATGAAAACCAAAGGAATGTAAAGAAAAAGGAGAAAGCACTAAAACCTGAACTAAGGTGGTGTGAAGTGGAGGCCATAAATAAAATAGCCGAGGATCTGGAAGATCCTCGACTATCCTCGGCATCCTCGCATCCATCCTCGACTATATATCGGCAGATCCTCGTTTTGGGCTTTCTTGGTGCTTTCTGTTTTCTTTCTCTGTTTCAGCATAATAATTAGTATTTGGCATGGTTTCCGTTCTTGTCGACATCTTAAAGAATGTAGGGAACAGTTTGCCCAGAACCAAAAAAAAAAATTGTAGCATCAAACCCCTCCTCCCTCCTAAACTTTTTGGAAAATCCTCGTTTGTATCATTAGATTTTGACTATTAGCATCTAGGTTATGTATTATGGAACTCCCATAAGAGCAAGTGGTTCAATATATAATTAGTTACTTCCCACCTAGTGTGACCAATCACCAAAAGAAATCTAAATATTTAAGAAACAAGCTCTGAACAATATCATAACTAAGCTATTATTCAAATCTTATTACGTATTGATTTTTGTTCTTTTTAACTTTGATTTTATCATTAATTCTAATCTGACTGATAGATATCACTGTCTGGGTTGACTTTACTGTTTGGCTTAGGTTAGTATTAGATTATTATTTGCAAGATGGCAGTACATTTTGAGAATATCAAAGGGATCATAGGTCCTTTATATTGACTAATCTATTGTTTAAATTGTTAACATTTTGTTTATATAGTTTTCTTTTCCTTGTAGGTTCATTGGCGAAGACGGTGTGAGTCAGGTTTAAAATGTCAATTAACTGATGAACCCACATGGATCATTGATCCTATTGATGGTAAAGTACCCTTATTATTTAGTTATAACTGTCACAGCAATAGTTAACATTAAGTGCGCAATACACGTATCAGCTAGCTGTAATCAGATTATAATTAGTTATAGCCTAATATAATATTTTTTTTATTAGTTACACAAGGTGAAAAGGAATAAAAAAAATTTAAAGACAATAAGTAAGCGCTATAAAGATTTAAGCAAAACTAAGCTTAGCAAGCAAAAAAGTGCTCTGTAAAAGAAACAACAAACTACAACCTAAAAATTTACCAGGAGGTAAAAGCCAACGACAAAATCCATTAAAAATAAGCCAAGAATTAACCTCATCGTCACAAGAAAACCACAGTAGCTCAAGGTAATAATTTTAACTCTAGCAATGTATTAGATCTGAGAAAACGAACTGACACAGGAGATCCGTAGTTTAAACAACTGGTTGTCACCCGTGCCAACCCAAATACCCAAATCCCAATCCGTTGAACGCTAACACAAACCAAACGTATCCACTTTTTCTTTGAAAATAAAATATAAACATTACACAACGAAAAACTCTCAGTAATGAACAGAAATTCATTCATATAATTATCCCAGATTCAAGCTTATCAATAAACCACAGCTTAGAAGAGACCTATAATACTGAAAAATCTGAAAAAGACTGAGAAAAAACCCTTAGGCTTCATTGAAGTAGATAATTAAAAAAAAAGGAAAAATTAGAGTTCAAGTTGAAAATATAGCCAGACGAAATTGAAAGAAAAGAAAATGAATGGAGTCAGTTAAACTCTGTTATACGTGCATATTGAACTGACAGAACGAGACCATTACGAAATATTTGTACTAAATAAGTACAAAATAAGTAGCATTAATACTACGGAGCCACCGTGATAGTCGTCTGTAACTCTGGCCGAGATTAAATAGAAGTATTGTAGATATGCTCCGAATAGACAGGAAAAATTTTGCTCTCTTATGTGGGAGTCGTTTTCGGAAAAAATGACTAGCATGGAATAAACAATAAAAAAAGGCGCATTAATAGCCTAGAGGACCTAAGTTGAAGTTGAAACTTGAGACAAGACCACTAAAAGTTGGAAATTAAAGTGAAAATAGTCATAATCACTTGTATGTCAAAAAAGAAATTACAGTGTACTATGAAGGCAAGGTATATCTTCTGTAGAAGGGCCACTTTGTTTGATTAATTAAAGAAACTTTTTCCACAAAATAAGCCTCTCAAAGAAAAGTAAAGAACTCCATTAACCAAAAATTAGCAAAAATAAAATAAAATAATCTACCAGGCGTGAAAATACCCACAAATCAGCATCGATAAGTAAATCAAACCCAAAACGAACAGAAATTACAATAATAACCGAGTCAAACTCAAAACGAGCAGAAATTAACATAAGTTTGGCGCAAAACCCCTATGCCTTCCCAAGGCCAGAACATAATTTGCACTTTACTGAAAAAATATAAATGTTTTTACTTTTATAGCTTTAATAAATCAAATAATATTAGCATTTGGATTACTAAATATCAGTATATGTATATTAAACTGACAATGCATATTCATTTGTATTTTTTCAGTAAAGTGCAAATTTTGCTCTGACCTTGGAAATGGCATGGGGTTTTGCACCCAACCTATGTTAATTTTTGCTCGTTTTGAGTTTGACTCGGTTAATTATTGTAATTTCTGTTCGTTTTGGGTTTCATTTATTTATCGATGCTGATTTGTGGTAGTTTCACGCCAGGTAGATTATTTTATTTTTGCTCATTTTTTGTTTAATGGAGATCTTTACTTTTCTTTGAACACTTATTTTGTGGAAAAAGTTTCTTTAATTAATTTCTGTTCGTTTTATATTGAGATAGTCTTTTCAGGGAAAAAGAAAATAATACTTTAAATCTTTTCGTTTTTTAAGACTTCATAGTTTGGCCTGCTACATGTATGCTGGAGAAAAATTTTCAGCAATTTTTAACAACATACACCCTTTGAAAAATCTGGACAAAAATAGTACTGTTTAATTTAGTTTCATACCTCCTCTAGTTGACCTGAAATAGAAAACTTGATACCATTCGCAAAAAAATCTGTTTACTTTCTTTGATAGCTTGGATTCACTTACGCTATTGTGATTTGGTTAAATTTTAAGAGCAGAAATGGGAGGGTTGGCGTGGGAGTGTAAGGGGGATTAGTTGCCCTCAAATCACTTTCGACTATTAAAAAGGGCATCAGCCATTTCTATTTTCAATCGAATGAGCCCTTTTCGAAGTTCCCACGACAACTCCTTCGATACGAAGTGCCCTGGTCTAAACAACAACAACAAAAAATAATACATTATACCCACTTCGATCTCTACTATAAATTAATTAAAAAAACTTTTTCAACAAAATAAGTTTTTCAAAGAAAAGTAAAGAACTCCATTAAACAAAAAATGAGCAAAAATAAAATCAAATAATCTACCAAGCTCGAAACTACCACAAATCAGCATCGATAAATAAATGAAACCCAAAACGAACAGAAAATAAAATAAATAACCGAGTCAAACTCAAAACGAGCAGAAATTAGCATAAGTTTGGCGCAAAACCCCTGTGCCTTCCCAAGGCCAGAACAAAATTTGTACTTTACTGAAAAGATACAAATGAATGTGCATTGTCAGTTTAATATACATATACTGATATTTAGTAATCAAAATGTTAAAATTATTTGATTTATTAAAGTTATAAAAGTAAAAACATTTATATTTTTTTCAGTAAAGTGCATATTTTGTTCTGTTTACTATATATGTAACACTTTATGCTTTATGTGTATTCTAACGTGAATATTTATTTTAGATACAGCCTTAGTCTTTTTTGGAAATCAAATTTTTCGTAACATCCTTTCGGATCCATTTTTTCAATCATTTTTTGACGCATTTTTTGGAGAGTAGCGAATTTCAAAGCCAGTTCAATTGTATCCTGATACTTACAGCTCATACCATCAGAAACCAAACCATAACTGGTCAACTAATATTTTGGAAACTGTATGCAGTATTACAGACTTTGCTACCAGTTCATCATAAAGTGAGATAAAATCAAAACTTAAATTAGGCCTAGAAAATATCAAAGAAAGTGCTAAGTAGCCTAGATGGCTTTATATTATTGAAAGAATGTGAAAATGCTTTGTGTTGGAAAAACATGTGAAAATGTTTTGTATTTAAAAAGCGAAATTGTTATGTATAATTTATCCAAGGCATTTCTAACCCCGAAAAGTAAATGATAAATCAACAACATCACCCAGATAAATTAAATTATTAATGGGAATCAAATTTAAACTCAAATAATTAATAAACATTTCGAACATAACTTTAAAATCTAATTCAAGCAGAACCACTAATATAATGCTAAAGCCACTGAGGGTCAAGCCAAAACAGAAGATGGATATGAGAATGAGTATGAAAAGAGAATTTTACAGTCTTAGAGACAGAGAAAAAGAGAAACAAGGATAAATTTCAAAATTGATATCCTTGGACAGAAAAAGGACTTGGCATATATTTGACAATAAACATGACCCTAAGGAAACCCATTGAGGGTATATGCACAGAATGACCTAAAGATGGCAGCATTAGAACTATGTACAAAATTAAGTTGTTTTAAAAGTAAAATATTGAGAGTTGGGACAACTCTTTTTAAAATAGGGAGTATTGTGGTGATGCTTTCTAATTAAGTTAATTTAGAATTAAGTAAAATATTAAGACGCAAATACAAAAGTTTAGAAATACCACTTTTTATTAAGATAAGGAACATATCCTGGCTAGTATGTGCTTAACAGGAAATTGAGAAATTACCACTTCCTAGCTATCTGCGTCAGTTGGGTCCCGGAAGGTGTGGTTGAGGAAAATGTATATAAGATAGTTTTTACGGGAAGTGGCAGCAAGATACTAACTTTATGTATCTTATTATATATTATTATAGTTTTCTGATACTTGTTGTTCTACCTGGGACAACCAGTCCCAGCAGAATATATATATATATATATATATATATATATATATATATATATATATATATATATATATATATATATATATATATATATATATATATATATATATATATATATATATATATATATATATACATATATATATATACATTATTAAACCTTATACTAGTGTATGATAACTGAATAAAAGTATTGTATTATAGCCAACCTCTCTACAATCTACATTTAGTCTCTCAAATACACCCACCTGGTACGCCTCATTAGTCCGGTCATAACCTAAGGCACGCTACCAAAGTTTAATTACCTTAGGGCCATAGTTTATCTCCCCTATAAAGGGAGAATAAAGACATCTACCAAAACTTCACCCAAATACCATAAAACTACTTTACCACAATAACAAGGGTTTTGGGCTTGAAACAAACCACAAAGATTAGGGGGAAGGGTTGTAAGTTATGCCCAGGGGGTATAAAAATTTCTTTTAAATGTTTTCACTTTTAGAAATCTTACTGTGTCATTGGCGCTTTACTGAAAACTATATGTGTCTTGAACAATCATGGAAAGTATAAACAATATTAAATTGAAATTTATGTTGATGATATTAACTGTTGAAAGATCAAGTTCAAGAATTTATTTCACTGTAATTGTATTTTTATTTTCAATGCTGTAAGAACTGGAAAAGAAAAATATTTGTAATATAATCCGTTTTCAGTTAAGCACCAATGACGCAGTAAGATTATGGTTTTTATTTACAATTAGGAAAGGAGGCAGTATCCAATCACTTGTTTGTAGGGAGACTATATTTGTCTTTAACAACTTTAAAAACAGCTAAAAAATTAAACTGAACATTTGATGTATAATGATTTTAATTACTGAAAGCTCATTAGTTCAAAATGTTACTATAATTTAATGTTTATTCTCAATATTAAGTACAAAAGAAAATATTTGTCACAAAATTGGTTTTCAGTAAAGCGCCAATGACGCAGTAGGTTTAAGACTTTTACAGTGAGAGAAGGAGGTCATACCCAAACTCTTGTTTGTGGTGATTTTTGTTCGTTTCAAGCTTGATTTGCATATTCAATTTAAGTTTCACTTGTTTTAAGATTTATTTATTTATTTTTCATTAATATCTAATGTATGTTTGTTTGCATTGATTGTGTATTAAATTTCTGTTCGTTTTAAGTTTCATTTATACTTCAATAGGAAAATATTTTTTTTTCGTTTTAAGCTTGATTTTCATATTCAATCTAAGCATTACTTGTTTTAAGATTTATTTATTCATTTATATTATTACTTGTTGTATGTTTTTGCTATGATTGTTTATTTAATTTCTGTTCGTTTTGGGTTTCATTTATTCCTTACTAGTAATTTCTGGTCGTTTTGAGTTTGAATTTTGAAAGGTATTTGTATCTGCTGAGCTTAAGTTTAAAATGGCCTTTACTTTTCTTTGAAAAACTTATTTTTCGAAAGTTTTTTTTAATTAATTTTTGTTCGTTTTTGATTGTAAAAAATTTCAAGTTTTAAAAATTCTTTATTTCAAAATCAAAGTTTAAAAAAATCAAATATTCATCAAAGTATCAAGACTGATATCAAAGTAATAATATCAAAGGGAAAAAATGGGTTTGTGTCAACCTCGGACTTTTTATTATCTGATTTTTGAACTATTTTTCACAAAATTGCTATCTCAAAATTTTTATTGGATGGGTTTGGGGAAAAGGGGCTTGGGGGGGACTAGATTAAGCTTCAGTCTGCTTTGACTATTTAAAAGTGAACTAGATCTTTCTATTTTCCATTAAATGAGCCCTCTCTGAAGTTCTTATGAGTATCCCTTCTATAAGAACCATATGTATCCCCTGAGTATAACTTACAACGCCTGTCCCTGGGCCCTGGGGGATTATGTCGACCCTGGAGTTTTAATATCTGATGGTTGAACTATTTTTAACAAAATGATCACCTGAAATTTTTAATCTGATGGGTTTGTCCATCCAATACCCCCCAAAGGCGTGGAGGGCGGAAAGGGTTAGTTGCCCTCCGATCTTTTTTCACTTTGAGAAAATGAACTAAAACGTTTAATTTCCATTCAAATGAACCCTCTCTAAAGTTTATACGAGCATACCTTCCATAAGAACCATATATGCCCCCAGAGCAATACTCACAACGCCTGCCCCCCCTGCCCTGGGGGGGGGGGGGGCTGTGTCGACACAGAAGTTTTTCTTATCTGACCTTTGAACTATTTTTAACGAAATGACAATACGTAAAGAAGTTTTTGTTATATGATCTTTGAACTATTTTTTAACAAAATGGCTACCTCAAATTGGGGGGGGGCAATTGCCCTCTGATCACTTTTGACTCTTAAAAAGAGCACTAAAACTCTCGATTTCCAATCAAATGAGCCCCCTTTGAAGTTTATACGACGACCCCTTCTATATGAAGTGCTACTGGAGAAAAAAATGGAGTGTGGGGGGAGTCTAGCTGCCCTCCAATCACTTTTGACTCTTAAAAAGTGAATTACAACTTTCAATTTCCAATCAAATGAGCCCTCTAAGAAGTTTATACGAGCATCCCTTCCATAACAACCATATATGTCCCCAGGGCAGAATTTACAACGCCTAACCCCGGGCCCTGGGGGGCTGTTTCGACAGCGGATTTTTTTGTTATCAGAACTTCGAACTATTTTTTACAAAATGCCTATCTCAAAGTTTTCATCTGATGCATTTAGGGCGTGGAGGAGGGGGCTAGTTGCCCTCTGATCTCTTTTGACTCTTAAAAAGTGAACAAGAACTTTCAATTTCAATCAAATGAGCCCTCTCCGAAGTTTATACGAGCATCCCTTCCATAAGAACTATATATGCCCTTAGAGCGTTACTCATAATACCTGCCTCCAGATCCTGGCGGGTTCCGTCGACACAGGAATTTTCCTTATCTGACCTTTGAACTTTTTTTTAATGAAATGGGTATTATAAAAATTCTATTGAATGGGCTTGGGGAAAAAGGGTGTGTGGGGGGGGGGCTAGTTGCCCTCGCATATCTTTTGACTCTTAAAAATTGAACTAGAACTTTCAACTTCCAATCAAATGAGCCCCCTCTGAAGTTTATACGAGCATCCCTTTCACAAGAACCATATATGCCCCCTGGACAAAACTTACAACGTCTGATGTGTTTTGATAAAGAAGGCATGGGGGGGGGCTAGCTGCCCTTGGATCTCTTTTGACAATGAAAAAGTGAGCTCGAATTTTCAATATCTAATCAAATGAGCCCTCTTTGAAGTTTATACAAGTATCCCTTTCATACAAACAATATATGCTCCAGGGCATAACTTACAACGCCTACCCCGGGCCCTTGGGGGTTGTGACAACACCTGAGTTTTTGTTATCTGACTTTTGAGCAATTTTTAACTTAATGGTTATCTCAAAATTTTTATTGGATGCATTTGAAGAAAAATGCAGGGGGGGGGGGCTAGTTGCCCTCCAATCTCTTTTTACTCTAAAAAAATGAACTAGAAATTCAAATTTCAAATCAAATGAGCCATCTCTGATTTTTTACGAGTATCCCTTCAATAAGAACCATATATTCCCCCAAAGCATAACTTACAACACCTGCCCTTGGGCCCTGGGGGGCTGTGTTGATCCCTGAGTTTTTCTTTATATGGTCTTTGAACTATTAAAAAAAGGCTATCTCAAAGGCCTTATTGGAAGGGTTTGAGGAAAAAAGGGCATGGAGGGGGAGGGGCTAGGTGCCCTCAAATCTCTTTTCACTCTTAAAAAGTGAACTAGAGCTTTCAATTTCCAATCATATTATCCCTCTTTGAGTTAATACAAGCATCCCCTCCATGAGACCCATATATGCCCCCAGGGCATAACTTACAACGCCTGCCCCTGGGCCCTGGTGGGTTGTGTCAACACCGTAATTTTTGTTATACGATCTTTGAACTATTTTTAACAAAATTGCTATCTTAAAATTTTTATTGGATGCATTTGGGAAAAAAGGGTTTGGGGTGGGGGAAGCTGCTTACCCTCCAATATCTTTTGACACTTAAAAAGTGAACTAGAACTTTCAATTTCCAATCAAATAAGTCATCTCTGAAGTTTATATGAGCATTCCTTCCATAAGAACCATATATGCTCCCAGGGCATAACTTATAACCCTTACCCCTGAAGACTGTGGGGGGAGTGTCCTGGTCAAACATATAATTTCCAGAACTTTCAACTATGTTGAACAAAATGGCTATATCAAAATTTTGATTGGATGTATTTGGGGAGATGGTGGGCGTGGAAGGGGTGTCAGTTGCCTTAAGACCACTTTCGACTATTGAAAACGGAACTAGCCATTTAAATTTCCAATCAAATGAGCCCTTTCTGAAGTTTCTGTGACAACGTTGTCTATACAAAACCTCATATGCCCCCAGGGCATAACTTACAACCCTTGCCCTGAGGGCTGTGGGGCAGTTGTCATCTCAAAGACCTAATTTTCAAAACTAAAAACTACGTTTAATAAAATGGCTACCTCAAAATTTCGATTGGATGTGTTTGGGGATAAGGTGGGCATAAGAGGGGGGTTAGTTGCCCTCCAATCACTTTCGACTATTAGAAAGGGCAGTAGCCCCTTTGAAGCCTTTTTTTGAAGTTTCCAGAAGTTATGCTTATATGGGGAGTGTCCTCCTCAAAAACATATTTTCTATCTAGAAATCAACAATGCTGAACAAAATGGCTATCTCAAAATTTTGATTGGGGTGTGTTTGGGAGAATAATCAGCATGGGGGGGGGGGGGGGGCTAGTTGCCCTTCAATCACTTTCGACTATTAAAAAGGGCACTAGCCCTTTGAATTTCCAATCGAATGAGCCTGTTTTGAAATTTCTATGACAACGCCTTCTATAAAAACCTTATATGCCCCCAGGGCATAACTTAAAACCTTACCCTGAGGGTTGTGGGGGAGTGCCCTCCTCAAAAACATATTTTCTATCGGGAAATCGACTATGCTGAACAAAATGGCTATCTCAGAATTTTGATTGGATGTGTTTGGGGGAATGACGGGCGTGGGGTGGGGGGGCTAGTTGCCCTCCAATCATTTTTGACTATTAAAAAGGGCACTAGAACTCTCGATTTCCAATCAAATGAGCCCCCTTTGGAGTTTCTACGACGACCCCTTCCATATGAAGTGCCCCTGGAAAAAAAAATAATAAAACATTGGAGCTGTATGGCCTTTACTATAGGCAACGCTACAGCATTACCTCTGATGAATACTATATGTAAGCAATGTCCAAATTGTATAACTTACAGCCTTACCCCAAGGGCTCTAGGGGGAGGGGGTATCATCCCTAAAGACTTTGTTATTGTACCTTTCACCTATGCTGAACAAAATGGTTATCTCAAAATTTCAATTGGATGTCTTTAGGGGGGAGAGCTTGGGAGGGAGAGTTGTTGGTCTCCAATCACTATTGGATCAGAAAAGACACTATAATTTTAAATTTCCAATAGAATGAACCCCTTCCAAAGTTTCACAATTAACTCCTTCCATACACAGTATCTTAATGAAAAAATATAACAATAATAATAATAATGCATTGTGCCCACTTTACTTAGTGGTGCTAATGTGCTGCATATGATTTTGAGACAAACTTGAATGTCCCAACTCTTCACTAACAATCTCATGCCCTTGACTTTTAAACTCAATATTACCATCTTTATATTTTAAACCTACAGATGAAGAAACATCAATACAGACTCTTTTTTCATGTGCTTATCATTTTACATTGTATCATAACTGCTTAATTGGTGAAAATGAATAGATGAATCACTGCAGTTCTAATGTAAAATTTCAGTCTCAACAATTACATGGTATTTACAGGACATCAGTACCACAATCTCACTCTTTAGAAGGAACCAATAGAAAATTATGAAAACTAGGCTACTTTAAGATGTTCTAAAATACTTACTGAAATCATTCCCTAAGTTGTACTAATATAATCTGCCCCAACCTCAACACCCTCTAGGGGCCAAATGTATAGGCCACCCCAATGTATATGTATATGCAATACATTTTTTTATTTGCCATCTCTGTTCTTCAAATTGATTTAAAAGCACACAAACAATACAACAGAAATAAGTAATAGGAAGAAAAGGGCAAACATATGGAAAAGTCATAGGGTATATATTTGACCATCAAGAGATGGGGGGGGATAAGGTTTATCGGTAGGGTAAGATAAACAGACAAATAACCACCACTTCAACAGTAAAATTACTTTAAAATCTATTATACCATCTAGTTCAACCAAAAATAGAGTTGAGAATGTGTGGTGCATGCCAAAGCAACAAGACTGATAAAACAGCAATGGAATCAATCAGGAGATGGACAACCAAATGTGTTAAAGACCTCTGTGATGTCCCTTATCCACCCTGTCTCCATAAGCTCAGAATACCATCTCTAATGTATAGATATAAACAGGTGATGTGATAACAGCTTACAAGCTTCTAATTGCTGAGGATACCATTCCAGACCATTTCCAACCAGACAATTCAAAGAGAACCTCTGGTCACCCTCATAAGTTTTTCCAGAAACAAGAAAATGCCAGAATAAGGAAAAGTTTTTTTTTCGAATAGAGCTCTCAGCTTGTGGAATTTCCTCAGTGAAAAAACAGTAACCTCTACTGCCATGGATGCATAGAGTAAGTTATCAGTGGACAGGAAGTGGTTCAACAAACTGTGGTCCACCATTTGGGACAGCACAGAAGACTAACTATCATTATTGAAGCTGGTAGACACAGAATTTGTCCTTTTAATAGCAATGATGATTTAAGTTAGAAATTTGATTGTTTCACTTTTGAATTTGTCAAAATTTTCCTAATAGGAATATAATTAGCATGAATACTTAAGCCATAAAAATGCTTAATATTTTAAATGCACTGATAGTCAATAGTGGAGCCTAATCTTAGACATGCATTTAAAGCTTGAGCCTAATATAGGCAAATACCATCCAATCTTGAATACATGATCCAATGTTAGAACAAAATATCTAAATCATAGAAAGACTAATCTTGGACATATTTATCTAAGAGAAGATTATTGTGAAATGGAATAATTCTGATTAAATTGGCTGTGCTTAGGAATAATTTTTGTCTAAATTTAAATGCTGAAAAACAAACCTTCAGCAACAAAAGCCAATCTCAACTATCTGCCACTCTTAACTATCTAAACTATCTCTAACTATCTATGTACATTATGTCTGAGACAGGATTCTGTTGTCCATGTTTAGGAGATACATTTTAATCAAGATATTTGTCCAAGATATACAACTATCCAAGTAAAAGGGGTTTTACCATATGCATTAAGGATTATATAAATAAGTATTTAAGAGTGTTAAAAATACTTTTCAGAATTAGTGGGTCTTTTTGTTGGCTAAAATTCTAGTTCTGGGTCTTTTTGCTTTCAGAAAGTAAATGGGCTAGGTGAATAAAACTCTGAGGAACGTATCTAGAGTATTAATCATTTCCTGAAAAGATATTTTGAAGCACATACCTCCACACCTTATTCCTCTAGAGGGCACTGATCCTTAATGACCTTTTGTGATACAAAAGTGATACCTTGCAAAATAGATCTTCTGCTTAAAATATACCTTTGCTCAATCCTCATTTAACCCTGGATATTGTATAAAACTCAATAGACACAACAGGAACTGCATTTTCAAAAACTAAATCCAATGAAAAAGGATTGAAAACTCAAAAATAAGATAATTGTTTTTTGTCAGAATAGGACTTGTAATAGACCTGTCATGGGAGCAATCTGCTAAGACTTAGAAGTAAGAAACAGGCAGAAATAGCCTAGTAGCTTGGCAATACCTACCCAGAGTCTGTTTTTTGCCCAAAATTTATTCCAGAAAGCTTCAGTTACATACCTCGACTGCTTTTTAAGATACCAAGAATCCTATAAACTAAAATTGCACCTTTCTGGAGAGTGAAAATACTACATTGATACCATTTTCAACTATAAACAAGTGCAACAAACTCACCATAGGGTAACCTATAAGCTACTATGTTTGGAAAAACATTGGGTATATTTGTAGTAACCAGCAAAATCAGGACTTAAAATAAATTGAACACACCCTCTTTTTATTCCAAATATAATAATAATTGTTGGTGCAAATTGTATTTTAACCAAACCTTACCTAAACTTAGACCTAGTGCTAATGAAAAGTTTACTGTTGAATTGCATTTGGTATTACAATGGAGTGCTGCATTTGCTATTCAGAGATTGTATATACATAGTACATGGCCAAGGTATCTCCATCAGCAGACTCTTATGATATATGTCACAAGAGGCTGGCCAGTCTTGTTGCAGATGGATTGGAATGCAGATGGATAGATCTGCTGCCAACAGATGTTGAAAATTCTTCTAAGACATGTGTTTTTGAAAGCAAGTATTCTTCCCTCTTGTTCCTGGTTCAGGTGCCTGGTTTTGGCTGTATAGAGCAGCACTGGCACAACATTGCTATTGAAGAATTGTAGCTTTAGCTGTATAGAGAAGCTTTGGGACTGCCAAACTTACCATAATCTATTGAAGGCCCCATTGGCTTGGCTGATTCTTGTGAGCACTTCTTTTGCAGTTGATCCAGTGCTTTCTATTATGTTTCCAAAGTATTTGAAATGGACAACTTGCTATACATGTTGGTCTCTGCAAGTGATGCTCAGAGGTGAATCTGTGGTAGCCATGCATTTGTTTTCTCATTATTTATTTTCAGGCTCACCTGGCCCCCTCTCTCCCTCACTTTGTCAAGGAGTTTTTGGAGTCTTTGCTTGCATGATTCCAGGATGGCAATGTTGTCAGTGAAGTCTACATCACTGAGGTGTATTTCTGGATTCTGCTGAATTCTGTCTGTGCTTGTGTTTTTGCAGTATGTAATCAATGACAATTATGAAGAGTAGTGGTGACAAGATGCAACCTTACTTAACTCCTGGCAGAATGCAGAAGAAAAAAGTTTGGCCATCTGGTACCTTTACACAGTACTTGCTATCTTCATAGAGTGCAACAATCAGTGAAACTATCTTTTCAGGGATTCTGTAATGCAGAAGGATCTTCCAATCTAAACTTACCCAAATATATGGCCATATTATATATTCCCAATGCAATACACACATTAGATTGGTGTTGACCATGATTGGAGCAGCAAGTCATGGAAAAAGCAGTGGGATGAACTGGTGTCATCCAGCAGGGTCTATTAGGTGTGAATGCTCAGTTATGGCACTGTATGCAAACTGCCAATTGTCATCCTCCACCACCTGGCTTATTCATCTGAAGTTGCTATTATGCTGTGGCCTCAACTTTAAACTGTCCAGTTACTGGCTGGCACAGGCCAGTCATACATCTGAAGGTGGCTGCTAACAACTGGGTTTAAATTGCAGAGCTTACACTGGCTGAGCCATCCACCCTTTTAGCCCTCAAACATGCCAAGTTGGCAAAACATCTTGTGACACCCAATGATGAAACCAAACTGTCCTGTATATATGTAAATAGTGACAATCCACTCATGAAGTGCGACATGAATATTGAGTCAACATCTTCAGGTTCTTCAACCTTAGTTGCTAGAAGATGTGATTTAAGGTAATACTTGATTCTCAAATTTGTCACCATCAATTCAATTTATGGGAAAACTGGTTTTAAGAAGAGCCACACTACAAAGGTATAAAAGCTGTATCTAAAGAAGAGAAAAGGGATCATCTTTGAGGGTCCATAAAGGGCCTACAATCAAATTTACACAAAAAACAAATCACTATATTTAGAAAGAGCATAAAAAAGGCATTGAAGGGTATGTTCACTTTATTTGTAGGCTATTTATGTGAATTATTGAATATTTACCACCACTTGGCTGGGACAGATGGTAATTTAGGAGTGGTAATTGTTTTGTTCCTTAGTCTTAATATTAAAATGTTATCCTGAAAACAATTTAACAGGGATTAAAAAAAAGCATAAAACTCCTCAATATCACATCATAGCAAAATTTCTGTAAATTTGTTTTCATACTAACATTTTACAGTGTAATCCTAGATAATGGACTGGAAATAAGAAAACAATTCTTACTTCATAATATGCAGAATAATCAGAGTTAATGCATTTTGCATATGGAGAAGCTTTATCTTCACTTCTTTCATTGTTGTATGATTTTTTTTTTTACAAATTCCTGAAAAATCAATATGGATTCAACCACATTTTCTCTATTTCCAAATAGTCTATCAAATTAAACACCATCCATGCCATCTAATTATTTCTCATGTCACTAGTCAATAAACAAATAGTGAGAAATTAGGTTAGGTTAGATTGTGTTGGGGCATTTGTTTATAAACATTTTTTTTCAAAACTTAGAGAATAGACACAAAAATTTTGAAATGTGGTAGAAAAGTTGTAAATACAAGGAAAAGAACATGTTTTCTTATGTCTTAAAATTTTTCCTTATGTCAAGTTCACTATCTAGGATTACACCCATACTATCAAGACTAATGAAAAAAAAAAAATTAACATAGCCTACTAGGCTATTGCTGAATTAGCTACAAATTACATTTTTTTTCTCACTAGCCAATTTTGTTTAAAAACAAATGTTTGAACTTTGAGTTACTATTGGCTGTTTTGAACCATTTGAGGGCCAGAAACAATTAAGTCTATTATTACTTTCATCCTAGCTAAATTATGTTTCAACTATAAATTTACCAAGAATTGAGGGGCATTTTGGTCTAGCCAGCAAATTACTACATAAGACTAAGATAAAATTCTACTTTAGCTATTTGGCTATATTGGAAAGGGGTTAGGCTAGGAAAATGAAACTTTCAGGTATGGGTCTACAGGCTAAAGTATGTCCCAGGAATGTATTTTGAAGTACTTAACTTCACTTCTTCTACCTCTATAGGGTCCTGAAATTTTCTTAGATGACAGGTCTATACATATATTGAAATTTTGACAAATCAACATTTTACCTTATCAGTTTCTTTTCCTCAGGCTTTAGTTCTGAAAATGCAATTACTGTTATTTGAGTAGAATTTCAAGCCATATCAATGTTTTTTTGGTAAATTTCTAGGCAGTAGGCCTACTATAATTTAGCTAGGACAAAAGTGAAAACATCCTTTGATGCCTTTTTTATACTCTTTCATCATTCAATAATTGCTTCTGGGGCTAATTGCATCTTAAACCCTTAAAAGTGCCCCAAAGCTATTTTATATGAATTATGAAAAGAACATAAAAAAGCATCAAATGATGTTTTTTTTCACTTTCATCCTAGCTAAATTATGTGGCCCACTGCAAGTTTACCATGAACTTCACCCATCACTGCTGCAATGTGTAAATATATACCCTGAATCAGAATATACATTGAATTGTCAACAACAAAGTTTCAAGTCACAAAACACAGTGCTATTTTGGTTGACAGCATTTGAAAAACTTGAAATGCTTTATATTTGAGTTGCCTAATAAATGAGGTTTGAACTGTTATAAATAAGTATTTTTGGAATATATTACTCTTGAACAACTTATTTATAAACTAGTGATACATTTTTAACCATCTTTCAATAACTCAACAAGTGTTGATAACTTCTTTGTGTGGTTACAAAAATGGAATATCTTTGGGGCCCCTTTAAGGGCTCAAGATGCCATTGGCCCCAGAAGCAATTATTGAATCATGAAAGAGCATAAATATAGGCATCAAATGATTTTTTCACTTTCATCCAAGCTACATTATAGTGCCATCTAGAAATTTACCAATGTTTTTTTTTGTCAAAATTTAGGAAATGTATTTGCATATCTTTAAAACCTTATAAATTGGTAATGAGCAAAGTTGTGAAGCTGAAAACAATTTTCTTGCACTTTATTTAAGCAGAAGATCTTTTTTGCAAGGTTTCACTTTATAACACATGGATTTTTAGGTAAATTTCAAGGTGGCACTATAATTTAGCTAGGATGAAAGTGAAAATGTCATTTGATACCTTTTTTAATGCTATTTCACAATACAATAATTGCTTCTGCTGCAAATTGCATCTTGAGCTCTTTAAGGGGCCACAAAGGTATTTCAGTTTCTAACCATACAAAGAAGTTATAACTTAACCTGCAAAATACTTGATTTTCAATTTTTCAAGTTTTTAAAATGCTGTTGAAAAAAATAGTGCTGAATTTTGCAATTTGAAACTTTGCCATCAACAATTCAGGGCATATTTCAATTATAGGGTATATAATTGCACATTGGGGGGGGGGGGCAAATTTGCAGTTGACCATATAATTTAACTAGGATGAAAGGTAAAGAGCATAAAAAAAGGCATTGAGTGGTATATTCACTTTATTCATAAGTCAATAGGCTAAGATGATTTGGTAAAAATTTACTGGATGAAAGTGAACTCATCATTTGATGCTTTTTTATGCTCTTTCATAATTCATATAAATACCTTTGGGCTCCTTTAAGGGCTCAAGATGCAGTTTGCAACAAAAGCAATTAGCCTATTGTATTATGAAAGAGCATAAAAAAGGCATCAAATAGCCTGTTTTCACTTTGATCCTAGGGTTCTTGTCAGAACTGCTAGTTTATTGAATGAAGTTGAAAAAAAGAGCAAATTCTTGTAAGTTTGCTATAAGGGCTGTGTTTGGCCTAATTATGAAAGCTAGATGTAATTGTAATAGCCTAGCCAAGGACATAGCCTAGATTTATCAACTAGCCTATTAGGCTGAAATACCTTTCTCTATTGTTTAGCATGGTAAAATTATACTTTTATTTTTGGCTATCTTGGAAAGGGTTAGGTTAGGAAAATGAAATTACTACACAGCCTAGCTAAATTCTCATAGAAATTTACCAATTTTTAAAGCAAGGTAGGAATGGTAAAAGTTAGGTACTTTAGCTATAGGCTATTTTTTGGCTATACCCCTTGGAAAGGGGTTAGGTTAGGAAAATGAAACTTTCAGGTAGGGTATAGATTAAGCAGTTTCTACAGGCTAGCTGAAGGTTGGTGGTCACCTCAGCCTAGCCTCCCTTGACAAACCTGTTTATTGCATTTGACCGTAAATAAACATAATTAACAGCTGACGATTGAATGATGAGGAATATATCTTACTTCTCCACCAACATTGACAAGTTCTAGGACAGAATTGAATATTTCATTTAAATGTTCTGCCATTTTTCTAATCTTTTCTTCACCATTAAAATTACACTCACATCTAAAGGGAAGAAGGGAATGAAATGTTTTTTGAAATTGAGCTGGTTTTAGGTAAGATAATTTTGTTCATGTTTTCTTATAACCTGTTGAAATTCATACATTTGTAATATTTCAGCTAATAGAAATGATTTGCATATTGAGAATATTTTTTTTAAATGTGGAAGCATTAGGCCCACTCTGTAGCCTAATGTTTCTCTGCCTTGTGTACTTAAGTCAGTGATAGTAGCCTAGACCCTAGGCAATTTGTATGATTTTCTTTATTCATTTAATTTCTAGTAGATGAACATGTCGCTCAGTATGACCAGGGGAAATTTCAAGTTTTTCTATAGCTTAGCAGAATAATAGGCTAATAATATAACTTAGCAGAATAGAAAAACATTGTGCAGAAGATTTTTTATAGTCCTCCCAACATGCTTAGGGCCTATTGTAATTGATTTTTGTAATATTTGCATTCAATAAGAATTTTCAAGTATTGAATTATATAGCCTATAAAAGCATTGCCCTACTGCAATGGGTTGCCTAAAATTCTTAAAGCAAATTTTTAAGATAGCCTAGGCTGCTTAGGGCATCTATGCCAGAAGTAGAATTCCCCCTCTTCCCTGAGGACTTGAGGTGCTTTATTTTCTTCTGAAGCAGACTGTCTTATTTCACTATAGGGCCTAGTGTATGAATTTGGTTGTATGAATTTCCTTGATGAACTTAAATATTAATAAATATTCAGATCTTTCACTGGACTACTTACAAAATTGTCTGCTAATGTCTATAATTACCACAGTCTCTCTTATCACCTTTCTAGTTGATGGGGTTCATTAATTTATGTCTAACTTCATTAGCCTACCAATATATTAAAATAACTCATTTACCACATTATCAGTAACTAGGGCCTTATTATTTTTTGATCCTTTTAGTACTAACACAATTCTTCCTCTTAAAATAAACCTTGCCTCACATCCAAGTTCTTAATATTTCATTCTCTTCTGTACCTTTTCCTGTAACTATTGAAGTTTAGTGTATTCTCAAAATGTTTTGTGTATCTCTCTTTAATAATAATAACATTTATTCACCAACCATCTACAAAAATATATTATAGTAGAGCACTACAAAAAGAAAAGAAAAAGTAACCAGCTTCAAAAAGATAAAGATACAACACTCAGTGTAATTCACAACACTCAAGTAAATGCAGGTGAGAAACATCATCTATCTAAATTAACTTTTAGCACTGAATTATTTTGAATGCTAGACCCCCTTAAGACCATATTTTTCAAGGCAAGAATTCCTATAATTTATTTATTTATTTATTAATACCAAGATATGGTAAGCTTTAACAAGCTTGTCACACAAAACAAATATAAAAAAGTCTATAACAATGTCAATGACATAACAAAAACATACAGTAACTGAAAACATTGGAAACAATATTACTGAAACATACAATAGCATACCAACTTAACTGAAACATATCTGTTAATAATTGAAATCTACCAAAAAGTAAGCCTACAAAATAACTGTCACACTGTCACAAATCAGCTAATACAAAAGTTAAAAATATTCTAAAAATGGATTGTGATAGGACCCAGTATAGAAATCTGTAGAGGCTAAACTACTTTTGAAAGACTGGACTGTGGTACTTGCAACTATTTCTGATGGAAGTGAATTCCAAGTCTTCCACACTCAGCTAGACAAAGAGTTTTGGCCTAATCTTTTCTGTGAACATAGTGGGTAAATTTTGTGTTGGTGTTGATGGGTACTACTGTATTCTGTAAAAGTGAAAAAGTGAGTTGGGGTAATATTATCAATATTCCTAACAATGCAAAATGTATTTATTACATCAGCTCTATCATGTCTGAACTGGAGAGAAGGCAACTGTAGTCTTTGCATTCTCTGGTGGTAAGGTAGATGACTCAGGTATGGTATGAGTTTGGTGGCCCTATGTTGCACTCTCTCAACCCCTCTCTATCTCTCTTATTAAGGGGATACCATACTGATGAGCAATACTCAAGTACTAGACATACAGTGGATACATAAAGTGAAATCAGTGAATGAAGATTAAACTTAGAAAAAGGTACACCTTAGACATAATAATTGGTAATTTGCCTTATGGGTGATGTCTGATGCATGTTTATTAAATTTGAGACTTGAATCAAAACAAATCCCAAGGTCACAAACATATTCTACACTTGAAATTAATTTACCAACAACAAAGTAATGGTAATGTTGAGGGAGTCTACACAAATAGTGCACAGCATTGCACTTGGTTTCATTAATGAACATAGAGTTTGCAGTACACCATTGGCCCAGAGTAACCAAATCCTCTTGAAGTAAAGAAATCTCATGTTCACTCATAACTGGCCTGTAGATTTTTACATCATCTGCAAACATTTTTATGGTTGAATTCCTAACAATGCCTGGCAAATCATTGATAAAAAGGCAGAAGAGTACTGGCCCAAGACAACTGCCTTGTGGAACTTCCACTTATGACAGACATAGGTGATGACAAAGCATCACCTACTGCAATCTCTTGGGTTCTATTTGTAAGATAATCTGTTATCCATGCTTTAGTTTGTGAGCCTATACCATATAGTTGACATTTGTTTATCAGAAGTGGAATGGAAATTTTCTCAAATGCTTTGGAAAAGTCATATATAAATACAATCAAAAAATATACCATTATCAGCCATCAATTGAAAATCATGAATCACCTCAAGAAGTTGTGTGTTATAAGATCATTGTTTACGGAAACCATGCTGAGCAGAATGCCATAAATTATTTTTCCTCAAAATGTGCTTGGATTCTACTCACCACAATTTTCTCCATTATACAGGAAAAGATTGATGTGTTTGAAATTGGTCTGTAATTATTGAAATGGGACTTTGAACCATTCTTGTACAATGGCCTAATGATAGTTCTTTTCCAAGCTGAAGGACATTTACCAGATGAGAGACAAAGATTAAAGAGATATGTGAGTGGACCAGCAAGTTCACATAACATTAACTGATGCAAGTTCACATAACATCACATTGGAAAATCCATCAATAGGCCTTTCCTGGATCAAGATTTCAGAGTGTCAGATAAACCTGCTGGACTGTAAACTCTGAATCAACAAATTCTTTTGTTAACTCTGGAGGAATAAACTGAGTGTATGTTTTGGTGTGTGTTTGAGTAAAAACTGAACCAAATACCTTTGAAAAGTTGTGATTTTACAAAATCATCATCTATATGTAAAAAAGTTTTGGGATCTATAAAGGAAGTGGATGATGGGGATTGTGAAACTTGATTCCTTCTCACATATTTCCAAAATCTTTTTGGGCAACTTTGGACTGATGCTATAACATTTGTCTCCACCTCTTGACGATTTAAACCAAGGAATTTAGTTGCTTTATTTCTAGCTCTTTTATAATTTAACCAAGAATCTAAGGTTTTAAATCTTAAACGATCACACCACCTATCACCCTTTTCTTTTAGCATTTGTACAATATACCAAGGAAGGATCTGTCTATTTTTGAAAAACTGTCTACTAGTATATATTGGTGCATATTGATCCTTACCTTCTATAAGGGCCTGCTTAATAAAATCAAAAGATGCATCAACAGTAGCATTACATTGCTGTAACTCCTCTTGTATAGAAAGAGATGAAATATAATCTGAAAATGCAATGTAATTTCCTCTATCATAATCATATTCGGGAGAATGATTTGGAATATCAGAACGACCTACCACACAATTTAGTGATATCACCAATACCAAGTGATCACTTTTTCCTAGTGGTGGCAAAAACTCAACACTAACAACATCATCTGGTGTTTTGTAATTACAAGGTCTAAAACTGAAGGGGTTGAATTAGCACACAAACGAGTAGAGTTTTGAATGTGCTGATACAAATAATGTTCTTGTAAAGTTTCTAGGAAATGATTTTCAAATGACTCATCAGAAAGTTGTGTTGTACCTGATGTCCAATCAATAGAAGGTAGGTTAAAGTCACCAACTACTAGAAACTTAGAACTAGATAAAGAGACAGTGGATAAATACTGCAATATTTTTCTATTATTAAATGAAGACAATTCACAAACACTAGGACTACGATAAATGGCTACAACTCTAAAAGCAATTGAGGACCCAGGTAATTTCACACCAACTGCTAAGGATTCACTATATAATTGAAGAAATTGGGTCATTAACTTCAATATACTTTAATGAGGCATGAACATAAATGAAAATTCCACACTTATAATTAGTATTTATAATGAGATTATAATCAGGCACTTGCTGGAAAAATACATCTGAGTGCTGACAGTACTTGGGTAGGGATTCTGTAATAACAATAACATGGGGTTTCTGGGTTGATATTAGGGCATGAAATTCATCAGTTTTTGTAGATAAACAGTCTACATTTGTATACAGAACAGATAAATTACTTCACTTGTTAATACCATGTAGAGGCAGGGAATAGGTTTTTTAAAGGGCCATTCTGTTGTTTGGGGTAATGGCAACCTGTTTTAGCACGTTTTTTGTCACTATACAACCATTTTTAATTCCTAAATTTTGCTCACCAGCAGCAGCTCTTTTCTTGATTTCTTCTACTAATTCTTTTCTGTGTAGCCAGTCTTCTTTTGAGGTATCAGCATAGAAACAAATGTCTCCCTTTTTAATGGGGGCTGTGTTAGGATGTCAATTTTAGTTTTAAAGGAACTGACTGAGAACAGTAATGGATCTGGTCGATTGGATGAGTTGGGGTTAATCCTTGTCAGCCTTTGCAAATTGGTCACTGCACCTACATCAATTTGAAACATATTTTTAAGAAAATTTTGTAAGAACTGTAAGTCATTGGTTTGGGGTGGAACACCATATGCAACTAAATTCATACGTCTTTTCAGTCTGTCATTTTCTTGTAGCACCATCTTTTGAACTTCAGTTTTCAGCTTAACGTCAATGGTATGATTGACCATTTCCTCAACATTGGCCATGGACACCTTAGATGAGATAATATTTTCTAGACTCTGAACTCTAGCATTAATACCTTCAAGAGAGGTACGAATTTCATTTTGAAAACCAACATACATAGCTTTCATTTCACTACAGTGCTCATTAAGAGCTGACTTCAGCAGCTGGGAAGTTCTTGCTGGGCTGAACCTCTAGATTTACACATGGGGCATACCCAGGTGCTACCAAGTCAGTCATTCATTTTTACAAAAATATCATATTCAGAGGAGGACATTGATAGGCATTGTGCACACAACTATTGGTCACATTTATCACACTGTATAGCACAAGAACTGTTGTCAAGCAAACACCCAGAAACAGCACATTTATCAATACCTTTTTCAGGAGTAATTGGTTTCTGATGTTTGTTACTTTGTGGAGGGGGCATCACACTGGTAATAAGGCTACTAAACTGGCTGTAATTTCAAAACTTCCAACAGATGTGCAGATTCTATAATCAATAATCAAGTATACTGAGGCTACCAAGACTACTAAGGTGAGGGGTAACACAACAAAGTAGAAACATACACTTGTATAGTTAGTAGTACCCCACTGTCCCAACTGTAGGCTACTAGTAAACATAGCCAGCAATAAATGAGAAATAAAAATCCAAATAAGCTCACTCTATGGAACTAATCAAAATGTAGGAGAAGAAAACAAACCTTAGCCAATTACCGTGTGGTAGGTGTTATTTTTATGTATAGGCTATTTCTGTTATTAACTGCTTTTCTTATTTATACAATATGATGATTGTGGTGGCACTATTGATCATATTGGTATTGGTCATATTGTATTGTATTGGTGGTGTATGCTGTCAGTGTCTCTCACTGACAGCATGTGGGATTCAGGGGCATAGCTCCAGCATTTTTATTGAGGGGGAAAAAAAGTTCTACATCCAGAGAGTCAAGGGGCAAGAGCATATAAAAGCTTTTTTTTGGGGGGGGGGGCAACTGCCCCCCCCCCCCTCCCCTTGCCACCCCCAAACAAAGCCACTGATGGGATGCACCAGCAAGGTAGGTATGTGTGCAAAGCAGACTGAACAATAAATTGAGGCAAGAAATTTTGTGGAGAAGCATCTGCAATTTGGCACTGTAGATGCATAAGCACATTTAATGGCTTTAGTTGTTTGTTTAACAATTGCTTGTCTAGTTTTAATAATTGTTTCTGCAATCATTATTTCAAGATATCTCAGCTCTAATACTGAAGGGACAACATGATTTCCAAGAATGACAGAATCACTTTGCAATGAATTAAAGGACAAAAATTTGCACTTATCAATATTGATAGAAAGCCCAATAGATTGAAAATCACTTAAGAGTCAATTCAGGTTCTCTTGTAAGTCTGCTTTGGATCTACTGAGCAGAAGTATGTCATCAGCATATGCCAAGTAAGATAGGTCAGTGCCATACAATAGGAGAAAGGGTGAGATACAGCTCAGAGTCTTGGAGATGGCATGTTAGAAAATAAGAGGACTTAGAATGCTGCCTTGCCTTACACCTCTTCTGATTTTTACAGGATCCAAAATTTCAGAGTAGGCCTACTCACTATGCTCAAACTTACTCCATTGTGCAGTAGAGTATTCATTGCTTGCATGTGATTGACACTATTGAATGCTTTCAATATATCAACAGTGCATATATACAGAGGTGACTTTTTTCCTTCTGAGTCCATAAGTACGTTAGCAAGATGGCAATGAGCCTCTGGGCACCTGAGACCTTTCTGGAATCCAAGCTGATTCTCCCCAAAGTGTCCAGTATCAAGCTCAGAGAAGATCACATTTTCAAACACTTTGCTCAAGATGCACAAGACAGTTATGGGTCTACAAGATTTCCATTTGTTTGGATCTTTTCCTTTTTTGGTGACAGATGAAATGATCCCTTTCAGGAAAGAGTTTGGAACAAAACCCCTGGAGATGCACATCTGGAAGATAAGCTGAAGATGGAAATAGAAGCATTCAGGTAAGGGCTTGAGGTGTTTTTATTGAAAGACCATTGCTGTCCATCCCATTCTTTGCCTTGGAAAGTGCTTTTCTGACAGCTAGCTTGGTCTTCTCAAGGGATATAGGAACAATGCAATGCTGCCCTGAGGAATGTGCAAAGCCAGCTGGAAAGTTCCATTCCATATTGATTGGTTATAATAAGATTCTCATCTCTATACATTAAAGTATAGTAAGAGTGTCAATCATGTAGTGTCAGAGAAGTACTAGATGGATGATTGTCTGGTCAGGCTTAGCCACAATTTTTGATCTCCAGTGAACTGTTGCCTGATAATTTGGTACCTTTTTATTTCAGCTTTATATTTGCATTTTATGCTCCATTTCAGCTTGAATGCAGTCCCGCATAGCAGTCTTCCACAAGCAATCCAAATGTTTAGCCAGGTTTTTGCATGTCATTTTGCCAACTGGAGTTCAGTGGATTCGAACCACATTGGTTTTTCTGTCCCAATTTTGGCTCATCTTGTAGGAACTGCTTTTGCTTTGGCAACTTTCAGAGCATGGATTACTTGATGGTAATAAGAGTTAAAATCCAACCATGGCTGAGACTTTGGAAGAGCCAGAGCAGAGTAGATGAAAAGGAACTTTGATGCAACTTAGGACCAAAGCAATATAAAGGGGAATATTGCATTTCTCCCAACTTTGCTTGTAGACCCGCTTTCTGGAACAAGAGTAAATAGTGCTCTGTGCTGGCTGCATCTGAAATGAAAGTCCAGAATGGTTATTAATTGGATTATCAGTGCAAACTGTAACTGGAAGACTAGAAATGGATATGCATGAAAGTACATGGTCAATATTGGAGGTATGACCACTAGTATGGGTGTACCTAAAATCCAGAGACTTCAGCCAAATCTTGAAATGGTGGGGAGACAATTCATAAAAAATTGATAGAATATGGTCCTTGTATGGGTCACAGTTGAGGTCCCCAACAATAAGCCACTTACACCCACAAAGCTCAAGAGACTCCGAATGTTGTCTTAGGACATCTGCTGCTTTTGAGAACTTTGTCAGAGAGACAGTATTGTTGTAATTAGTAGGCATATACATGTTGATGAACTCAATTCCCTCAACAGTGACAAACAACAGACTACTGCTTCTAGTTGTTGGCTTAGCCAAAAGTTCCTTCCTAGCATATATTGCCAAGCCTCTGGATGGATGCCCTGCCATAGATCTGTTTGGCTCTAAAAAGACATTGTGTGAGTGGGATCTGTTCAGGAAGTTTATATTCATCCCAGAAAGCATATGCTCCTAGATAAATAGCACATCATAAATTTGAAGGAGATCATCTATGTCTTTTTCTTTGTTGCAACAACCAGTGATATTCAGACTAAAAACTTTAAGAGATCTATTCATTGATTATTTTTGTTTCTCTGAATCTCTCTCAGTTTTGGGCGTCTGAGGCTGAAGCAGACATGAGGTCCATTGCAAGAAGTGCATTTGAGATCTCTGTTACAGGGTGTATCTTTGTTACTAGAGTATGGTCCAGAACATCTTGCACATCTTGGACTGTTTTTGCAGTTTTCAATAAGATGATCAAAGCTCTGGCATTTGGAACACCTATGAGGGGCCTCCCTGCACTTATCTACCCGGAAAAAGTTGTATCCAAGCTTGATTCTATTAGACACTACAAAGCTCATGGTCTGTCTATTTTTGAAAGTCAGTCTTATTGTTTTACTTTGTCCAAAACGGAAAGCTTCCTTGACGAGGCCTGGATTATGTTTGGCCACTTTGCTAGCATCCACTTCTATAGGAAGTCCTCTTATTATGCAATAAGATTTTTCTTCCCTGAGTTTGCATTTGATGCTGCTGCCACTTAGCAAGTTTGCCAAAAGGATGCTAGGAGCTTCAACACAAAAAGCTTTAGCTTTTACAACATCACTGGATATAACTTGTAGTTTATTGTTTCTTAATTGCCTGACCTCCTGAATCCCATATTTGGACTGAAGTTGACTAAGTGTTTGTAGTCTAGTCAGGGGATCCATTGATGGAGCGTCTTCTATGATTACAGTTCAAGTTGGAGGCTTGTTGTTTGCTAGGGCTGTAGCTCAAGCATCTGGGCAAGTTGTCAATTTAACACCCATTGAATACTGCTTTATCACAGACACTGAGCTCTTCAGATCTCAAATTTCACCTAGCAGGATAGAGAAGTTGGTCTTGGGGACCTATGGAACTTGAGATGTGTGAGTGATGACAAAAGTTGGAAGTGGGATATTATTCCTATCATATTCAGCTAGCAAATCTAATATTTCTGATGTTGCTGAGTCTTTTGTGCAGCTTCTTGTGGCTAAAGCTACTCTTTCAGGGAATGCTAGTTGAAGGAGTTTGAGTTTAGCATTGCATAATGCTGCTAAATCAAAGAAGTTGCATGTCATTTTCAACAGCAATGTTAGATCCAACTTTTTGTTTGACTGGAAAGTTCTGGATTGGTTTGAGGTATAAAGACGTCTGTGCCATGTTGAGCACTGATAAGTATGGGAAGCATAGGTCCTCGCTACCTATTCCCCACAGTTTAAGGGAGACTCCACTCCCCACAGATACGACGGCGCTTGCAACAAGTAACCTCCCCTCTTCTGCTGGCTTATTTGGGAAGATTGGAAAATTGGCAAAAATAGTCGTTAAAATTTTTGAATTGTTTTTTTTTTCTGAAAATCTTACAGAGCAGGGGATGTAATGATTCCTGATTCACCTAACCCCTGCAATTTAAAGGAGGTCCCTCCTGATGGGTAAACTGGCTCTTGCAACCATCCCTCTTCTGCCCACTTAATAGGGAAATGACCCTTTTTTGTTTTTGGCTTTTTTGTCTCAAATTTAGACACACTGCAAAAGGAAAGATCTCTTTAGCTCTTTCCTTATCACTAATGGTATCCCTGTGCCAATGTGTAACTCTGACAAGTCCAGATTGACTGTTTCCTCTCATTTTTAGCATGCCAATACAACATTCTACTGTTATGCCATCTGGTTGCATCTTCCAGAGCCTCAGCAATTTATCCATAGCCTCCACTTTGCACCTCCTTAATTCATATTTTAATGCTTCCTCCACTTTTCTTACATTCCTTTCATTTTCATATTTATCACTCCAATAATTCTTCTTGTTTTCAACTGGAGCAAATTGTTGCTTATGTAAGTCCAGTTTTTAATTATTTGATAAAAAGTTGTGTTTTTTCCCTCTTGGTTTTTTGCAATGTTTACTGTATCCATAAGTGTTTATTGTGATTGAAGCTCTATTGTCAGCAACCCATTTGTTGAATATTTTGGTAGAAATAGCTTATATCAGGTAATAGACCAACTGACCTCGTATAAGAATAAGCAAACACCATCCCTACTAGATTTAACAATCTCTAACAACCCAGGATTGTTAGTGAACAATGAGTACCTCCCTCCCATTGGTGCCAGTGACCACATCTGTATCTGCCATGACTTTCTGCTTAGTCAACAAACAAACAGTTGTACTAAACAAACTTACACCAATTACAGCAAAATCAGGGAGATAATATAGGCAGTAGAATGTGACCAAGTGATTGTCAAGGGAGACACTGAGTTAGCCTGGCAAAATTTTAAGAACATTGCTCTAAGCTGAGAGGACATGCACTTCAAGCTCATTTGCAAAGGTACCAAAACACTGCCATGCCTGAACCAGCCTATTAAAAGGGCTATGAATCATAAGAAGAGGGCTTTTTCCAAATGTAGGAAATGGCAAATGCACACACCCCTGGGATTGTTTTGCAAGAGCAAGGAAGAAACCAAGGCAACTGACTAGACACTTCATAGCTGACTTTGAACTTGGCATTGCACATCAAAGGCAATCCAAAGAGGTTGTGGACAAACTATGCCATTCCTGCTCAATCCTGAAGGAAAATAGCTGAAAGATCCAGAGGACATTGTAAATTTGCTGAACAACACATTTGCATCCAACTTCTCATTGGACCCCACTGACAAGCCACCATGACCTGCTCCCAGGGTGGTTAAGCACCCAATGCCAAAAATTTACATCACAATGTATGAGATTCAGAAAAGGCTGTTTAAACTAGACCCCAGCAAAGCAAAAGGACCTAGCTCCTTAAAGAACTCGCAGATATAGTAGCCAAGCTGCTCTGTTTGCTATTCAAGCAAAGACACATGGTTAGTAGACATGCAACACCAAGCATGTGAGCAAGTCAAAAATGAAATTGAAGAGCAAAGACACACATGGTTAGAAGACATGCCACACCATACACGTGAGTGATTCAATGAAAATCAACCGGGACTGCAAGAATCAAAACATGTCAAAATTGAAAATGATAATGATGATAATTGGGTTGGGATTTTGACATGGATAAAGTCATCAATGCCTACCATAACTATGGTTTGGTGATATGTATTTCATAATGACAAAGATAAGCCGAGGTAAACAAACCCAATATATATATATATATATATATATATATATATATATATATATATATATATATATATATATATATATATATATATTTTGAATTGAAGTTATCAAGTATTTTACAATAGGTTGTATAGGTTGTGTCAAGACTGGGCTGGGTAACTGTAGGACAGAGAAAAGTCAAGACAGATAGTCCAAAGTAATTGAGAGGCAAATGTTTAAATGGCTGGGGCACGGGTAAATGGCAGGAGTATGCATGTGTGTGTGTGTGTGTATATATATTCCCCCCTTCCTGTATCATAACATATTGAAGATGATCCAGCCTAGATAAATCCTATATAAATTCTCTAATTGCTATTATCTATTTTCTGTTCCATATTAATACAAAAAAAAAAATTATGTTATTTTAGTTGGTTCATTAGAATGTCCAGAACTCCAGATGTTGAGGAAGGCGAATTAGAAGATGATGATACTGGGCAACCTGAGTCACAACAAGACAAGCTTGCTGATAAAAAACTAGAAGCTCTTGTGAATAAAAATGAGCTCAAAGAGGATGTGAATGCTGATAATAGAATACACAAATTAAATATACCTTCATTTGGAAGTGAAAGCCACTTCAAGTCTACCATCTCTAATCAAAATGTCTTAACTACAGAAGGTAAGTGTGAAATTTTTATAACTATACTTGATAAGTAGCTTGTTGATTTTATTAAGAATTCTGCATATCTAGATAAATGTATAACTTTCACAACTTCAAATATTTGTACTTTACACTATTACCAGCAGTATCAGGAATAAAAATCATAAAGTAGTTTGAGAGACAGAGAATTAATTAGTGAATGATCAGTCTTAGAGATAGAGCTCAGAGTATTTTATTCAGTAATAAGTTTACAACATAAACAACTTCAATGCAGTTTCCCTTGTGAGACTCTATGGTAAGGAGGGAACAGGGGAGAAAAAAAGGAGTATACCAAAAAAAAGTTCAATCTACCACCTCAGAAATCCCCAAAATTACATGCTAGACTGGGTAGTAGCACATGATTAAAATGCAATAATCTACAAAATTCAATTAAACAATGCTCAAACAAGCATTCAAATCCAATCTTGAGAAATCAACTCTAGGAGAAACAAAAGACTTGCTTTTTGAAGATATTAAACAAGTGGTACCTTTGTGCAGTCTCTGGAAGTGTGTTCCAGATCATATTTGTATATTACAAGCTATCAGGGGTTGAAGACAAATTGCAATAATGGAGTAGGTGGCATCTGTAAGTTGTCTTGAATTGTGGAGATAATAAGATGATTGACTAAAAATAAATAATATATTATTACACAGGACAACATACTCTTTATTTTGGAACAGGGATGACCTTTAAAGGAAGTGGATTATGTGTAAGAAAATTAGAGAAATAGCAAGAAAAACATTTGAAAGATTGTAAAGTTCCTATCTTAGTAATAAATGCAGTGTCTTTTGACTTGAGTTTCATTATTGATGTTTCAATATTCTTCCCTATTGTTTCTAACAGGGATGCTGTTTAATAGTAAAACAAACACTGTTTGTATTCCGCATGCCAGAATGGCACTCATGCTTGAATGTGTAAGCAAGGCTAATAAATTACAAACACTCAATCTGTTTCAGCACTAGAATTTCTAATATCAAAGAAAAGAGAACAATACCTTTAGTGACATTTTGGAGTCACTCACCATATTTACTCTTCTTCTTCTTCTTCAGAGAAACAGCACTTGAAGTCTAAAGATAGTCTCTTTTTGGCTTCTTACAAAAAAAAATATCTGCTGGTTTATGTCATTCAAATATTCATATTCTTCTTTCCAATTATACTTCCACTTGACCAAACTGAAGTTGGTTTCAGGGTCATGTCCATGCTAAACTGTCATTCCACTTTAGAAAACAAATAATCTCCCAGAATAGTATTCTTTCCTCATTTCCTGGCAGCTTGATGTTAGGCAGTTCACCTGTGTCGGGCTTTATTTTCAATCTTGAAAAAATATTTCTTGTTTTATTTGCCAACTTGCATTACTATTGCAGCTAAATATGTGGTGTTGTGAAGTCTCAGGGACTAAAGAACAAAATCTACAATTTTGGTCCTTTCTTTTTTTCTTGTTGTATTCTTCTTTCCTCAGGATCAATGTATCACTTTGGATCCATAAGTATAGGAAATTTCCTTCACGCAATGGAAAAATGGGTACTAGCTATGATAGATTCTTCTTGGGAATTCTTCTCCAAATTACGTCACATAAAGTTTTTTTATTTTAATGATGGGTCTATGTGGATGTCTGTTGTTTTATTTGCAAGTAAATCGGCAACCTTGTTATGTTTAATACCTTGGTGACTTGGCACATCATGTAAATAAAGCTTTATATTTCTTTCTTGAATACTCCATATTGATTTCCTGAGACTTGCTACATCAGAGTCTATTACTGACCTATAGACTTGGCTCATGAGCTGCAAGGCAGACTTATAGTCTGAGAGTAAGATCACCTTCCTAGATTCAGGGGGCATTTTATTAACGGCATTTAGAGCTTCAAATATAGCCTTTAGCTCAGCCGTAAGGATGGATGTGTCATTTGGAAGCCTAGTGGATATATTTAAGCAATATTCAGAAATCACCACTGCTACTGCTGCTTGGCCTCCTTTCAGTGACCCATCTATAAATATTTGTATGAAATTCCTGAAGCAGGTTGTAATTTTTTGCTTGAAAATAGCTTGCACTTTACCAGGAAGGTAACTTGACTTTTTGCCTAGAATAAGCTCCAAGCAAGTATCAACTGGTGCAAACTTCCATTTGGGGGGCTCTTGAAAATGGTTAAATTGGATGACCTCATCTTTCCATGTCAAAATTATATCATTAAAGAGAACCCAAGACCTAGTTTGGGCATCTGCTTTTTCCAAGGACTAGAGGCAAAAGTTATTTCAAAAACTGGATGAATGTAGCCAATTCCTCGGATCTTTGTGAAATATATAACAATTGACATATTTCTTCTGTCTTGTATATGATTTGGAAGACCCAATGTTACAAATATGTCCTTTAGTTAAAGTAAGCTTGAGAGCATGGTGTTCGTTCTTAATCACTTGTATCTTGCTGTAATATTTGATGATAAGTATGTTGTCTATCTAAAATAAAAGTAGATCAGTGTGTTCTGTCTCTAAAATAAAAGTAGACCCGTGTGTTCTGGCTTTCTGAAATAAAATGTAGACCAAACAAAAGTATCACTTTCTAAAAAAAAAGTGGACCAGCATGTTCTATCTTTCTAAAATACAAGTAGATCCATGTGTTCTGTCTTTCTAAAATAAAAAGTAGATCAGTGTATTCTGTCTTTCTAAAATAAAATTAGATCCATGTGTTCTGTCCTTCTGAAATAAAAAGTAGACCAGATAAAAGTATCACTTTCTATAATAAAAAGTAGACCAATATGTTTCTGTCATTCTAAAATAAAAAGCAGACCAATGTGTTCTATCTTTCTAAAAGTAAAAGTAAACCCGTGTGTTCTGTCTTTCTAAAATAAAAAGTAGACCAGATACAAGTATCACTTTCTGAGAAAAAGATTGGCTATGAAGGTCGAGGGTAATTCTGCTTGCCATGTTTAGCATCGTTTTTAGTTTGGCAAAAATTTGAATGCTAGTCAGCTGTAAGTTGTTTGCTATAAGTGAATGCTAGTCAGCAGATTTTGCCTGAAAATACCATTTTTATAAATAAAATACTTTTTACTCAAAGAAAAGCTGTCAAAACACAAGTTGTGCTGCTAAAGTGTCGGCAGCTTTTGAAACTCTGTTGAATTCTGGTACTGGCAGCTTTGCAACTTTGTTCATACCTTGTTTCAAGTTTTTTCCTTATCTGAATGTCAATTGACAGGTTCAATAGCTCCCTTAAAAGGGATGGACAATCGTTGAAATTAAATGACTTCATCTCTCATCCTTCCTCACAACGATTTTTGTTATGACAGTGTAGATTACGCCACGATTATAGTAAAAAAAAAAAAAAAAATCCTAACCCAAATTAACCTCCCTGTCTTTCATACCTTCAGTGTAATAATGTTCAATGCATGACTTAAATGCAAACTTAAAAGAAAGAAACCCACAAAAAGCCCTCCAGAAATCTTACAGAACCCTACTTATGTTCATGATAAATCAATGCCAAAAGTAAAGCCCATTGTTTTCTTCACCCCAACAGTGAATGATTAGACTTTGAACTCAAAAGATATTGTTAGCATCAAAATGAATATTTGCAAATACCTAAAATTCAACTTTACAGTCAGCAATAATGAAAATAGTAGTCTAGATGCTCTGTCATAGACAGTGCGCTAGCGCTGCCTAAGTAAAGAACGATGTGGGTACAATGTGTTTGTTCTTTTTTTTTCTCTCCATACACGGGCACTTCGTATCGAAGGAGTTGTCGTAGAAAGTTTGAAAAGGGCTCATTCGATTGCAAATTGGAGTGGCTAGTGCCCTTTTTAATAGTTGAAAGTGATTGGAGGGCAACTAGCCCCCCCCCCCCCCCCCCGCCCATCATTCACCCAAACACATCCAATCAAAATTTTGAGATAGCCATTTTGTTCAGCGTAGTTGATTTCCAGATAGAAAATATCTTTTTGAGGAGGACGCTCCCCCCACAACCCCGGGCCGAGGGTTTTAAGTTATGCCCTGGGGGTATAACAGGTTTTTATAGAAGGTGTTGTCGTAGAAACTTCAAAAAAGGCTCATTCGATTGGAAATTCAAAGGGCTAGTGCCCTTTTTAATAGTCGAAAGTGATTGGAGGGCAACCAGCCCCCCCCCCCCACGCCCATCATTCCCCCAAACACATCCAATTAAAATTTTGAGATAGCCATTTTGTTCAGCGCTAGTTGATTTCCAGATAGAAAATATCTTTTTGAGGAGAACACTCCCCCACAACCCTCGGGGCAAGGGTTTTAAATTGTGCCCTGGGGGCATATAAGGTTTTTCATAGAAGGCTTTGTCGTAGAAACTTCAAAAAAGGCTCATTCAATTGGAAATTCAAAGGGCTAGTGCCCTTTTTAACAGTCGAAAGTGATTGGAGGGCAACTAGCCTCCTCCCTCCCCACACCCATCATTCTCCCAAACACATCCAATCAAAATTTTGAGATTGCCATTTTGTTCAGCATAGTTGATTTCCAGATATAAAATATCTTTTTGAGGAGGACACTCCGACACAACCCTTGACGCAAGGGTTTTAAGTTATGCCCTGGGGGCATATAAGGTTTTTATAGAAGGCGTTGTCGAAGAAACTTCAAAAAGGCTCATTCGATTGTAAGTTCAAACGGCTAGTGCCCGTTTTTAATAGTTGAAAGTGATTGGAGGGCAACTACCCCCCCCCCCGCGCCCATCATTCCCCCAAACTCATCAAATCAAAATTTTTGAGATAGCCTTTTTTTCAGCATGGTTGATTTCCAGATAAAAAATATGTTTTTGAGGAGGACACTCCCCTACAACCCTCGGGGCAAGGGTTTTGAGTTATGCCCTGGGGGCATATAAGGTTTTATAGAAAGCGTTGTCGTAGAAACTTCAAGAAAGGCTCATTCGATTGGAAATTCAAATGGCTAGGGCTCTTTTTAATAGTCGAAAGTGATTGGAGGGCAACTAGCCCCCCCCACGCCCATCATTCCCCCAAACACATCCAATCAAATTTTGAGATAGCCATTTTGTTCAGCATAGTTGTTTTCCAGACAGAAAATATGTTTTTGAGGAGGACATTCCCCCACAACCCTCGGGGCAAGGGTTTTAAGTTATGGCCTTGGGGCATATAAGGTTTTTATATAATGCGTTGTCATAGAAACTTCAAAAAAGGCTCATTTGATTGGAAATTCAAAAGGCTAGTGCCCTTTTTAATAGTTGAAAGTGATTGGAGGGCAACTAGCCCCCCCCCCCCCCCCCCCACGCCCATCATTCCCCCAAACACATCCAATCAAATTTTGAGATAGCCATTTTGTTCAGCATAGTTGTTTTCCAGACAGAAAATATGTTTTTGAGGAGGACATTCCCCCACAACCCTCGGGGCAAGGGTTTTAAGTTATGGCCTTGGGGCATATAAGGTTTTTATATAATGCGTTGTCATAGAAACTTCAAAAAAGGCTCATTTGATTGGAAATTCAAAAGGCTAGTGCCCTTTTTAATAGTTGAAAGTGATTGGACGGTAACTAACCCCCCTCTCACGCCCACCTTTTCATAGGCAGCGCGCTAGCGCTGCCTAAGTAAAGAACGTGGTGGGCACAATGTGTTGTTTTTTTGTTTTGTTTTTTTTCTCCATACCGGGAACTTCGTATCGAAGGAGTCGTCGTAGAAACTTCGAAAAGGGCTCACTCGATTGGAAATTGGAGTGGCTAGTGCCCTTTTTAATAGTCCAAAGTGATTGGAGGGCAACTAGCCTTCCCCCCCCCCCCCACGCCCATCATTCCCCAAATACATCCAATCAAAATTTTGAGATAGCCATTTTGTTCAGCGTAGTTGATTTCCAGAGAGAAAATGTGTTTTTGAGGAGGACACTCCCCAACAACCCTCAGGGCAAGGGTTTTAAGTTATGCCCTGGGGAATATAAGGTTTTTATAGAAGGCGTTGTCGTAGAAACTTCAAAACAGGCTCATTCGATTGGAAATTCAAAGAGCTAGTTCCATTCTTAATAGTCAAAAGTGATTGGAGGGCAACTAGCCCAGGAACGACTGAGGGTATTATGTTCAAACTTTTGGGGCTGCTTCTGCTCTTAAAATTTAACCAAATCAAAATAGCGTAAGTGCATCCAAGCTATCAAAGAAAGTAAACAGTTTTTTTTTGCGAATGGTATCAAGTTTTCCATTTCAGGTCAACTAGAGGATGTATGAAACTAAATTAAACACTACTATTTGTGTCCAGATTTTTAAGAGGGTGTATGTGTATGTTGTTAGGTTGCTGAAAATTTTTCTCCAGCAAACAAATAGCAGGCCAAACTATAAATTCTTATAAAAACGAAAAGATTTGAAGTATTATTTTCTTTTTTTCTCTGAAAAGACTATGTCAATATAAAACGAGCAGAAATTAATTTAAAAAAACTTTTTCCACAAAATAAGTTTTTCAAAGAAAAGTAAAGAACTCCATTAAACAAAAAATGAGCAAAAATAAAATCAAATAATCTACCAAGCGTGAAACTACCACAAATCAGCATCGATAAATAAATGAAACCCAAAACGAGCAGAAATTACAATAAATAACCGAGTCAAACTCAAAACGAGCAGAAATTAACATAAGTTGGGCTCAAAACCCCTATGCCTTCCCAAGGCCAGAACATAATTTGCACTTTACTGAAAAAAATACAAATGAATGTGCATTGTCAGTTTAATATACATTTACTGATATTTAGTAATTAAAATCTTAATATTGTTTGATTTATTAAAGTTATAAAAGTAAAAACATTTTAGAATTAATTAATTCTAAAAAAAAAACAGGTCTGAATAGGTCCCTACAAATAAACTCCATTGGAAGCACCCCAGTTAAATCTGAAACGGGGAAACGGCTTGTTATTCAATACAAAATTGAAGCTTACAATGTGTATCTTGAACTCCCTTTTAAGAGCATAAGGAGAGCCTGATCAAACAGTTTGTGGTAACGAACTGTAAGTAAGGAGCGACCCGGCTCAATAGTAATCCAAACTCTAAAAAACGGAATTTTGATACCAATAGATACATCGAAAGAATCAGATTTTATGCTGATTTCAAATATATAAATTTCATCAAGTTTAGTCTTACTCATCAAAAGTTACGCGCCTGAGAAAATTTTAGAAAAAAGGGGGAATACCCCCTAAAAATCATAGAACTTTAATGAAAATCACACCATCAGATTCAGCATATCAGAGAACCTTACTGTAGAAGTTTCAAGCTCCTATCAGCAAAAATGTGGAATTTTGTATTTTTTGCCAGAAGAAAGATCACAGATCCTACGTGTTTTTTTTTTTTTTTTTTTTTTTTTTTTTTTTTTTTTTTTTTTTTTTTTTTTTTTTTTTTTTTTTTTCAGGGATGATCGTATCGACCCAGTGTTCCTAGAATATCGCGGGAAGGCTCATTCAAACGGAAATTATAAGTTCTAGTGCCCTTTTTAAGTGACTAAAAAAATGGAGGGCAACTAGGCCCCCTCCCACGCTCATTTTTTCCCAAAGTCACCTGATCAAAATTTTGAGATAGCCATTTTTTTTCAGCATGGTCGAAAAAAAATACAATAACTATGTCTTTGAGGATAACATTATCCGCCACAGCCCCCGGGGAAAAGTCTGCAAGTTATGAACTTTGCACAATTGTTACATATAGTATTGGTTATTGGGAACTATACAGAAGTTTTCAAGGGGGATTTCTCTGGTATTTGGGGGGGGGGGGGGTGTTACGTGGGATGTTCTTTCTCCATCGAGGAAGTTTTCATGGGGGAAGGGACATGGCTATGAAGGGGGCGCCGGATTTCCCAGCATTATTTAAAAAATGATCAGAAATTAAATAAAAAAAAACAATTTTTTCAACAGAAAGTAAGGAGCAACATCAAAACTTAAAACGAACAGAAATTATTACGTATATGATTGGGTTCGTCCCCTAGTCATTAACTCGTTCTTTACGCTAAAGTTTTTTTTTGTACTTTCATCAGAGCTATTTATTCTAATTAACTGCCTTTGTGATTAAAGGGGTCATTCTTAAAGAATTGGAACAAAATTTGAACAATAGCGTAAAGAGCGAGGTATTGACTAGGGAGGCGAACTCCCTAATATCCGTAATACAAATATACGAATATAGAAGTTCGTTACGTAAGTTAAGTCAGAACAAAATTTCGAGTAAAGAAAACCATTTAGCCAAAAAAAAATAAAATTAATATGCAAATTTTGTTTTAATTATTCATGTACGGTGAGCCAAAATCTAAGCCGTATTGATTCAAAAGCGATCAGAAGTTATATAAAAAAAACATTTTTTTTTAATTAAAAGTAAGGAGCGACATTAAAACTTAAAACGAACAGAAATTATTGCGTATATAAAGGGGCTGTCCCCTCCTCAACGCCTCACTCTTTACGCTAAAGTTTGACTCTGTGTCACAACTTTATTTTTTAAAAACAATAAAAACTTTAGCGTAAAGAGTGAGGAGTTGAGGAGGGGACAGCACCTATCATATATGGAATAATTTTTGTTCGTTTTAAGTTTTAACGTCGCTCCTTACTTTTAGTTAAAAAAAACTGTTTTTTTTTTATTTAATAATAATAAAGGTGAATCTGATGATTCTCGATCCTCATCGATTAGAAGTTCCCTATTTATTATTCCCAAGAACTCATTTTCTCACCAAATATTTCTGTTTGGCGAAATTAAGGCATTTAAATCCTATAAAGTTAAAACATTCCGAGGCAAAATAAGCCTCAAATTTGGTCACACATTTTCAAATTGCAAGCCTGAAACTGTAAGATGTGACATCTGCTCTGAGTCTTACTCATCAGCGACATGCAATGCACCCCCATTGCGCAACCAGATTTAACTTCTACATTGAAGAGACAGAAATGTATTGTGCCACGTTAATTCGGCTAGAGTTTCAGTATAGTCAGTCTGAAGGTTTGGAACAGGAGAAATGCAGACTTCAGACTCTATCTGATCAATTGTTGATATGGTATTATTCCTGAAATTGTAGTGTAGTCAGGAAGGAGACCATGTAGGGTTAGAACTATGAAATTGTTGGTGCTCAAAACAAATCCTTTTATTTTCTTGCGAAGTTTGTCTGAACCTATAGAACCTTCCAATAAGGATTTGTGAGCCTTGAAGTAGCAAAAAAATGATAGTGCTTTCACCTTTCGTTTCTTCTTCAATCACAGTTTTAATATAAATACTACATTGTGATTATAAAAGCATGAAACTTTTAGGGATATATGTTCATGCTAACCACATCAGTTTCGTTTGGGCAGTTTCTGGAGACTATCGCTGAGTTTTGGTGTGCCCTTTTTCTTGAGATTAAATAATGAAAAACAATTTTTTTTTTAAACAAAAGTAAAGATTGTCTTGAGCAGATCAAAAACGCTAACAGAAATTATAATGAACGATGAACTAAAACTAAAAGAAACAGATACTAGACTTTATAAAAACGAAACTAATAATGTACCAAAAAACAAAATTGATATTCAACTCAAAACGAACAGAAATTACTAGATGTATGAACTGGTAAATCCACCCCTTTGTACCCCAATTGCAGTTAAAAAAAGAACCAGATGCTAAAGGACAGATATTAAACCTAAAAAAAAAAAAAAACAGATATTAGACGTAATGAAAAATGAAAACAAATATAAACTTATAACATACCAAAAATAAAAATTCAACTAAAACTCAAAACGAACAGATATGAAAGTTAAAAGAACAAATCTGAGACTTTATAAAAGATAAAACTGATATTCAACATATAGTCAAACAAGTTTAGCTATATGTTTTCACACGTCACTAAAAGTATTTTCAGAATATTTCACATTGGTTTTTTTCACACTTCAAATTAACTGCCTTTGTAGGCAGGTTTCACTGTTAAAGTAGGCCAAATTGATATTTTGACTATTTTAAAGTGTAGATAATGCAGAGGAAACTGGGTTTTAAACTGACGTAATTTAATTACCCCGAACACAGATGAAATTTAGGTATTTTGATATATCAATGACGTAAATTCTTATCTGTGAGTTTCCTGAAGCTTTGTAAAGTAGAGCCAGCCTATTGTAGTTTGTTGTTGTTCTCAGCTTTTACCGAAAGGTTTTATACCGATCATTGCTATTTGTTCTTGCAAGATTCAACTGAAACTAAATGGTTTAAAATTTTTTCACTTTTTTTTGGAGCCTTTATTTCGAACATACTATTTTTGTTCTAGACTTAGTTTGCTTTATTAATGACCGGCATTTACCCCCCCCCCCCCCCCCCCCCCCGTGGAAAATAAGGCTTTCCAAATTTGAGAATTTTATTTGAATTTTATTTTTTAATTTCCGTAGGGGGAAGGAATTTCGGTACTTGTGTATTATGCGCCACTCACTCAAATTTACGCTGTGTAAAATTCGAGAACACATCGGTTTTTTCGTTAGTTTCTTCGTTACTTTAGAAATAAATTTGGGCTATAGATTTGGACAGTATGGGGGGGGGGGGGAGTATAGCGGGTATGCATGCAAAATGTATTTGGTACAATTATTCTGCATATTAGTTAGATAAACAAATAGGTGTGTATTTTAAAGCCAAATATACGGCCATGAACACAGTAAAATAACATAAATGAAATGCATAAATAACCTAAACTTTGATCAGCGATCAAACAGTTCGTGGTAACAAACTGTAAGTAAGGAGCGACCCGGCTCAATTGTAACCAAAACTCTAAAAAACGGAATTTTGATACCAGTAGATACATTAAAAGAATCGGACCTTTATGGTGATTTCAAATATATAAGTTTCATCGGGTTTAGTCTTACGCATCAAAAGTGACGAGTCGGAAATAATTTGCCTTATTTTCGAAAAAAGGGGAAACACCACCTAAAAGTGATAGAATCTTAATGAAAATCAAACACAAGATTAAGTTACGAGCCTGAAAAAACTTGCCTTATTTTCGAAAAAAGGGGAAACACCACCTAAAAGTGATAGAATATTAATGAAAATCAAACCACAAGATTCAGCGTAACAGAAAACCCTACTGTAAATGTTTCAAGCTCCTATCTGAAAAAATGTGGAATTTTGTATTTTTGCCAGACGAAAGATCACGGATGCGTGTTTATTTGTTTGTTTTTTTTTCCCAGGAGTGATCGTATCGATCCAGTAGTCCTAGAATATCGTGAGAGGACTCATTCGAACGGAAATTAAAAGTTCTAGTGCCCTTTCTAAGTGACCAAAAAAATTGGAGGGCAACTTGGCCCCCTCCCACGATAATGTTTTCCCGAAGTCACCCAATCAAAATTTTGAGACAGCTATTTTGTTCAGCATAGTCGAAAATCTAATAAATATGTCTTTGAGGATGACTTAATTCCCCACAGTTTCCGGGGGAAGTGCTGCAAGTTATGAACTTTGCCCATTGTTTACATATAGTATTTATTATTGGGAAGTATACAGACGTTTTCAGGAGGGATTTTTTCTGGTGGGGGGGGGGGGTCGGAGGAGGTGGTTACGTGGGAAAATTTTTCCACGGAGGATGTTTCCTTGGGGGAAGGGACATTTTTCTGACTTCAAACTATCCAAAATACTTTATCCCCCCTCCCCTATGTGCAAATATATAGCCCAAATTATATATTTCCCATATATTCTGTCACTTGTCTTTGTCTTGTCTCGCGCCAAGCTGAAAGAAAACTAACGAAGAAACCGGTTTTGTTCTTGAGTTTTACACGGCGTAAACTTGAGTGAGTTGCCCATAGTACACAAGTAACAAAACTCCTTCCCCCTACAGAAATTAAAAAAAATATAACTCAAATAAACTTTTCAAATTTGGAGTCTTCTTTTCACCGGGGGGGGGGGGTATTTACCGGGGGGTGAAGTTTATGGACAGTTTGAAGTCAGAAAACAATTTTTTTCTAGGTATATAGCCACTAAAAAAATTACTGAAGAATTAGGAGGTATCTGGAAAATTTTGTTAATTTAAAAAAAAAAAATCATCCCAGTATAAAAAAAAGTGTTTTTTTTTTTTTTCAGTGACCATTTTTCCAAATATTAAGTACTGTTATTAGGTTAATGTAGTGTTTCATTTAGTGTTTTATGATGATCGCCATGGGTGCCGGCAAGGGGGGAGGGCCATGGACCCCCTGGAAATTTGGGACCATAAGGTAATTATAAGGAAACCAACGGAAAAAGAGCAGAATGGGGAAAAAAAAAACATTGAAAAAATGTGTTTTACTCCATTTTTATAAACAGTTGAGTCTAAAGGCATTAAATATTTTGGTGTTTAATAACCAAGTTCAAAACTGTCGATATTGTTAAAAAATATCTGTCCAACACTTCGGTATTGCCCAGCAGAACGGATTGCTCGGAGTTTTATATCTTAGTTTTTGTAAGCAGGATATTGTTTTGTGTATTTTTTTGTAATTAATTACTTTTTTTTTCATTTTTATATACTTTTACTTTAACTGACATATTTTTTTCCATACGTTTAAAAAAATTTTGTCTCTAAGCTTCATTAAAAAAAAGTTTTTCAACTAAAGTAAACCAATGCTGGTAGATATGGAATGTAATATATTAGCTGAATAGAGAAACAATTTAAAAGCTCTCTCCTACCTCTTTTTTTATCTGAAGCCTCATGAAGAGTAAGTTTTTGTCCATTAAAATGGTACACATTTTGCATGCAGACCCGCTATGCTTACACCCCCCCCCCCCCCCAATGTTCAAATCTATAGCCCAAATCTATTTCTAAAGTAACGAAGAAACTAACAAAAAAAAAAACGGTGTGTTTTCGAATTTTACACAGCGTAAACTTGAGTGAGTGGCGCATAATACACAAGTACCAAAATTACTTCCCCCTACGGAAAATAAAAAAAAAAATAAAACTAAATAAAATTCTCAAATTTGAAAAGCCTTATTGTCCACGGGGGTATTTTCCTCGGGGGGGGGGGGGGTAAACGCCTAGAACCGCTTTATTAAACCCTACTCACTATATATCAAAATACCAAAGACATCAACTAAAAATAATGTTTTATCACTTGAAACTCCACTTGAAAATTCCAATCTTCTGATATGTTTCCTATGGATTGATTTAAATTTATGAAATTTTACGACAGAATCCAAATGTTCTGCAGCGTTGCCATGTTGGACCGTAAAATAAGCGAAACTAGTTAGTTTAAATTTGACAATGCTTTTCTTCAGTATTAAAAAAAACATGTGGTAGCACCGTGGATTGATCTTTGCTTGGTGATAAAGGACCCGGAGCCTGAACCTAGCTTCCCAAGGTTGGCGGGGAAGGAGTCCTGTCTGTTAAATGTATTCCCAAGAATCATCTATGGATGATGGGTGAGGCGTTCGTGTCCAGTCCCACTATGTATATGTTTTTTTATTTTATTTATATAGAATTTTGTTTTAAGATAGTCAAACAATCCTTGAGGAATATGTCAGCCTAATACTTGGGTTTTTTTTTTTTTTTTCAGAGGAAGAATTTTTGAAAAGGACAACTTCAGATGCTCACCTGCTGGTGTCAAAACCGGACGATATTGATCCTCAATTGAAACAGTTTGGCCTTCCCAGTACATTTAGAAGCTCTAGAGGTATAGAAAGAGGAGGATATAGAGGTAGACGACCTTTCAGAAGTAGAGGGTTTTTTTTTCCGTTCAATAATTTTAGAGGGAAATATAATTATCAAAGGTGAGTAAGGCGAAAAAAAAAAGCAACGCAAAAAAACACTCTATGAAATGTAAATTAACTCGTATTCGTTAGTTAGAAGCTAAAGAGCCTGACGGACAATAGATATAATATAAAGAAAGTTACATATTTTATTTTCTTATAAAAATGTATACCGTATATGTATATAACCATAATGAGATATGTAACCATAACCATAATAAATATGTATATAACCATAATGAGATATGTAACCATAACCATAATAAATATGTATATATATTCATAATGAGATATAGTTGCTTGCCTTCAGGAAAACAAACGAATACTCTCAAGTGAGCATCGAAAACCAACTGACTGATTCGATGTTTGCTTTATAGAGAGACTGCTGTTTTACCCTCTTTATGGCATCCATAGCCTCGTCCCATAGTTTTATGGATTATCTATTAGCTGCCTGCATTAGTCAACACTCTAAATTATACTTTTTTCCTTTTATTTATATTTTGTGTTTATTCTAGTTTTTTTTTATATATATAAATGTTTGATAAAGGTGCCTGGACGTGAATTTGAAACATTCGGGCCTTTGTTATTATTAGAAGTTTGTTGTTTCTTTTTTTTTTCAACTGTGTTATTGAAATAGTATACCCGTTTTTCTATATTTTCCTTTGTTGATTTGGATAAAGTAATAAAAGTTTTTTTCTTACGCATAAACATGAATCATGAGTAAACTGAATCAATATTTGAAATGAGAGTCATGTAGCGCCAAAGGTTGTTACACAGGTTGTTCTATTTGTTGGTTTTCTGTACCCTAAATAGTGAAAATTTGGAGAAATTTTGTCTTTCTTATCTTCGAAATATAAACTGAAAAGGTGAGAGGGAGGAACCTCTCGCCTGAATTTTTGAAATTATTATAGATTTATTCACATTTGTCTCATAATTCGTCAGTTTAATATCACTTTTCATTGAAAAAATCTGCTGTAGACCAGACTCTTGCGCCTTTTTTTTAAGGATTTTATCATTAAATACATTGAATCAATGTGTCTTCCTCCGTGTGGTAAGTATGAAACAAAATAAATAGTTCCATATAGCTTGTTTACTGTTTTTATGTTCACAACTTATTTCTAAAGTTTTTAACAAATGATATGCAAAGCAAATACATGGGAAAAATTATTTAGGGGGTTGTTGCTTAAATAACTGTAAAAAAAACTAAATTTAACTTTTTCGCATACTGACCGTTTCGCAGGTATATATTCTTTGAAGGGTGTTTATCATCTTAGATTAAAACACAAAATGGTTACAAATTACACTTGTAAATGTAGTTTATAGCTCAATTTGGTTCAGTGGGCTTCTTATTGAACTTTCTGCATTGAATTCTGAGTACCAGCTATATTTTGTTTTTTATCACCCACAGTGTTTACTATTCTTTTTAAAATTTGAATGTTTCAGCTTTTCGAGCATAATTTTTTAACGGAATTTTACTATACATCCTGTATTCCAAAATCTATTTAAAGTTTTCAGCCATAATTTTGTAACAGATTTATTTTTTTTTTTTCTGTCTAAATCACAAAGAATTCCAAAGCAAAAACTTCAAAAAAAATCTCTGTCTGCCAGAATAATCTAGTTTTATGAACTGACTATGAAAACCACCGTGCAAAACTGTAGATGGCGAAAGAATATAATAGTATTTTTTCGAATTCATTGTGTAAAAAACTGTCAAAATTGTATAGTTTTGTCAAAAGCTGTCTATAATTCTATTCTGAAGCAAATTTAACCAGAAAGGTATACTTCAAAGTATACGCAAATATAAACATGACAAATAGGATTTTTTTTTTATTTTTCTAAAACCGCAAAAATTCTTTTTTTTCCTAAAAAGACCATAGAATGAATTTCGTAAAATAACTTTTAAAGTTAAAATTTTGAAAAAGGTCATATAAATTAAAAGAAAAATATTTTTTCTTCTACTAGTTATTTAGTAAATTAACATTAAATCAGTAATTTATCTCACTTAGGGGTTTTGTTTATAGACCTAATTAATTCGGTTATCCTGTGGTATTGCAGTGGATCGATCTCTGCTTAGCAATACGGAGCCCGTCCCCAGTTGCGCCAAGGCTTGATACCTGTCCCTACAAAAGGTACTTTGCAAATAAAACATCGACAATTTTCGACGCTCTATGGGCCACTGTTGACTGGAGGATCTAAAGATGTGTCTATTGGATTATCTGGACGGATTTTTTACCAGATAAGATTTGTTGGGCTTTTACTTTAAAGCCCAAACGACCTAAACACGCACCTGACCTCGATTGTACAGTCGTCTCCCCCTCTCCCACCAGAAAAAATTTTTGTCTGTCCCTACTCCCAAACCTAAAAAAGTGTTTTATGTGTCGGACACATATAACACTGCATCTGTGTTCAGTAATTATGGACTACATTTGAAGCATGGCTACGTGACATCCACTCTAGAGAAGGGAGCAGGTGATGGTCCAATGAGGTCTGCCCTGCCACTAAAAATCTGATTTTTTTTTTTTTTTTTTTTTTTTTTTTTTTTTTTTTTTTTTTTTTTTTTTTTTTTTTTTTTTTTTTTTTTTTTTTTTTTTTTTTTTTTTTTTTTTTTACTACATGAGGGGTTTCCAAACAGATTGTCAAAGAAGGACATTCCGTAAAAACTTGATATTGAACAGTATGGCAACACTTGTGGACTATCAATACCTTAATTAATCTGCCCGTAATAAACCTGCAAAAGCATTCGATCTAATCAGTCCCTGAATTTTAGTGTAAACAAAAAAAAACGCTCCATGAATTTCGGTTTTCAACATTTCTAGTTGAAAATGCAGCTTTTTTTTTTGACGGTCTCGCCAGTTAGATATAATTCCCCGGTTGTGATAACTGTTGGAAATTCATAGGTGGCCTTTCACAGGTAATACTTTCTCCTGTCAAGTGGTATAATACAAGCAGGTTATGGGGCGTAACTGCTTTCTTTCTTTTCTTTTTTTTTGCTAATTCCTCTTAGAAAAACAATAAACTTTTGTTGGTGAATTATTTTGCCTGAATATTACACTGACGAGTGGACAGTATAACATCATTTTTTTGGAGCTGTTGACCGTTTAATTTTTCATCTTTATATTTGTTTAATGAAAACGCAAATTCAGCCATTTGGGCTTGTGAGTAGTCGTTTTAAAAATAATTATTTATTCATTTAACTACTTTGGCCTGAAGCGAGTAATTACAGGAATTAATTACAGGAATTACATTTTGAATTAATACAGGAATAATTGATGTAAAGCAACACTCTTTGTATACGCGAGATCGAAGTTTAACGCCAAACAAGTTTCACAAGCGACGAAGATCGCGCTCTCCTTCCCCAAGACGTACAACCAAGTATCAACGACGACGATCTGAGTCGATCAGGTATGTTTTATGATTTTTAAGCTCTAATATTAAGTAGTAATACAGGAAATTTTTTTTGCCTCCCAAGGGGGAAGGTTATTGGATTTTACAACCCCCCTTATGACTCGTAAATTCTGCAAAGAAATACAACATGAAGCATTTGTGAAGCATTCATGAAGCATTTATTATGTTTTTTTTTAAGTTTATGTTTTATCTACATGTTTGGTTTATTGCTTAACGAGTGTTGTTCAGCTTGGGTTTGGTACTAATCTGGCGACTTTTTTCTCTTTTTTTTTTTTTAATACGGTTCGTGCACCATATTTTAATTCTTATTTACTGGTGTGTGAATTCCTACGTCCATAGATTTTATTGGAAAAGCGCCAAAATTCTAAGACTCAAAGACCCAAACTTATCTTCTTAAAAATGAATAATTGTGGTTAAATAAACATTCTAAATACATTCGGAAATGAAGTGCTTGACAGAAGGGGAGTTTTTGATAGTGTACACTTGCAAACACTTAGCTGGATTTATTCACAGAAACTGATTTTTTGGCAAAACTCATGATTAGTAAAATATGGATGGTCATAAAAGAAAATTCATTTGACAATGCTGGCAAGCACCATATTCAGTGAGATTAGATGAGCTGAAACCTCATTAGTAATTATTTTACGAGTCAAATGTTGATAATATTCAGCTATTTTGAGTCAAGCTCTCATACTTAAGTAAGCTACCTTAAAAACGCTCAAAATTAGCGCTAGTCTAGACAGAAGTTCTAGTTCAAAATTTGGTAGAAAATGCGGCTGCATTGAATAAATGCGGCCGCATTTTGCTTAAAACGCTATTTGTATCTAGCCTTTAACTGCAGATACCAAAAATTGCATTCAACTGAAAACGAGATTTTTAACTACGAAGAAAAGAAACAAAAGAAAAATAAAGTGATTAAACAAAATGGTGAGAAAAAATTGAGTGGAAAATATAGTAAGAGCCAATAGTCAGAGGTTGTTTTTTTTCACAGTTGAAAAAAAGGTTGGAAGAATAGGAAGATAAATCTGCGAACCAAGATTAGAATATTAGTAGCTACAGCGGTCATGTATAATTCTGAAACTTGGACGCTCCAAAAAGAGGATTTGTTAGATGTTTTCCAGAGGAATTGCCTACAGATTCTTTTGGGTACCGGTCTGACTGACCGTATTTCAAACAGTAAGCTCTATGAAAAATGTGGTTCTATCCCACTTTCTTAAGGCTATAATGAGAGAAAGGTTTAGATGGCTAGGACCTGTTCACTAGATAAAGGATGATATATTGTTAAACTTTTTCCGCCGACTATCTGGGGCCACACGAAAAGTAGTCGTCCCATATTGGGTGGGAGGAGGTCGTAAGAAAGGATTTAAGGGAAATTATAACTTTTTGGGAGGATTTTTAAGTGGGAGGCTTTAAATAGATATGGCTTAGTAGTATCCTGAACTGGATTTGGCCAAGATCAAAGTTCAGTTTAATTGACTTAAATTCAATTTAACTGAAAAGGTGTAACCACCAATTAGAGCTTCGTTGTCAGTCCTTAGCTATATTGACAATAAAAAACGGCCAAATTAAAAAGGTACGAAAAACTA
>CM051260.1:56563122-56755622 GCA_027921565.1 Artemia sinica | reverse complement strand
AATTATTAATGAAGCACTGATCTTACTAAGAAATTGTTAGTTTTTATTGACAGTGTTGGCCTCTCACTTACACTATAGTCTATTAAAAACTTGTATTATTTGAGTGTTTGTCCTTACTACAAAAATACTTCCATTAATTGAGTTTTAATCCCCCCACCCCGCCTCGTGTCCTCCTATGTACCAAATTTATAGTGGATTTGAGGACCTTTTTCGCCCTATATTAAAACAATTTGTTCGTGACAGTTTAAGAAAGTTTTTTCAAGACATATATTCGTGTTCATTCTAAGCTCTACTAGCGTTTGCTTTGGGAGTCGCAGAGAGAATGGTGGATTTGGTGACTATTTCTTTCCGCCACAGATTAAAAACTTATTCATGATGAAATGACAGTCATTTGTTAGGGTCTGTTTTGCATTCCAATTTGGTTTCCCTCGTCAAGCTAGGATCCAAGGCCGTATCCAGGGGGGGGGGGGGGGGTTTACCCGGTTTGAACCCCCCCCCCCCCCCCCCCCGAAATTTTTTGACCGACTCGAAAATAAGTCGAAAATTAGTAAAACCTAGGTAAAAATCAGTAAAATTAGTCGAAAACTGAGTCAAAAAATTAGTACCCCCCCCCAAAAAAAAAGTAAAAAAATTAGTAACCCCCCCCCCCCCCCCCCCCCTGAACAAAAATCCGGGATACGGCCCTGCTAGGATCATTTTAGGTTTTCGAATTTCATAGCAAATTTCTCATCAAATGTCATGTGGGCTGAAAAGCAAAGAGAGATCCTTTTGCTCCACAGGAAGCTAGGTTTCCCTGTTAGCGGGAACTTCTATCTTTATTAAAGCAAAGCGCTTTTTATAAATATATATTTATTAATAATCACACATCATTGCAGAATCCTCTCCTTCGCTGAGTCTTTGAAATACCCTCTCCACTTCTGGAGAGGGTAATGGCCTGAAAATGTGTCATTTTGTCATTTCAGGCTCCCTTGCTTCAGGAGGGAGTCCTCTGATACCGAATCACATCAGGGGTCAAAGGGGGTCATAAGCACCGGTATTAACAGGACGTCTGCGTTGTTAAGCAAGTAACAAACCAAAAACTAAGTTGTCTAGAAATAAACTACTTCTAGTTTTGGAGAGGTTTGAACCCCTCTTGACTTTCATGGCTTTGCCAGTGGATGAAAACAATTGGCTTTTTTTGCTGTGTTTGAATTTTAAGATAATTAACAACAATTTAAGTTACTTGACACTTTTTTTTGTTAATGTGCTTATTTCCTATAGAAATTTTTCCATAGTTTTGACTGTGAACAAAATCTACGAAACCATTAACAACAAGACATGTTTATTAATAGTTTAAAACTATAAATTATAAAATTAAGCGGTAGAGAGAGTAATTGTAACTTTTCTAACACCATTTTTTGACTTGACAGAAATTTTAAAATCTTTGAAGATATTAGTCGTGTTGTTTATTTGCATTTTTGTAGCAGCGCGAAGTCGCTCTCGTACCCCAGAGCCAGATGGAATAAGCAGCTTAAGGAAGAGGTGGATCACAAGTCACTCGGCTAGGAAGCATGGCCAAGACAAAATCAACAAAAATAGTGTTTCAAGCTCTTCATCATATTCATCATCGTCGTCCTCTGATTCTGAAGAAGATAGGAGAAAAAAAGAGCCGTTATAGGCAAGAAAAGGATTCTAAGGTATTGTTTTGTTTTTTTATCATTTTTTTTTTTTTAATATAAAGGTGGATGTGGGCTAGCACAAGTTTTGGTCACCACCGTTTAATATTTGAGTACTTGTTTTGTTCACAACTTGTGCGAATTTTGTTTGAGAGTTCTTACCGTGCTAATGGGCTTTCGTGGAGGCTGTGATATTGACTTACAGAATAGAATCAACAAACCCTAAGCCATCTTCTCTCAACTCCACCGCCATTTGTGGAACGAACGGGAGATCAGTACGAAGACGAAAATTTGTGTCTGTTAGATCTGTTCTCTTCTGTACAGTTGAGACTTGACCACTGAAGGCACTTCATCTCCGTGGTACGAAACTCTTCGATCCTCGCTATTTACGGAAAATCTTAAGGATTCGATACTCCGGCAGAATCTCAAATGCTGATGTACGTCACCGCTGCTGTAACATCAAGCCCACAGCTACAATTGTCAAACAAAGAAGACTGCGTTGGCTTGACAATGTCCTGAGAAGACCCAACGACCGCATCATCAAAGTTAGCACTTCTAGCTGCTCCTTTGCCAGATTGACGCAGACCATTAGCTTTTGATTTTGCTGTATTTTGATTGTAGACTTTTTTTTTCTTATGATAGATAACAGAATAATGTTTGTGCCTCTTGTTTGAATATTGTAAATATTACCCAGTTTTTGAGCTTATTTATTAATCAGAAGGCCATCCAACTCTTGGTAAACATTTTCATGTGAAGTAGTATGTATTATGTATGTATGTACAGTTACGTTTTCCATCACAATGCATGAAGCAATATAACAGTTTTTTGTAAGGCTCTTTTATTTTTAAAATCTTTTTGTTCATCCAAACGGCTTTTTCTCTTAAGAGTAAAGTCAGTATGTTTTTTCTTTCGAAAATGAATCACAAATTTGGTAAGATAGTCGAAATTCTTTGCCTCCGGAAAAAAAAATGCTTTTGTACTGATCCGACAAAAGTGATTCTCTAAAACTTTTTTAGAAGGAAGAGGTAATCCCATATCAATTTTACAGAAATTGGGGGGGGGGGGGCTAGTGTCAACAGCTTTATTAGCCACCGAATGTAGATCAAGAGATTTAGTTTTAAAATCCTAATGGTACATCTACACTACATGATATCAAGAGTATTAAAATTCTTCTTTCATGATCGCTTATATTTCTGTATATTGACTGCTTTAATCATTACTGTAGTTAGACTTTCACTGTTAAACAAGCTTATAAGCAAATGAATATAGATTAACATATTTATTTTTGCTCTTTTTTACAGAGGCAGAAAACTGATAATGTTCTGCAAACGTCTATTAAAGAAATGGAATCATCAAACGATGGAGTTACATTTAAAAGAAACGACTGTTTGCGGTTCAGTGCAGCAAGAACGTGGTGCGGCACGATTCAGTGCAGCAGAACATTGAAACAATACCAATGCCGCCTTTAATAGAGTCGAAGGCTCCCGTGAAAAGTGATATGCCCCAGGCTGAGCAGATTAACTCTATTGTTAACAGTGTACCTTTTGTGCGCCACAAGAATTGTTGACGGCGGTGTCGAAAATGCCACGAACACCACCAAGTGAACCAGCTAAAGTTCCTGATAAAAGTTCTAATAGTTTTGTGCTTAAAGAGGCGGTTGATCATTCCAAATTGGACACTAATTTATCTCCGGTGAAGAAGAAGAAGAAAAGACGGCCTAGAACTCCGCCTTCTCCTCCTCCATCTGAATCAAATGCAGCAATGAGAAATGGAAAACTCGAGTCGCCAAAACGCGGCTTGTAAGTTCTTGTTTTCAGTATCTCTTAAGATAATTTTTTTTTATTAGTCAATTAAGTTAAATTGAAGATTTGAATGCTCTATTTTAATTAATTAAATAAAGTAAATCAATAAAAAAATAATCTATTGAAGGAGTGCAGAGAAGAGTTTCCCCCCCAAAGAAAATTGGGTTTTGCGACATCTTTTCTAAAATTATTAAATTTTTCCTAAATAAATCTTTCTTGACTTTCTTGAATCTATAAAAGTTTCTTAAATATTAAATCCGTTCTATAAATCTTCCGTATAATTTGTGTTATTAATTTCTCCTTAAACTTTCCTTTAAATTATTTTTTGTCCACTGGAGAAAAATTCATACTAATGCTTTTAAAGAATTAGAGTTGTGTTTCTGCTTTCATTGATTTTTCCAGGATTTCCCCAAAAGAAACATGGGTTTTCTGAGATCTTTACTAAAATTATTGCTACTGAAAACTAACAATTTATATTTCGTGTTAACGTTTGTCTATTTACGAAGGTTCATTTTTAGGTTTTTTGGAGAACTGGAATTTGTTTTGGAGAAATTTGTTGGAACCCTGGAGAATCCGGGTATAGTGGAAGAAATTTCAGAGATCTTTCTTTTTTTTGTTGTGTCCGAGCCTAAGATCTAATATTGCTAGACTCCAAATGTGGGTAAAATTACATTGAAAATCAGAGATTATTATAGTTTCTTCCAGGCATGACATGCATTATTAGCCAAATAGCTATTCTACCAAGGGTATTGACTTGCCTCTAATGCTGAATTAATGCCAACTGTTGTTTTATAGTGCTTGAGGTTTTGGGCGGCATCTCTTTAAATTTAAAAATTACCTGAATTTCCAAAAACTAATAAACAAGTGTGTCCAATAAGAGAGTCCATGCATACTCCCGCCATTTACCCGTGCCCCAGCCATTTAAATATTTGCCTCTCAATTACTTGTACTATCTGTCTTGGCTTTTCGCTGTCTACAATTAGCCATGTTTTGATGGAACCTATGCAACCTACTGCAAAATACTTGATAACTTCAATCAATTCATGTTGAAAAAAAAAACGGTATCTCAACCTGTAAAAAATGATCATTTAAAAAAACAGAGTAGTGTTAACTCTTAAGTATTGGAATATTTGAAATTAGAATGATAACTATAATATTGTTCCATAAAAAACGATTAAGAAAATGGGTAGCTAGAATTTTTTTTGTCTGCTTGAACAAAAATTAACAGTATCCACTGTTATTCCTCTGTCGTCGAATTTTCCTTGTTTCCCCAAAAGAAAATAGGGTTTTCCGAAATCTTTTGTGTTAATTTTTGTCTATTTACGAACGTTAATTTGCTGGTGTCTTTTGGAGAAATTCGGTGAAACCCCGATTTTTTTTTTTTTTTTTTTTTTTTTTTTTTTTTTTTTTTTTTTTTTTTTTTTTTTTTTTTTTTTTTTTTTTTTTTTTTTTTTTTTTTTTTTTTTTGTCTGAGCCTTAGACTTCCAAGTGCGGGTAAAGTTACATTGAAAACTAGAGATGATTCAGATTTATTTGGGGCAGAATGTACATGATAAGCTAAATAACTATTCTGCCATGGCTATTGAGTGACAGTTAAATAAATATAAAAATCATCTAAGGTATTCAATCAACATTACACGCTATCCGCCCAGCCACAAATTGAATTTCAGGAGATTCCAAACATCTGGAAACACAGCTTCCTTTCGATGTTTGCCGAAAAGTTTGCCTTTTTTTAATAGCTTGATCGCACCCATAGCTCTGTGTAGTCGTAAATTAATTTACATTGAAGGTCCAAAAGAAGCGCACCCTCCTTACATTTAGAATGGGATAACTCCCTGGGATAGTAATGATCAGGTTCGCTGACCTTGTCATGAATCACAGTCACAAAAAAAAATCACAGACGTGGTCCTCAGCTCAGTTAAAAGGTAGCAATTGTGCTGGTTTGACTATGTTAGTAGGATGGATCGTAATCACACCCGAAATTGCGCTGGAAGAGACAAGTGAGGGACTCTATGGAGAAAGCGTGATAGGAGGTAGATTGACTGCTTGTTGTCAAACAGAATAAATCGTAAAATCAAGCTATGTGTATAAAATAGGGGAGGAGTGGCCCCCATGTGTCTTTTAAGGATGGATGGGGCTTGAATAAGCATAAGGTTCTCTATTCACAAAGAAAAGAAGCATTAAGATAGCTTATAATAGTGTCATTTCGTGTCTTTGGTAATGTAAAACTCTAGTCTGAACTTACCACAGAAGCTGGACATGTGGGGGGTTTTTCAAACCAGAAGGGGCACATTTCCTGTTAGCCTGAACTAAAAAAAAAATCTAAGAGTTAATGCTAATTCTTTGCTACTCTTATGCTGACTTCTTATTCATGGGTTCAACTGAGCAAAGCCAAAAGTTTTAATGGGGAATCCGTGGAAATTCACATTGCAAATGTATAAATTATTTGAATTCATTAGCTTCTTTTGAGCACTCAGCCTTACCAAATATTAAATAAAAAAAAAAACAAGTTCTTTTAACTGAAAGTAAGGAGCGACGTTAAAACTTAAAACGAACAGAAATTATTCCGTATATGAAAGGGGCTGCCCCCTCCTCAACCCCTCGCTCTCTTTACGCTAGTTTTTTTATTGTCTGGCTTTTTAAAAAACAACGTTATGAGACAGAGTCAAACTTTAGCGTAAAGAGCGAGGGGTTGAGGAGGGAGCAGCCCCTTCATATACAGAATAATTTCTGTTCGTTTTAAGTTTTAACATCGCTCCTTACTTTCAGTTAGAAAAAACTTGTTTTTTTTATTTAATTTTTGAATGTTTTTGAATTAATCCAGGTTTTGATTTTGGCTCACCATACACGAATAATGAAACCCAAAGTTGCATATCAATCTTACTTTTATTTGGTTAATTGGCTTTCTCGAACATTGTTTATTTTATTTACGAACGTTTTTATTAGTAATAAATATACGTAACTTTCGAATTAAATTACGTAACGAACTACTATGTTCTTATATTTTTAATACGTATAATAGGGGGTTCACCCCTAGTCAATACCTCGCTCTTTACGCTAAAGTTTGAATTTTGTTCCAATTCTTTAAAAATGACCCCTTAATCACTAAGGCCGTTAATTAGAATAAATAGCTCTTATGAAAGTACTAAAAAATCTTTGGCTTAAAAAGCGAAGTATTAACTAGGGGGTGAACCCATTCATATACGTAATATTTTCTGTTCGTTTTAAGTTTTGATGTTGCTCCTTACTTTCAGTTGAAAAAACTTGTTTTTTTTAATTTAATTTCTGATCTGTTTTTTAAATAATGCTGGGAAATCCGGCGCCCCCTTCATAGCAATGTCCCTTCCCACATGAAAACTTCCTTCATGTAAAGATCCTCCCACATAACCTCCGACCCACCCACCCCCCACTACCAGAAAAAATCCCCCCTGAAAACGTCTGTATACTTCCCAGTAACCAATACTATATGTTAACATTGGGTAAAGTTCATAACTTTCAGCCCTCCCCCCGAGGACTTAGGGGGATTAAGTCATCCTAAAAGACATAGTTATCATATTTTCGACAATGGTGAACAAAATGGCTATCTCAAAATTTTGATTGGGTGACTTTGGGAAAAAAATGAGTGTGGGAGGGGGCCTGGTTGCCCTCCATTTTTTTGGTCACTTAAAAAGAGCACTAGAACTTTTAATTTCCGTTCCAATGAGCCTTCCTACGATATTCTTGGAGCACTGTGTCGATACGATCACCCCTGGGAAAAAAACACGCATCCGTGATCTTTCTTCTGGCAAAAAAATCCAAATTCCACATTTTTGCAGATAGGAGCTTGAAACCTCTACAGAACGGTTCTCTGAGACGCTGAATCTGATGGTTTGATTTTCATTAAGGTTTTATACCTTTTAGGGGGTCTTTCCCCTTTTTTCGAAAATCAGCCAAATTTTTCTCAGGCGCGTAAATTTTGATGGGTAGGACTAAACTTGATGAAACTTATATGTTTGAAATCAGCATTAAAATCTGATTCTTTTGATGTATCTATTGGTATCAAAATCCCGTCTTTTAGAGTTTTGGTTACTATTGAGCCGGGTCGCTCCTTACTTACAGTTCGTTACCACGAACTGTTTGATCTAATACTTGTCACGAAAACGTTTACTTGTCTCTTAAAAAAGAAGCTAGCTAACTGCATATACTCTTTAGGTAAGGTAAAGTAAAGGAAAGGCACAGAATATGGCACTGGACTGTGCAGTTCCTGCTGATGGTGCGGATCTCCATTTCATCCAGGACCCTTCAGCCAGGAAGTCCATTGGGTGGTTGGTGGCCAGCCATCCTGTGCTTTCGCACACCCTTCCTGTTTCCCCAGATTTCTCAAGGTACCCATTTAGAGCTGAGTCGACTCTTGTTGAGCTTACAGAGTCAGGCCACTGACCCTCATTCCAAACCAAATGACCAAATCTCAAACCCCTGTCCTCAAATACAAAGGAACGGTGCATCAGTTTTGTATGTGTCATACTTGTCTGTGCCAAGATTTGGTGGGACTGGGCGTTTTAGAACCTTAAATATGTCACTGATTTAAATAAGCTCAAATATTAACTAGGTTAAACTTAACCGAATGAAAAAGTAGAGGTTTAAAAATTGCCGTATTAGACGGGTCAGATGTTTGAAGCCGATTTTGAAATACTTGGGTCCATAAAATTTGGCAACATTATAACTTTTAACATCACTCACATTGTTCTGCTAATGTAATCTTAATATTATTTGCTTTTACCTCATTGATTTTTTTTCTTGTTATTTAGACCTCCCTTTGATGAGCACACTGTTGTCACTCCTTCTGATGGCCCGTTTGGAATGCTACTTATTGGACTTGTGAGTCACTGTCTCTCTCTCTCATTTCTCTCTCCTCTCTCTCTCTCTCTCTCTCTCTCTCTCTCTCTCTCTCTCTCTCTCTCTCTCCCTCTCTCTCTCTCTCTCTCTCTCTCTCTCTCTCTCTCTCTCTCTCTCTCTCTCTCTCTCTCTCTCTCTCTCTCTCTCTCTCTCTCTCTCTCTCTCTCTCTCTCTCTCTCTCTCTCTCTCTCTCTCTCTCTCTTCTCATCTCTCTCTCTCTCTCTCTCTCTCTCTCTTTTTTTTTTCTTCGCTGTTTATTCTAAACCTCAATTTTCAAGATGGGGAAATGTGAACCTCCAATTAAGGGTTAGACTAGTACAAGTCAATTAGCTCTTAGAATTTGTACTCTCTAGAATTTTTGTCCTGTATGGCTCACAATGGTGTTTTTAGCACAAAATGGTAGAGATCAGCCTTTTACTGTGGAGTCATCTACTTTGCTGCTTACTTCCGTTCAAATGAGCCCTCTCTTGACACTACAATCATCACTGGGGGAGGGGGGGTGAAGAAATTACACCAGTGATATCTATGCAAAATAGGATTTTCCCTGTTATTCAAGGTGGTGGACTTCAAACATCAAATTAAGGGTCTTCAATAATGCCGATATCAGTGTTGTGCTTTTTATTTCAACTGGATGTCATTTTTGGGGGGTTTTGGGCTCCTTCTTAAAATTCTGTAAATATATTTTTGTAATTGAAATTAGTGCACTGTTGAGTTGCTTTTACTGTTCTCAAGAGTGTCACGTTTACGTTAGAAATATTATCACAAGACATTTTTTTTTTTAAACACATCTTTAAAGTATGACTGCTATGGGCTGGGGTTCACTCTTTACAAGGTTTTTGTTTCTGCTCCAAACACGATAGTTAATTTATTTTTTTTCTAGTCGTCAGACTATTCTGTCCTCATTGTGTACATTTTAAAACTTAAAAAATTATTTTGACTTGAACTTTGCACCTAAGTTCCTCCTCTAGTATTAAAGTTTATTTTCAAAAATAATTTAACCGATTCCTTCCTTTTCTTTTTCACTTCGCATTACCTTCAGCAACAGTTATTTACAATTACGCTAATCATGGATTTTTCTTTTAGACAAGATGTGTTGTAAAGTCGGATGAAGATGCTCAAATTGCACTTTATGTGGCCTCAAGTCTAACAAGAGGCTCGCAGAATATCATCGTCAGTTGAACCACGAGGAAAATGATATGGTAAGTTGGTTCCGTTGGCCGAAAATATTCTTTGGTCGAATTAAACTTATCCAAATGCTCATTGGAGGCCTCGTCATGCCCATAACCATAGAGTATGTGTCACACTTTCTTAGAATGTGCTTGTGCCTCTTAGAATCCTTTGATTAATCATTATTCATAGTTGCTGAGGAGTATTTAGGAGGTTTGGGGGGGGGGGGGGGGGGTGAATCCACCATGAGATTGACGAAAATGTACCTCTTATCTTAGATTACATGTTGTATTTGTATGTACAATTTGTAGGATCAAGTCCCATTGTTTAACTGTGCATTGCAGTTCTTACTAGTTTTGTCTCTTTGAAAAAACTATATTAGTGAACTTTTTTTTTTTTTTTTTTTTTTTTTTTTTTTTTTTTTTTTTTTTTTTTTTTTTTTTTTTTTTTTTTTGAAATTCGTGGTTTTCCTTATTATTGCGAAATGACAGAACAAGCTTTTACAGATATCAGTTATACAAGAGTGCTTTATTTTGGTGGTTGTAAGGGTTCAACGGAAATGAATATATAATAGGAATAAATATTATAAATACTATATGTGGTAATAGAATATGAGAAGGAGAAGTCAAGTCGAGAGAGAACTGCGTCCCTTTGATAAAAAGAAGAAAGCAAAGAGCCAACATAATATTCATAGAATAATTGGGGACAGACCATGCTATGATTACTGCTGTTATAAATTTGTTGTAGTGTAATGCCGGCTCAAGTTGACATACTGGCGAACACTCCTGCTTCACATTACCCTGTTCAAAGCTACTGCTTGGGGCACATCCCGAAATCCCTGAATTTTCTCATATGTTCTATAGCCATATCCCAGCTTAATTATGCCAATTTACGGTCCACATAAGAAAAATTCTCCAGGTCTGGGTCTTTGCACATCAGAGGGACGTGTTCAAGCCATTTTTTCATGATATGCTGAGTGGAATCGAACCTTGTTGTTTATTGAGAGATACGTTTAGCATATCATTGCCAAGTTCTATGCCTAAAATTATCCTTAAACAATTTACCTAAAAAGGTTGGCAAATCTTAGTATCTAATATGATCTATGATCCCTGATTTATATAGCTATTATATAATATAATTAATTATTATATTATGTATTATATAACAATGATGAACTATTCTATACTTTATAATATAATTAGCATAGGATGGCTGCTCCCCCCTCCCCATTGCACTTCTGGCTGAAGGGTCTTGAAACGGGTATCAGCACCGCCGGTTTGGACTTTAAGGGTCTAGTACTGTATCCCCCTCTTTTTTTATATAATTCGCAAATACCGAAAATTATGCTTAAACAATTCATTTATACAAGCTTTTTTTGCATGTCCAGGTATCCAAGGTTCATATAGCTACTATAGGAAATGCACAATTAGAAAGATCTCCCGCATTTTCATCATGTTAGTTCCATGTTGCCTTACGTACCAATCTATGTTAAAGATCCTATTAGTTATTACAAAATATTTTAATTAATATATGTATTTACTTATCACCTAACCTACCAACCTATTGCCTGTATTTCCTTTACCTACCAGAAAAACTCCTAAAGACCGGGACCTTATTCGTACCCGATTGTCTAGTTCACCAAAGCAAAGCGTCCTACTGCTTTTAGAAATTGGCACTGTTTCAAAAATGATATCTCAGCATCATCAGACTTCTGATGATACATTAGACTAGAGTGTTCACACGCATCTGGCTATAAAATTGAAATAAAACAGATTGAAAGAAAGCAAGTCAATTTATTTTACTATTTGAAACGGAATTCTTACTAGAGAAGAGACTTAACTGAAAAACTAAGTTGAATGTCACACCTACCAAAATTGCAAGGTTTTGTCATTTTGTTTTCTCCCATTATTGCCTTTCTTTCAGAATTCACTCACCTTTTGGAAAAAAAAAAATAATGCCCCCCCCCCCTTAAAATGTTGTTCGTGTGCACCAATGCTTTAATTGTTTATGTATTTCAGGAGAATCAGGATAGTACTTCAAAAACTGAAGACCCTGTATTTCAAGATCTAGTCGCCAAATCATTACCTCAGCTACAAGATTTTCAATCAATCTACCAGAAAACTCGGGGCAATGAAGAGATTCCATGTTTATTAGAAAAATAAAATCAAGCCGATAATTGACATTCATAGTGAAGTGGCAACCCTGTTCAATACAGAGGAAAGCAATGAGCAAAGTTTTGAAAAATTAGATAAAATTTAAATACTGTTCCGTCATCACCGAGTTCCAGTGGTCATTTAGCCTGGATGGAAGAGTGCTTAGAATCCAAACATAAATTACTTCCTAAGCTTGAAGTGGGAAAATCACAAATTGATCCGACTACTATACGCTCACGTGTTTCAGCTGTGTGGGAACCATTATTTAAAGATGATAAATAGTCGTTTGGTATAGTGAGGTACCTGGCTACTTAATGTGGCTATATACTGCTGAAATGGCAACTATTGTCATTCCTGTTAAAAATTAATCTTCTTCGTTCGTCTGCATGGGGTTTATCCTCCCCATTCTCTCGGAATTTTTTTTATGATGCTATAATTGGCCTTATTTATGATGTGAACTTTTTTACTGAATGATTGAACAGTCCAATATTTTTGTTTTAGTTCCTTGAATACTAATTAGAAAATTTAAATATTAGAAATAACACGTGCGTGATGATAGAAGAGTTAAAGTGAAGAAGGCATGGGTCATCCTTCAAGTATTATGCTAATGCAGCGTTGTAATTGTCTGTGCAACTCTGAATGCAAGATAATGAGGGGAATTTTAGAAAAGTACTGGAATTTAGGCAATAACCTCCTCCCTAAGGAATGTCATATAAAAAGGATGTAAGTAGGAAAAAAAGTTGCAAATCTAGAATGAGCAAATAAAACGAAAATTTTTGGTATAAAAATATAAAAGAAAAAATAGCAGCTAAAGAAACTGCAGGTTGAAACGAGAATTCGAAGGCTAAAGCCAAAAGAAACAAAATCAAAGACCATCGGCTTTATCCATTTCCGGTTTTTATTCCCACATTATTCAGTTTGGCGTTTCTCTCTTCTTTTGTTTTTATAGTTTTTTTCACCTTTATCGCAGTTCTCTTTTTGTCCCTTGTTTTTATTTTTCTCCTTGTCTTAAAGATGGATTAGCGGAGGTTTTTGTGACGCTATTTGTCCCTCCCTTAAATTTATTACTGAAGCTTATTTACTTTAAAATTCAGCACTACTATGCTAAATTAAAGAGAAGTACCAATGTTACAAGTGCTAAGGTCTGACCAATAGCAATTGTACATAGTAGACAATAAAATAGAAAAAACATATTTATAGAAATTAATTTTGTAAAAATTAAATAGTAGAAGGGAAATTCGGAAAGGGAACTGCTTCCTATATTGATATCAAAACAATCACATACTAAAAGAGGGCGTAATCTCATGATTCCTGAGGAGCTTTAAAGGAAACAGACAACACAATAACCATCGGGAATCTTAAGACCGTCACCAATTAGTGGAAAATAAATATTTAACTACTTATATTTATAGGACACTATAATAATTAAGCCGTTCCGTGTAGGACAATGCTTCAATTAACATTAATTTTATTATTACCACTGCTAAAACAATTGCAGGTTCAAGCCATCTGAGACTATAACAGTTCTACATGCTCCCCCTCTACTTCAGTTTGTTCGAAGCTCCATCCTTTACCCCCTCCTAATAAATTCCTAGTTTTTGGAATTTTACTCCAGTTTTTTACTCCTGTAATTTGTAAAACCCATTTTAGTGTAAGAGTAGAAACTAGACTTCATGTGTTTTAATTTTGATTGATGGATGCCAAAAGATAGAAACTGAACTTATTATCTTGTGGAATAGAAAAAATACAAGAATTTCCAATTACCCTTTCCTTCAAACTGTCTGAACTAGAAAAAACGCGCGAAAATTTGCATAACTCATTTCTTTTAAACTTTTCCCTAGTGCAGGAAATCACTGGAGAAATCACTGCAGTGCAGGAAATTACTGGGGAAATCACTGCAGAGGTATTGCTACATCTCCCCCATATTTTCATTTCCTCTTTTCTCTACTTTCTTATTCGGCTTCCATGACGATAAATAAATAAATGTTCAAATAGAAATCAAATCCTTTTATAGACAGTGATTTTCACAAACAGTGGTAAAATTTCACAAAAAATACTATATATTTCGGTCACATATGCAGTGACCGAAATATCTAGTATTTTTTGTGAAATTTTATCACTGTTTGTGAAAATCACTGTCTATTAAAAGGATTTGATCCCTATTTGAACTTTTATTTATTTATCGTCATGGTTAGGCAGTGTGGTCTCTGAAATTATCTACAGTTTCCATGTCTTGAGTGGAAGTCATGCTTAACATTAATAAATTAAATCAAAGGTTATCTCTAATAAAGTATCTAGTATGCACATTCATGAATTTGTTTCGAGGGAGCACAGAAACAGGAAAACCCATTTTATTAAAATAGTTGTAAAAGAGTCAAGATTTGTGGAAAGGGGGGCGGGTCTGAAGACGTATCCACACAAATCAGACGTATATTCAGTAGCTACAATAAATAATTTTCTTTAAAGTTTCATTATTGAAACTGAAGATTTCCCGAGACGCTCTTTTGGTAAAAAGAGCTGTCGAGGAGTTAATCTACCCTATTCCTTAATAATAAAATTATTTAGTTTAGGAAGTATCTAAAATAAAATATAATATAAGTACGTTATTGTTATAATTAACATAAATATATATTAAATTAATATTGATTTAATATATACTTATATGTGCTTATATTATACTTACATTTAATATATAATTGAATTAATATATACTTAATACATTAAAACACAATATAAGTACTCTGTTGTTATTATTAAACACAGTAGACGGCTTCATTGAATTGCTACTAGCAGAAAACCTGTTTCTTTTGGACTTGCGATGTTTTCACCAAGCATATCATTGCCGAATATGTGCTTCTTTCTAGGTTATTCGTCAGGGGTGGCTGAACTGCATAGGCACTATGAAAATCATGACATTTTTTTAGGATCGTGTTATACCAACAGTAATTGGAAAAAAAAACCACTAGACTTAACACAACCCATGCCATCGTGCCAAGGAGAAAAAATGGTACTCGAAAAGGATTTGGCGAAAAGAGACGTTAGTGGTAAAAGAGATAAATATAGTGAAAGAAAGAAAAATCTTTTAGTACCATGTATTTTTTTTAAGAAATAAAAGGGAAGGAAAGACTTCTTTCATTGACACCACTACACAAACAAGCCCCAAAATAAGGAACCTATACAATATGCATAACCGTCGGGAAGGAGGAGGCGAATAAGTGCGAATTTCGAATTTCGAATAATATATATATATATATATATATATATATATATATATATATATATATATATATATATATATATATATATATTATATATATATATATATATATATATATATATATATATATATATATATATATATATATATATATATATATATATAATTTATTATTAGAGTTCAGTACAGCAAATGGATACACAGACGTATCTATTGAGTTAATGACTTTCCTAAACTCTGAAAAAAAAAAAAAATACATTTGTCTTTTTGAAGGGAAAAAATACTTTTTGAAAGGAAAAAAACCTTATAACCGAAGTACAACAATGATTTTGAGACCGAAGTCTCAAAATGATGGTGTTTTATTCAGAAAAAACTGTTGAAAAATAAACTTGAACCGTTCTAGACATAGATCAGTGTAATAATCAGTAGAAATTAAACGTTAAAAATCGGCCTTTATTTCGGGTCAAGATCTTTCTCCTTTTTTTACAAAGCAATAAAAAATGACATACGATTTTGTCTTGAATTTCTAAGTATGTTTTAGTCTAGCAAAATTGGTGAAGATGAAACTTTCTTCAGTGTATATAAAACTCACTATTAGAATTTTAGAACAATATAAACAAGTATAGCAATAAAAATAATAGCATAATAAAGTAATAAAAAAAAAAAAATTATGCTCTTAAAAGAAAAGAAAAAGCAAGAAAATAGTTTTCATAGGTCTTCGGTCCCAGTCCTATAATCTTGAATTTTGTTCCTGAAGCTTCCTACCTTTTTTTTGTTTTTCTTATTTTGAAGCGCTGTGCTTAAGAGTTTTGTTTTGGAACGGCCTTGTAACATAGTAGGCGATAGGAGAAAGGATTGTATCTTATGCATTGTGATAGTGTTCTCTGTTTCAGACTGATTATTATAATTTATAGAAATTTTTAGACCTTTTAAATATAGTGAGAACCCCCACATTTCCTTTCCTCACATTCTGAAGGACATATTCGCTTACTTTTTGTATAGCTTTGTACATTACTAGTACATGGTATATATCAAACGCTGAAATTGATTGATATAGTTTTGTGATTTTTTTTTGATCAGATTACGAGCATTATGTTTTTTTTTAATAAAAAGGATTGTTCTTTTGCAATGAGATGGATTGGCATTTGAAAAATAAGTAAAAGTAGAAACCAAGAAGACGAAGAAAAGGTTCTTTTCTATGTTTCTTACATGAGTGAGATAATAAAAAAAAATGGAAGTGATATATGGATCGATTGTTTATTGAACCTACATGGCACATCCTAGAATTCTAGAATATAGCCGTGAGGCTGAAATTATAAATACGAGACTTGGGGATGCTTAAATCCAGGGTTTAATGGCTTCTCTTCTACATGCGTGTTGGTTCTTCTGCTGTGAGCTACTTTGCCGTATCCGCAGAAAGAAAAGAAAAATTTTGAGAAAAGCGTTGCTGATCAGTCATCTGCACAGTCACATATCAAATACTATCGCCTGAAAAAGCCTAATGAAGACGGCTTTATGGACACGTGCCCAATTATATAGTTATACTAAAACAAAAATGATAGTATTCATAACGAAAAGTTGTTGTATATATCTTTTAAAAAATGAGTTATAATGCTGTAAATATTACTCTACTAGATTCGAATTCACTGCAGTGGCATAATATCGTCAAAATCTGGGGGGGGGGCAAAGTTGGAGCCAATTTTCGCAAATCAAGTGAAAATGACAGTGAAAACTGAATAATGAGTCATGTATTACCATAAAGGCAAAGATATACTTAAGAAAACTGACCTGTTTCTCTGGATACTGGAATTACGCAGGCTTATCTTCATTTTTACAAGATTTTTTTGCAGAAACTAAATTTCAGCTGGGGGGGGGGGGGTCAAACTGAGGTCTGGCAGGGCAAATTTGGATCTGGAGGGGGCAGTTGCCTCATAGCAAATTACGCCCCTGACCCACTACTCTTATTTGTAGAGGCATAGTTTCTTCATAAAAGATACGTGAGACAAGCCATGATTAAGATAAAGTATGTTGCATTACCTCCTGCCTAGTGCCTTTTAAACATAGTTTTAAATAGCCACTTTAATTCATGAAGCTACTATTAATGAACTACGGTTTGGATTCCGATTATCTTTTTAATTAAATCGTTGAACGAGTAAACTACTCATAAATAGAGGCGTCATTAGTCAAATTGTTTTGTGGTGAGGGGGGAATTTACTAACTGGCTGGTCATTTTTACCGACTAATTTTTGGTGATATTGCTGTTAAGTTTACTTCGTTACTTTTTCTTAGCGGCTGAGACCGCTAATTTGTGTGTCATTTCTTTCCATCGGCCCATTTACCTACTGAAGAAAATTTGCCAGTAAAATAGCAGTACTCCGCGCCACTATTTTACCGACTCATTTTTTTTTTACCGACTGGCTGAAAACATTGAAGAGGGTTGTGCGCCCCCCCCCCCTTCATACCTGATGGCCCTGCTCACGAAAAGCTTAAAACCCCCCCCCTACTTTTCAGCAAAATTTTTTAAATAAGAGATACCACGTTTTACATTGCAACCACAATAACACCGGGAGCGTAATCAAAAATGGACCTACCGAATGCTGCTAAATTCTGCATTTTCTATGACAGACAACGCAATATTTTCCAAATAATTTCTGCCTGTTTTTCTGCGTATGTCGCTTTCCCAAAACCTGTGATTTTTTTAGTACATCACCAGAAGCGTCCTTAATTAAGATGTTGTTAGCATTAAAGGGCAATATCTCCGACTTTGTTCGGTGGGGATATCTAAACCCCCCCAACCTAAAGGGGGATATCTTTCAAACTTTTATTAATTTGGGGGGTAGCCCAAAAAACAATGTTTGAAGAGGGTGGCCCCCCCCCCCTTCATCACTGGAACAAACCTGTGGTCCATCCAAAGAAGGAGGGGAAGGGTAACCGTCTCCCATGCAAATTTGGGGTTTAATGTTACTCTTTACTGCTCATAATAAAGCTTAAAACCATTGTTATCTACTTTCCAGCAAAATTTTTAAATAAGAGATACAACGTTTTACATTGATCCACAATAACATGTTTTTGTTTATTTTTTTTTTTAAAACGGGAGCGTAATCAAAAATGGACCTACCGAATGCTGCTAAATTCTGCATTTTCTATGACAGACAACGCAATATTTTCCAAATAAAATTTCTGCCTGTTTTCTGCGTATGTCGCTTTTCCCAAAACCTGTGATTTTTATTACATCACCAGAAGCGTCCTTAATTAAGAGTTGTTAGCATTAAAGGGGCATATATCTCCGACTTTGTTCGGGGATATCTAAACTTTTTCAACCTAAAGGGGGATATCTTCAACTTTTATTGAATTTCGGGGGTAGCCCCAACGTCACTATTTTTAAAACACGATTACGTCTTGTATAGTCCTAAGATTTCTTTTTTTTTTTGTTCATTAACCAATGTTCTAAATTAAGAACAACTAATCGATTTTAATATTTTTTTCTCTGAAAATTCTTCAGCGATCATTAATGAGAAAATCCGGCAATGGCTGTTTCACGCAATGTTTTGTCAGCTCCACAAAAGAAGGAAGGGGGGAAGGGTAACCGTCCTCCTATACGGAACAAATTCTGTTCATTTTGGGGTTTAATGTACTCTTTACTCTCATAATAAAGGCGTTAGACCAGAAATATTCTTGGAAATCAGGGATTATATATCAATTTCCAAAAAGGGTGCTGTAAGGTGACAGCACCTTACACCTACCTTATCACACAAAAATGTTTTTTTGGCGTTTATTTAACTGAAGTGACTTTTTTTTTCATAATGGAGTGATGTCTTATTAAGAAAGGGCAGTACGTCTTTGTGTAAGGGGGGGGGGGGGGGGGGGGGGGGGGGGTAAGATACTTAAAGTAGTACGCTTCAATGGCCTAATTTTCTTAACCTCATTGGGCCTTCAGATGAAAAACTAAATGAGTTTTGGGATTTATTGCCTAATCCTTCTTGGTTCTCACGTATATTTTTGGTCTATGGCGCTGATTATTGGTGCTGAGGAGGGGGGGGGATAGTAGTGGTGGCCAAGTTAATTCAGGTTATCTTTGATGAAATTGGTGCGGTGAGGTATAATTCCGCATGAGCTTATTATGAAGAAGTATCGGTAGGTCGTTTGACTGGCAGGACTGCTGGAGGGGGGGAGGGGGGGGGACGTATTCTTTGTTTTTCAATTAATATTGTAAAACTTTTGTTTTGTTCATATCATTACTATTTCTGCAATTTCTCATGTCTCTATGATAAGAATTGAAGCATCCGATTTTTAATTTAATAGTTTTAATTATTGGCGTTGATGTTTTTCAAAACCCCCTCAACATTCCTGAAAGTTTCAACGAAATGTCATCAGCCGTTCAGGGATATTTCGGATACGTCCTCCTGACAATCGAGACGTACATAGCATATTTTGATTGAATATTCGATCCTTAGCTCCTCCTAAGATATTGCAGATACACCTTGTTTGATATCTTAGATTCAGATAGTATATTTAGATTTAGCTCAACATATTTTTGGGGATGGGAAACATTCAACTTAGTATCCTTAGCCTTTTTGGAGACTCACGATCAAACATGCCACCTTTTCCCAATAATAAACGTATGTAAACAATGGGCGACTTATACAGATTTACAATACTTGCCCCAGGGGCTGAATTACTTCTGGGTTTCGTCTTCCCTGGAAGCATAGTTATTTGACTTTCAACTATATTTAACAATATGGCTATTCCAAAATTTTATCAGATGCCTTTGGAGAGATTGCAGCTAAAAAGAACATGGTAGGGGACACGGTTGCCCTCCTGCCATTTTTTCTACGTCCAAGATTAAACATGCCCAGAAAGTTTCAACGTAATGAAACAGCCGTTGTTTGGACATTGCTGATTATTTCCTTTTCAAAACCACCAAGGATAAAGTGTGTTTTGATTTTATTTAGCATCCGTCTCAACATTTCCTTAAAGCTTCACCTTAATATATTCTAAGATTTTTTGGAGACCCTGGATCGAACATGCCCTCTTTTATTAATGAAAAACATTATGATGTTAACAATGAGCAACTTGCGTAACTTAAATCCCTTGCCCAAGGGACTGCTGGAGGAGGGGGGAGGGGTAAACCCTGGAGGCGAGGTTATTTGACCTTTGGACTGCTTCGAACAAAATGACTTGTCTTAAAGTTTTGATCCAATGCGTTTGGGGAAAAAAAAAATGCATGGGGGACTCGTTGCTCTCTAATCACTTTATACTCTTAATCTAGTGATCAGACTTGTTTTGGTGGATTTTTTTTTAATTAGTTACTCTTAAAAAGGGCACTAGAAAAAAATTTTTTTTCAATTTAATGAGCCCTCTCCGAAATTTACTACGACCACCCATTTCATATGAAGCGCCTCTGGGAAAAAATAAATGAATAATAACACATTGAAGCCTTTTGGCTGTTTACTATAGGCAACGCTGAAGCATTGTTTTTTGATTAAAAAGGTGAGTATAAATTTCAATTTCCCTTCTAATAAACATCCGCAAATTATCCAGTTTAAATATGGAAGGAATCATCCGGGGAGGGGGGGGTATTTTCTGAGGAGGCAGAACGCCTAGCACCACATAAATGCTAAGCCCTCTATTCTGGTACAGCATTGTGAAAATACTTTCTATCCATTCTCTTATGTTAGAGGATTTGTTCTTGAAGTATTCGGTAAATGAATCAAACAAACGTAAAGAGAGGAAAAGGAGGGGGTAGGAAATCAGTAAAAATACAGAATTACTTCTGTTTGTTTTTTAAGTTTCAATCTCGCTCTTAGTATTCATTGGAATATTAGTTTACATTTATTTAATTGTGGAAAAAAAGTGGAAGTACCTATCGACTTTAGGAAAATTTTAAACCCTCAGTGAGAAAGGTGATAAGACTGAGTGTGCTAAACATAGAGGCATTAGCTTTGTTTATGTAGGAAGCAAATTACTTAGTATGATATTTTTTTAACTTAAAGATGTTGTAGAAAAGTCTTGAGAGAAAAACAGTGTGGTTTTAGGAAGGGGAGGGAAGCGTCAACCAAATTTTTACTCTTAGATTAATAATCAAGAAGTGCCTCAGTCATCAGACCTCATTAATTCTTAACTTAATATATTAAGAGCAAACATTTGATTAACCAATAGAAGAGCTTTAGCAAAGGTCCTATCCTTGTATGGTATTAATTAAAAAAAATTTTTCCACATAATAAGTTTTTCAAAGAAAAGTAAAGAACTTCATTAAACAAAAAATGAGCAAAAATAAAATCAAATAATCTACCAAGCGTGAAATTACCACAAATCAGCATTGATAAATAAATGAAACCCAAAAACGAACAGAAATTACAATAATTAACCGAGTCAAACTCAAAACGAGCAGAAATTAACATAAGTTGGGCGCAAAACCCCTATGCCTTCCCAAGGCCCGAACAAAATTTGCACTTTACTGAAAAAACACAAATGAATGTGCATTGTCAGTTTAATATACATATACTGATATTTAGTAATCAAAATGTTAAAATTATTTGATTTATTAAAGTTATAAAAGTAAAAACATTTATATTTTTTTCAGTAAAGTGCAAATTTTGTTCTGGCCTTGGGAAGGCATAGGGGTTTTGCGCCCAACTTATGTTAGTTTATATAAATGTAAATGTTTTTACTTTTATAACTTTAATAAATCAAATAATATTTACATTTTGATAACTAAATATCAGTATATGTATATTAAACTGACAATGCACATTCATTTGTATTTTTTCAGTAAAGTGCAAATTTTGTTCTGGCCTTGGGAAGGCATAGGGGTTTCGCGCCCAACTTATGTTAATTTCTGCTCGTTTTGAGTTTGACTCGGTTAATTATTGTAATGTCTGTTCGTTTTGGATTTCATTTTATTTATCGATGCTGATTTGTGGTAATTTCACGCTTGGTAGATTATTTGTTTTATTTTTGCTCATTTTTGTTTAATGGAGTTCTTTACTTTTCTTTGAAAAATTTACTATGTGGAAAAAGTTTTTTTTTAGTTAATTTCTGTTCGTTTTATATTGTCATAGTCTTTTCAGGGAAAAAAGAAAATAATACTTTAAATCTTTTCGTTTTTTAAGACTTTATAGTTTGGCCTGCTATTTGTATGCTGGAGAAAAATTTTCAGCAATTTTTAACAATATACACCCTTTTAAAAATCTGGACAAAAATAGTACTGTTTATAATTTAGTTTCATACCTCCTCTAGTTGACCTGAAATGGAAAACTTGTTACCCTTCGCAAAAAAATCTGTTTAGTTTCATTGATAGCTTGGATATACTACGCTATTGTGATTTGGCTAAATTTTGAGAGCAGAAATGGGAAGGTTGGCGTGGGAGGGTGGGAGTGGAAGGGGGATTAGTTGCCCTCAAATCATTTTCGACTACTAAAAAGGGCATCAACCCTTTCTATTTTCAATCGAATGAGCCCTTTTCGAAGTTCCCACGACAACTCCTTCGATACGAAGTGCCCTGGTCTAAACAGCAACAACAACAAAAAATAATACATTATACCCACTTTGATCTTTACTATAAAAATGTCAAGCCTTCCGATCACTTTTGACTATTAAAAAGGGCACTAGGCCTTTCGATTTCCAATCGAATGAGCCATTTTGGAAACGACAACGCTTTCTATAAGCACCTTATATGCCCCTTGGGCATAAATTACAACCCTTACCCTAAGGTCTGTTAGGGTGGTTGTCATCCTCTAAGACCGAATTTCCAGAACTTTCAACTACGTTAAACAACATGGCCATCTCAAAATTTTGATCGTATGTGTTTGGGGAAATGGTGGGCGTGAGAGGGGCGGTAGTCGCTCTCCAATCACTTTCAAGTATTAAAAATGGCCCTAGCCCTTTAAAGTTCCAATCAAATGAGCCCTTTGAAGTTTCTACGACACAACTTTCAATAAAAATCTTATATGCCCCAGGGCATAACTTACAACCCCATTTTTGCTCGTTTTTCTATCTTTATGTTACAACCCTTGCCCTAAGTGCTGGGGGGAGGGGTTGTGTCATTATCAAAGACCTAATTTCCAGAAATTTCTACTGCATTGAAAAAAATGGCTATCTGAAAATTTTGATTGGAAGTGTTTGGAGGAATGGTGGGCGTGAGAGGGGGGTTAGATACCCTCCAATCACTTTCGACTATTACAAAGGGCACTAGCCCTCTCAATTTCGAATTGAATGAGCCCCTTTTAAAGTTTTACGACAACTCAATCTATAAAAACCTTATATGCCCCCAGGGCAGAACTTACAACCTTTGCCCTTGGAGCTCTGGGTTGTTTTTGTCATCCTTAAATACATAATCTTTAGAACTTTCAACTACGTTGAACAAAATGGCTATCTCTAAACTCTGATTGAATGTTTTTTGGGGAAATGGTGGGCGTAAGAGGGGGGTTTAATTACTCTCCACTCACTTTCGACTATTAAAAAGGGCAATTTCAATTTCCAGTCAAATGAGTCATTTTTGAAATTTCTATAACAACTTTCTATATAAACTTTACATGCCCCCAGGGCATGACTTACAACCCTTGCACTGAGAGCTTTGAGGGGGGTTATCATTCTAAAAGACCTAACTTCAAGAACTTTCAACTACGTTGAACAAAAATGGATATCTCAAAAATTTTGATTGGGTGTGTTTGGGAAAATGGTGGGCGTGAGAGGGGCGTTAGTCGCTCCCCAATCACTTTTAACTATTAATAAAAAAAAGCACTAGCCCTTTCAATTTCAAATTGAATGAGCCCTTTTGAAGTTTCTAAGCTTTCAATAAAAACCTTATACGCCCTCAGGGCATAACTTACAACCCTTACCCTGAGTGCTGTGGGGGGGGGGGGAGGGTTTTTCATCCTTAAAGACCTAATTTTCAAAACTTTCAACTACTTTGAATAATATGGCTATCTAAAATATTGATTGGATGTGTTTGGAGACAAGATGGGCATGCGAGGGGGTTAGTTGCCTTCAAATCACTTTCAACTATTAAAAAGGGCACTAGCCCTTTGAATTTCTAATTGAATGAGCCCTTTTTCAAGTTTCTACGGCAAAGATTTCAATAAAAACCTTAAATAAACCCCAGGGCATAACTTATAACCTTGCCCTGAAGACTGTGGGGGGAATGTCCTGCTTAAAGGTATAATTTCCTGAACTTTGAACTGCGTGGAACAAAACGGCTATCTCAAAATATTTATTGTATATGTTTGGGGAAATGGTGGGCTTGGTAGAGGTGTTAGTTGCTTTCCAATCAATTTCGACTATTAAAAAGGGCACTAGCCATTTCAATTTCCAATCGAATGAGCCCTTTTTGAAGTTTCTACGACAACGCGTTATATAAAAACTTTATATGCCCCCTGGACATAATTTACAACCCTTGCCCTGAGGGCTGTGGCAATCCCAAAGGGGGGGGGGGGGGGGGGGGTGTCATCCTCAAAGACCTAATTTCCAGAGCTTTTTTAAAGTTTTCTAAAAACTACGTTGAAATAAAATGGCAATCCCAAAGTTTTGATTAGATGTGTTTGGGGGAAATGGTGAGCATAAGAGGCGGGTTAGTTGCCCTCTAATCACTTTTGACTATTTAAAAGGGCACTAGCCCTTTGAATTTCCAAGTCGAATGAGCCTTTTTAAAGTTTCTACGACAACGCCTTCTATAAAAAACCTTATATGCCCCCAGGGCATAACTTAAAAACCCTTGCCCTGAGCACTGTGGGGGAGTGTCCTCTTTACTTAGTCCCCGTTTCTTGTCTCGTGTTCGAGTGTCTCCACTTTCTTTACTTAGGCAGCGCGATCGCGCTGCCTATGATTTATACAACAACTTTTTATATAAACCTTATATGCCCCCAGGGTATAACTTACAACCCTTGCACTGAGGGCTCTGAGGGGTTATCATCCTAAAAGACCTAATTTCCAGAACGTTTAACTATGCTGAACAAAATGGATATCTAAAATTTTTGATTGGATGTTCTTTGGAAAATGGTGGGCGTGAGAGGGGCGTTAGTCGCTATCCAATCACTTTCAACTATTAAAAAAGGCACTAGCCCTTTCAATTTCCAATTGAATGAGCTCTTTTGAAGTTTCTACGACAGCGCTTTCAATAAAAACTTTATATGCCCCAGGGCATAACTTACACCCCTTGCACTGAGGGCTCTGAGGGGGGTTATTATCCTAAAAGACCTAATTTCGAGAACTTTCAACTACGTAGAACAAAATGATCTCAAAATTTTAATTCGATGTGTTTGGGAAAATGGTGGGCGTGAGAGAGGCGTTAGTCACTATCCAATCACTTTCAAACTATTAAAAAAGGCACTAGCCCTTTCAATTTCCAATTGAATGAGCCCTTTTGAAGTTTCTACGACAACGATTTCAATAAAAACTTGATATGCCCCCAGGGCATAACTTAAAACCCTTGCCCTGAGGGCTGTAGGGGGAGGGGTTGTCATACTTAAAGACCTAATTTCCAAAACTTTCAACTACGTTGAAAATAAAATGGCTATCTAAAAATTTTGATTGGATGTGTTTGGGGAAAAGGTGGGCGTGAGAGGGGGGTTAGTTGCCCTCAAATCACTTTCAACTATTAAAGAGGGTACTAACCCTTTGAATTTAAAATGAATGAGCCCTCTTTCAAGTTTCTACGACAAAGATTTCAATAAAAACATTATATGTCCCCAGGGCATAACTTATAATCCTTGCCCTGAGGGCTTTAGGGGAGTGTCCTCCTCAAAAATATGTTTTCTATCTGGAAATCAACTATGTGAACAAAATGGCTATCTCAAAAATTTTTATTGGATGTGTTTGGGGGAATGATGGGTGTGCGGGGGGGGGGGACTAGTTGCCCTCCAATCACTTTCGAGTATTAAAAAGGACACTAGACCTTTGAATTTCCAATCGAATGAGCTTTTTTTGAAGTTTCTACGTCAACACCTTCTTTAAAAACCTTATATGCCCCCAGGGCATAACTTAAAACCCTTGCCCTAAGGGCTGTGGGGGAGTGTCCTCCTCAAAAACATATTTTCTATCTAGAAATCAACTACGCTGAACAAAATGGCTATCTCAAAATTTTGATTGGATGTGTTTGGGGAAATGATGGGCGTGGGGGGGGGGGGGGGGGGCTAGTTGCCCTCCAATCACTTTCGACTATTAAAAAGGGCACTAGCCCTTTGAATTTCCAATCGAATGAGCATTTTTTGAAATTTCTGCAACAACGCCTTCTATAAAAACCTTATATGCCCCCAGGGCATAACTTAAAACCCTTGCCCTGAGGGTTGTAGGGGAGTGTCCTCCTCAATAACATATTTTCTATCTGGAAACCAACTATGCTGAACAAAATGGCTATCTCAAAATTTTGATTGGATGTGTTTGGGGGAATGATGGGCGTGGGGGGGGGGGGGTCTAGTTGCCCTCCAATCACTTTCGACTATAAAAAGGGCACTAGCCACTCCAATTTCAATCGAATGAGCCATCTTCAAAGTTTCTACGACAAATCCTTCGATACGGTGCCAGAGTACAGAGAAAAAAAAAAAAAAAAACCATTGTGCCCACATCGTTCTTTACTTAGGCAGCGCTAGCGCGCTGCCTATGATAACAGATAAATACATTAAAATGATTAGTGCTATGTACTAGAACAAACGTTGCTATGGTTAAGGCAGGAAATGAGGTTAGTAGCAGTTATGCAGAGTTGCGTTCTATCCCCATTTATATGGATAATTTTCATGAACTGTGTCCTAAGAACACACGGAAAACGCTAAGGGAGAACACGAATCAATTGGGATAGTAAAACTCTTCTAGACTTAGATTATTCTGATGATCTGGACATCCAAGATGAAAGTGTTAGTAAAATGAATGACTTTTGGAAGTTTTGAGAGCTCAGCACGCAAGAATTGGCTTGAAAATTAATGTTTAAGAAGTTTAAGTTGCATGGACTCGGAATAAGTGAAGGTGAAGAGGTGATGTTGGGTAACGAGAAGGTCGGTTATTAGTAAAAATGGTGGATGCAGTGGAGATGTTAAACGTAGAATAGCTATGTGATAGATGTTTTTATCACAGTTGAAAAAAGTTGGGAAGAATAGGAATATAAGTTTTCAAGATTAGAATATTGGATCGAAGATTAATATTTTGGAAGCTATAGTCGTGACAGTGGTCAAGCATAGTTCTGAAACGGAGGCACTCCAAAACACGGGAGAGGACTTGTTACATATTTTCCAGAGAAATTGTCTATGGATTGTTTTGGGTACGCGTCTGACTGACCATATTTCGAACAGGAAGCTGCGAGAAAAATGTGGTTCTATCCCGCTTTCCAGGGGTACAATTGAGGAAAAATTTGAGATTACTAGGACACGTTCTGCGGATGAAAGATGACAGACTGCCAAATTTCGGCCAGCTATCTATGGCCAAATAAAAGGCAGGTCGTCCCCAAATTGTGAAAGGTCATAAGGAAGGATTTAAGGAAAATTGCAACTTCCTGGGAGGATGTAAAGAGGGAGGCTTTAAATAGATTAAGATGGAGGAGAAGCGTGTGTAGCTGTTAGCCTCTTGCGGCCTGGGGCTGTAGCGAGTTGTAACCAATACGGTAGTAGTAGTAATGGCGTTTGACGAGTAATTTAGAATTAATAAATCCAACATGTTTGAAACAAGCATAGACATTAGATTCTGTTGAAGGAAATATTGCTATCAAAGCTTCGTTGTTTTAAGTTTGGGTTCCTCTTGACAAAGGCCATTGCGTAAAGTTAGTTTTTTCTTCAGATTGTTATATTAATGGCTCTCTTAAATGTGAATGTGGGTGCAAACCTCCCCTCCCTCTGACCTATTCCATCAACTTTTTTTCAATTAAAGTTTAATATTCGTACAACAATGCTTCAACCATCTTTTAGTAATAATCATCCGAGAAAACCATCCCTTAAAATATTTTTAGAAAAACTAATCTAATATATGTTTATATTTAAAGTAGCTCTGCAATGAGAGGGGGACCTATCACCACGCAGCTCAAACTCACCCCTGAAATTAAACTAACATGTCTCAAAACCGGTTGCTACCAACAAATTGCTAGTGAATGCTACACTTTTCATGGAATCATCCATTTTTACAGCTGACCAAATCACTATTATCATATATGTTCATTAATTATACTATTCCATTTATCTTATTCCTCTTTTTATCCAACTTAGAAATTAGGTTGGTAACAGCACTCACTGCCTTTATCAAGTGAGAACAAGTTTCAGCAGGTCAAAATTTTGATGATTGCTGTCAGTGTTTTTCATCTGTTTCATTCATCTGATTGTCTTACTAATTTTAATTAGCATTGACTTGTTGATTTTAACTAACTAATCTTATTATCTTGCTATTCAAATAATTAGAAGGTGAAACCACGACGTGTTACCTGATGATTTAGTCAAACTCATTTTTTTTTACCAAGTCACCAAAATATAGCAGGAGGCCCCCTCCCCCATATGTAACACCCCAATATAAGGCCCTCCCTCCATAAGCTTTGTCAATCGCTGAACTAATGGTAATATAACTGCTCATAATGCCAGATCACTTAGATTGCAGACATAACCAACCTATGTTAGATCATTGACATTTCCAAAAAGTAAAATACAAGCTAATTTGCATTTGTGATACAGGAAATCATGGATTACGTCTGGCAGTATCAGGGTTTCTGAGCTTTTTTTTTTTTAACTAGGAGTCAGTGGCATGGGAAACTAAAAGCACTGACCAGCTTTGCTGAGAGGAACACTAAAAGTTACACAACTGCCTCATTAATATGAAAAATAAGTTAGAATAGAGATGGTAGCCCCCTAAGCAATAATCAACATTTCTGAATGTTACAATAAACATATATTCCTATTTTCAAAAAATAAAAATGATTAAAAGTCTTTTATTTGAGCTATTCTCTTATATCTGATATTATTAAGCTCACGAACATATTCCCAATATTCTAACGTTTCAGGGTCCATATCCTCCAAGTTTTTGTCTTTTAATCTCAGATTCCACAGCCATTCAGGATATTCACTGTCATCTTTCAACTTAATGTCTTCTCCTTCTTTCATGAAATTGCTCCCACAACAATATGTAACTAGTTTCACTGGATCTGTTTCAACAGGGAGCTTCACTTTCTCACTAGTTTGACCAAGTTTTCCCGCTTTTCCCTTTTTTGACCCTAAGGCTCCAGCAACGCCTGGTTTCGCATAGTTTCTTGTTACTTTGACTGTAGTTTGAACCAACTTTAGAATCATAATACCAAGCTTCTAGAAAAGTGAAAAGCATTTGATTATTTTTATATTCAGTTGAGCCTCTTTAAGACAAAATCCTTGATGACAGGAGTTATCTAAAAAGCTCTTGCACCAGCTGTGGTAAAGTTTTAAAACACCGCTATGTCTTGAATATTATACAAAGAACCTTGATAAACTGAATTTACACCTTCCTAAGACGAATATAGACAAACTTTATAAACATAATTGATCAAAGGTTCAAGTCTTACAGTGGGAGAGGGCATTACAGGATTTTTCCATGGTGCAGACGGGAGGGGGAGGGGTAAAAGAGGTCGTTAAAACACAAAAATTTCAGCCCAGAGTATTTTTAATTGGCAACAATCTTTTCTTTATGCACAGACATATTTAGAATAGTAACTTTTCAGATGAGAACCTTCAATAGCTGAAATTGACAGTTGATTAGCTGAAATTGACATATGTAAGTCAAACACCTACCAAGCTTTTAAATTTTTATGCAGAAAGGTCAAAGCAATTATGTCATAAACATGGTATCCTCATAAACTTTTATGAATCAAATTTTTTATTTAATTTTTTGCCAAGCTTTACCAAGTTTTTTTTTAGTTCCAACGTGCTGTATGTCTTTAAATTTACAACATAAAAGACAAGTAATGTCTCAAATTAGTAACCAAATTCAAACCCATGGCAGCACCGAAGTAAGAAAAAGCTTTTACACAAAACTATATGTAGATAATACATGGTAGTGCTTAGATAAAGCCTACATGAACAAAATAAGCCATGAAAAGGTCTAAAAAATAAAATATAACCAAAAAATTTAGATCACGTATCAATCCTTCAAACTCTTGACAATCCAGTTCAGTTAATTAATGACCTGACCTTACATCTGGGCCAAAAAAACCTGTGCCAGTCATTAGGAAGGTAGAAATAGATATATATAGTCATCAAAACACAATCTTAATAGAGATGTGCATGACATTGTTTTAGCTGCATTTATCAAGAACTAATTGAAGCGAGTCATCATGGAAAAAACTCTTTTGCAAAGAAATGTTTAAACATATTATTTTTAGCTTAAGAAGAAAAAAAAAACAATTATTTTTTAATTTTTTCTTGAGGGGTGAGGTGTCCTTAGTTCTTTATTTATCAACTTTTGTGTTTGAAATTTTCGACTTATTTTAATTTCATCCTTGTTTTGATTTCTTTCATTTTTATTATATTCTCCTTTCTCCTCAGCTTTTTTTTTGTTTTCAAAGTTTACTTTATTTCTTTTTTTTTTTTGCCGTCCTATTTTCTGAAAACTCATTGTAGCACTGAAGGTGCATTAGCAAAAGTCTTTGCTAATATATCTGTTCACTGATTGAAAACTTTCATCATTTTCAATTGACTATCACATCTAATCAGTCAGGTCTTGGTTATTATTTCGTATCTCGCAATGCTTGGATTGTTTTTGTGATAGTGAGATCCAAATTCCCACAGTTAATAATGAAATAGTAATGTTTTCTACATCAAACAATTTTACCATAAATGTTGATAACCATTTCAAAGGAATTTTAAGAAAGCTTTTTTGGAATCACTTCACCTGTGATTTAGTTTATTGTGTTACTTAATAATTTGATGGAAGTCTTAAGATTTTTCACTTTTCTTTAGAGCTTTTTTGGTATCACTTCACCTGTGATTTATTTTATTGTGTTACTTAATAATTTGAGGGAAATCTTTAGATGAATAATCTTGCCAACAACTTTTGCTGGTGCAGTTAACTAGAGTTAATAGAAAGAAATCCTGTCCAAGGATTCCGCAATCTGACTTTTACAGTTCCCAGCCTGTCATCTTTTCTTTTGTCGAGAGTATCCCACATAATCAACACGGCTACAATGCATAGTACCCTAAGAAAATATACCCCAGCTTTTGATGGACACTTCTTATTTGATCCTCAATTGAACAAAATTTGGATATTGCAAATCAATTCTCATGTTCAGGTTCATAAACAAAACTAATTTCTTCATTCTAGAGCAGATGTTAGAGATCACCTCATTTGTGCTTTGTGTCTTTCTTTGAGCATAGCACAAAGCTGCCCACACCTTCTTTTGCAACAGCCAGGAAATAGCTCTCTAGTCTTCCCTGTGATACCATTCTAATATAATTCTATCTGATTCTAGTAGTAGCTCTTGCACCCCTGTCCTTGATGAGAGGTGCATAAGGGGTTTATTTGATTACAAGCGAAACAATATGTGAGGCTGATGGCAGGGATATTGAGTACCAGCTCAATAAAAGTCTCGAGATTTGTCACTATTCCCTAAGACTCTTTTCAGTTAATATACAAACAGATTTCGACTTAGAGAGCTTGCTTTGTCTTTCAGGAACTGGAATTTTTACCATGCACAGTCTAGACCTGATCATAAATATTGCCTCTTTAATGTTCTATGAAATAAGGGTAACTGCACAATAAATTAAAGAAACATCAATAAATATACGCAGTGGCGGATCCAGGGTTTTTTTTTAGGGGAGGGGGGGGGGGGGGGCGCAAAATAGGTTGATCCCATAAACTTGCGTTAGGAACAATTTTAATTAACGCAAACTTGCGTTAATTAAGTAAATTACACTACTTTAGACTATGTTGGGGGGCACCCTTTCGCCCCCCCCCCCCTCCAGGCCCGCCACTGAACAGATGTTAAGGTTCTAATCCAGTCATCAGTTCGTAATGGTATCCAGCATCACTGGCCCTCAATTACAGATTAACTTGAACTATAATGGTTGATTGAACACAAAGCAGACACATAAAAGCTTGAAACTCTGCCAAATAGATTTCAATCTGAATCAACTGGAGCATGGGGGCTATGGTTAAATCTTTCTGTCATGAATTCGTTTAAAATTAAAGTCCATCAGTGATGTACTTTAAGCACATCAGGAATTCTTTTAAAATTAAAGTAGATCAGTGATGGAATATTTCAAATCAGCAACCTATCCCAGTCAATAGACTGGGGAAATAACATTTAATCTTTGTACTTGAATAACGTCGTCAAAGCCTTAGATGACTATGACAAGACAAAATAAAAATCTAGATCTCCCTTTTCAAGTTTCAAACCAGGTCTTAATCTAGCCTAGTGCAAAACTGTTTCAGCCATAAAAAGTGACACAAACAGACTTAAAATTAATAATTACCAGCAAAATCTAGAGAAAAAAAAAAAAACTATGAAAACCAGGCTCATTAGATTTGGGTTTGGTAATTTAAGAATTTACTAACCAATCTTAGGCAAGGGCACGCTGAATGCATTAGGTGTTGTCATGTCTGGGACTAATTTTTGGAGACATGGATTTTTTTTGGGGTCGAGGGGGGGTGTAAAAATATTCTGTCTGAAATTTACCTAAATGTCTTTGCACATTAAGGCCTTATGGGACTTTTATTTTATATTTATGTTGAAATCAATCCTTGGTCAAATAGCAAAGTAAATCAATACATTCATACACCAAGTCATTATTATGATATTTCTGCAATACGGTACCATATTAACAGCTTGTGAGGTCATGCTCAAACTTTCAGATAATGTTGAGGGCCAGGTGGGTCTTTAAATTTAAGGTACAAGAAAAACAGAAGGGGGGATGGGGCTAAAAATATCATGCTGTAAATTCACCTAAAAGTTTTTGTACTATAGGTTAAGTCCCTATGGGAATTGTAATCTCTTTATGATTCAATAACAAGTAAATAAACAGACACTATGTGATACCAGGGCACTACTTACAAGCTCCCATGTGACTAGATCTATTCATGGCGAGGTAGTAACTCCAAACAAAAGACATTATTATGTATATCCTGGTAATCCAAATGACATATCTCCAGTATCTCAGTAATAGCTGGGGGAATTGAGTTGTGGCTTCCAGAGATTGTAGATCAAAACTGGATCTTGAATTTTAACTTGGAGAAAGGGGGCATGTAAATTGATCAAAACACTATGCATAGCTAGATCCAGGTTATCATTTGAGAATGGCTTGGGGCATAAGCACCATCAGGAAATTTTCAGAGGGAAAGTGCTGCCTGGGGCCTTGCTTTATCAAGATTTAAAGTGAAATATTTCTAATTCCCTTTATGTTTAAGCATTTCCAAATATGTCACTGTTTCTCACAGGGGAAACATCTGCAATTTCCATGGAACAGCCAATGGAGTCAAGTTGAAAATTCAATGAGTGTTTCAGGCAAGCTAAACATACCTTGATTTTAACCTGTAGGAGGAATCAGGGTGTGGTGCTTACAAATCTGTTTTCTCTGATCTGCCAAAACTTTTTGGTTTATAAGCCCCTATAACACATAGGAAGGGTTCATAAGTAAGCAGCAGACATTAATTATGCCTTGATTGATCTCAAACGTCAAATTCCATAAGTGCCTTAAAGTCCAATCAACAATCCTCACCAAGATCCAACTCCAGAAACTTTGGTGGCTTGGTCTGGTCAAATGGATGAGTCTTTTCTGTCTCCTGAAAGTCATCTTTGGAGACCAAATTAATGGTTTTTGCCCTTGTGGTTGTCCCCCCAAGAGGTTAAAAGAAAACTTTGCGTCTCATCCCCTTTCCAACCTTCTTCATCTAGTAGAAGGCCATGAGGCAAGAAGGTACATCAATATCATAATAAAGAAAGAGACCCCAAGACGACCTTCAAACATGGACAGGACTTAAGACAAGTCAAGCTACACCTAGGTTATCAAAACAGTGTATCTGCAATGTTTTGAGAATGGATTGGGAGATAAGTTCAAACTTTCAAGGAACATTGGAGAGGTCAGGTGAACCTTAAACTTTGACTTGGAAGGAGGAGATTCTAGAGGGATTGTTTGTCTCCAATTCATCCAAATTATCTGCACTCTTGAGCCCTTATGGAACCTAAGAGTATATCCATGGTGAAGTAACGTATCTAAAATATATTGGAGATAGTTTTAGCAATTGACTCGAAGTTTCAATGAGTGTTTGGGGGTGAGAGAAATAACACTTCAGATCCTGAGTTGACAGAGGTTTAAAAATTGGTAGTCCCTGATCTGCCCAAAAGTGTGTACACTATAAGCCCTTATGATACTTCAAGTTTATTCATATATTGAGGGTGATTGGGAGTGAATTTTCACTCCCAATCTTTTCAAAGCCGCCCTCTCTACAAGCTCCATAGGTTGTACCCATTTCCAAACAAATGTAAGAGAATTTGCAAAATATAGCCTGAAACCCCACAAAAATGGTGTAGAATCAAATGAAAACTGCACCATGCAAATCACCATAACCAAAAACCCCATTCAGAATAATTACAGTCCCCCATCTTCACCAGCATAGAAAATCACTTTTTAAATGGGAAGCAGTGATGTCTCCTTTTCTATTCTTGCTTTCTTTTTTTTTTATACACATAAGAGCAGCATACCCATGTTTCAGCTTAAGGGTTTACAGTTTCAAGGTTCTTTGTCTCTGGTTCAAACCAGTCTAGTTTAACATATAAAATTGGAAGTACTGTTTCTTCACCAGAAGAAAAACATTTATAAATTTTAGAAACAATTTTATTTTAAATCGTGCGTTTTGTTAGTTAAAAAAGACACTAGATGTGGCAATTTCCTTTAAATGACCCCTTAAGAGGAATCTCTTAACTTTTTTCCACACAGATTCTATAAGTCATCTGAAAAGTTCTTTTATTGCCAATGCTTGCAACCATGTGGATGTTACGTTCCAGTTTAAGCCAAAGGGACTTTTAGTCCCTTTGGCATTTTAAATCCAGAGGGTTCCAAATAGCAATCAGATTAGCAGATGGGAACAACCCAGAGAAAAAACAGCATTATCAGCTAAAACAGTGTTTGTGTAGGCTATATATATATATATATATATATATATATATATATATATATATATATATATATATATATATATATATATAATATATATATATATATATATATATATATATATATATATATATATACATATATACATATATATATATATATATATATATATATATATATATATATATATATATATATATACATATATATATATATATATACATATATATATATATATATATATATATATATATATATATATATATATATATATATATATATATATATATATATATATATATATATATATATATATATATATATATATATATATATATATATATATATATAACTTTACTTGCTAGGCACACCGGATACAGGTATGCATCCAGGGTTTTAAGTTTAAAGGAGGGATTTAAAGGAGGTGTCAACAAATTATCCAGATTGCCGATAACTGCGGAACCACAAGCTAAATTTCCAAGCTGCGTCCATGACTAGATATCATGACATTAATTGACTGAATCTCGGATCTTTCACCCACACAAGTGAACATTCATTAAACAGAAATGTATAGTTTATTGTATTCTTTTTCATTGTTGGAAGTTGTTGTTGTTGAATTCACTATACATTTCAAACATTACTGCACCAGGTGTGTATTTACAAGTATTTATAACAAATATCCTTTGACTTCATTTGACTCACCTCTGCTGCTCTCTCTACCGTGGTTAAATATATATATATATATATATATATATATATATATGTATATATATATATATATATATATATATATATATATATATATATATATATATATAGATATATATATATATATATATATATATATATATATATATATATATATATATATATATATATATATATATATATATATATATATATATATATATATATATATATATATATATATATATATATATATATATATATATATATATATATATATATATATATATATATATATATATATATATATATATATATATATATTATATTTATATATATATAAAAAACATCATTTTTGCAGTGCAAACTTTGATTAGTTAATAATTGAATACTAATGATAAATTTATCAAGTAAACAAAATTAAATTATCATTTTTTCACAGTGCTTGCATATACAAAGGTTTAGGTCTAGGCGTTTACACCCCCCCCCCCCTTCCCCAGGAAATACTCCTCCTGGTTGACTGGTCTCCAATCACTTTCGACTTACAAAAAACACCAGAGCTCTCAATTTCTGATGTAATGAGCACCCTCTGAAGTTTCTACAACCATCATTTGGAGGTGGGGACAGTCCCCCTCCTATACGGAATAAGTTCTGCTAATTTTGGGGTTTAGTGTTATTATTCTTTACTTTCGTAATAACAGCGTAGAGTAGAAATGTTCCCATAAATCAAGAGGAATTAAAGATCAATATTAATTTTTTTATACGTGTTTTAAAATCTTTTTTTACCCTCCACCAAAAAACAAAAATCCTGTTTACGGCCCTGGGGATTATATGTCATTTTTTGCCTCCACTCTCCCCGTCTCTCCCTTAGAACTCATAATGTATTTATCTGAAGGCTCAATGTTAGCTTGCTCCTTACTTTCAGTTGAAAAAACTTGCTTTATTTTTAATCTAATTTATCTGAAGGCTCAGTGAAAGCAGGGATGTTTTGATATTAAATTGCAAACTTTGAGGTATCTCCTTCCCTCCATAACTACAAAATTATCAGGGAACCCCATTGTAGATATTTAAGTGCCTTCTTAATATTTGTAATTTTTCCATTGCTTACAGATAAGTAATTGTTATTGGGAAACATACAGACATTTTCCACAGGAAATTTTTGCAGGAGGGGGGGGGGCCACTAACTATCACTGATTTTCTAAAGCATATAAGATTTGATTAAAAGATGGAGGAATAAACTTGAGGTATGTGCTTGAGGCCTTTTCTGTTGACATTGTTGATCAAAAATCATATTCTAGCAACCAACAAAGATATTATTTCTCAACAATGCAAATGAAAACAATTGAAATCAATATGGTCAAATCTAAGCAGGAACCTTCAACAATGGACATTATGAGGGGCTCTTGTTTTGTTTTTATAATTCAGAAGACAAAAAAAAAACAAAAAACAATTAATTAGTCATAAAGATGTTGTATATATTGTTAACCTGATCTCTTGCCTAAGATGAGACATGATAAGGTACTTTCTTCTGAATTACCTATCCATTATCCCTCCAAAGGGCAGTGAGGAAATTTTGCTGTGTTTTAAGAAAAAATTTAGAATTTCATCAGACATAGAAAATGTTTTTAAATAGTGAAGGGTAAAATTCTATTTCAACTACTTTTGGCTATCTTGGAAAGGGGTTAGGTTAGGAAAATGAAACTTTCAGGGATGGATCTATAGGCTAAAGTATGTCCTGGGAAGGTATTTTGAAGTACCTGTATCCACTCCTTCTCCCTCTAGAGGATCCCAAAATTTGCCTACATGACAGGTCTATTAGCCTACCTTTTGAAATTTTGACAAAACAACATTTTGCCTTAATTTTCAGTTATCAGTTTCTTTTTCTCTGGCTTTAGTTCTGAAAATGTAATTCCGTTTATTTTAGTAGAATTTTAGCCATGTCAATGTTTTTTTCCAAAATTTAGGAAATGCATTTGCATATCTTTAATACCTTATAAATTGGGATTGAGCAAGGTTGTGAAGCTGAAAACAATTTTGTTGTACTCTATTTTTGTGGTAAATCTATTTTGCAAGGTTTCACTTTTATAACACAAAGATTTTTAAAGGTCATCAAAGGTCAAGACCCTCTAGAGGGAGAAGGAGTGGAGATAGGTACTTCAAAATACTGGTAAAATTCTACTTTAGCTACTTTTGGCTATCATGGAAAGGGGTTAGGTTAGGAAAATGAAACTTTCAGGAATCAGTCTAGAGGCAAAAGTATGTCCCAGGAAGGTATTTTGAAGTACCTATCTCTACTCCTTCTCACTGTAGAGGGTCCTGAAATTTACCTACATGACAGGTCAATACCTACTGACATTTTGACAAAACAACATTTTACCTTAATTTTCAATTAGCCTAACAGTTTCTTTTTCTCTGCCTTTAGTTCTGAAAATTCAATTTCTGTTAATAAAGTAGAATTTTAAGCCATACCAATAGGTAAATTTCTGGGTGGTACTATAATTTAGCTAGGAAGAAAGTGAAAACATCATTTGATGCTTTTTTTATGCTCTTTCATAATGCAATAATTGCTTCTGTTGCAAATTGAGACCTTAAAGGGGCTCAAGATGCAACAGAAGCAATTATTGTATTATGAAAGAGAATAAACAAAGGCATCAAATGATGTTTTCACTTTCATCCTAGCTAAATTATAGTACCACCTAGAAATTTACCTACCAATGTTTTTTTTCAAAATTTAGGAAATGCATTTGCATATCTTTAAAACTTTATAAATTGGGATTGAGCAAAGCTGTTTTTATAAATTGGATTGGAAAGCTGAAATAACTTTGTTGTAGGCTACTTCATTTAAACAGAAGATCTATTTTGCAAGGTTTCACTTTAATAACACACAGATTTTAAAGGTCATCAATGGTAAGGACACTCTAGAGGGAGAAGAAGTGGAGGTAAGTACTTCAAAATACCTTCCCATGACATATTTTAGCCTGTAGACCCATCCCTGAAAGTTTCATTTTCCTAACCTGACCCCTTTCCAAGATAGCTAAAGTACAATTTTGCCAAAATACCTAATTTATCTAGCAAATCACCCATTGTCTGCTAATGAAATAGCAGTTTGACAGGTTTCATGACTAGTTTCTTTGATAAAGTATATAGCAATGCCTGAATAATGCACCAGTACTGAAAATAGCTCAATTGATTTTAAAAATTTTACCCTTTAGGTGAATCTCTGGGTGGCACAATAATTTAGCTAGGATGAAAGTAAAAACATCATTTGATGCCTTTTTTATGCTCTTTCATAATCCAATAATTGCTTCTGGAGCTAATTGCATCTTGAGCCCTTAAAGGGGCCCTGAAGGTATTTTATATGAATAATGAAAGAGCGTAAAAAGCATCAAATGATGTTTTCACTTTCATCCTAGCTAAATTATATGGCCTGCTGCATATTTACCATGAAATTTACTCACCTCCACCCCTTTAATGTGCAAATATATACCCTGAATTGTCAATGGCAAAGTTTTCAATTACAAAATTTAGTGATACTTTTTGTTGACAGCATTAAAAAAACTTGAAACAGTAAGAAAAACAGATTAAATTTGAGTTGCCTAATAAAGGTTTGAATTGTTATAAATAAGCATTTTTGGAATATATTACTCTTGAAAACTTATTTATAAACTAGTGAAATGTTTGTGACTACTTTTCAATAACTTAACTAGTGTTGATAACTTCTTTGTGTGGTTACAAAAATGAAATACCTATGGGGCCCCATAGCTATTCATAAGTCAATAATATGTCACTTTATTCATAAGTCAATAATATGATTTGAAAAAAAATTACCACTAGCCCAGACATGATTCTTGAATTAAGAAAAGTATAAAATAAGGCATCAAATGATGTAATTACTTTCATCTTAGCTAAATTATTGCACCACCTAGATATTTAGGTAAATTTTTTGCAGATCATATTATTGACTTACAAATAAAGTAAACATACCACTTGATGCCTTTTTTATGCTCTCTCTAAATATAATAATCATTTTTGTTGGAAATGAATTTTAGCCCCCACCCCTAGCCTATTTATACCAATTCAGGGTACCATGAAATAAGGCAATCAGTGGATGGGAATAGGCAATATTGCATAATAACTCTTTCCAAATATAATAATGATTTTTGTCAGAAATGAATTTTACCCCCACCCCTATTTATAACAATTCAGGGTATATATTTGCACATTAGGGGGTGGGGGAAATTTTATTTCAGATGTAAATGAGAGGTAAGATTAAACTTCCCCCCCACCCTTAATGTGCAAATATACCCTGATTGGTAGCCTATATATGGGGGTGGGGGCTAAAATTCATTTCAACACAAAAATGATTATTATATTCATAAAGAGCATAAAAAAAAGCATCGAGTGGTATATTCACTTTATTTGTAAATCAATAATATGACTTGGTAAAAATTTACCATTTGTTTCTCATAAGAATTAGGTCTATTGTTGATAAGCCAAACTGTTGTAAGGATTGATAATCAAAATTGTATATCAACAATTTGTTTGCCAGAAAAGACCTTTAGAAACACTTTTCTGGCCCCAATGTTGGCTTAAGGCTAGGCCTATATCCATTCTTGGAATTTTATTAACCTGGCTCAACAATTGTCAAAATGCCTAACAGTCCAACAGAAATTTATCATCCTTTTAAAATCAAATAATTATTTTTTCAAACAAAGCAAACGTGCCTATTACGATTAATGATTTTAAAGAAACAAACTTCCTGTTAACCAAGGAAAAAACATATAATAATTTCAAATAATTCGATATATATATTGCCAATGAATAGCAGCCCGTTGATGATAAAAAAAAACGTCTGAAAAAAACACTGCATTCCAAACCAAACTTGTCCTGTTTCCCAGTCCATTTATCACTCATACTCCTAACCCCTGGTTTTTCTATGTTTTTGTTCCATAGTGATGGATTCATCTTCTCTTAAATCAAATGGTCTAGGATTGGCAATTAAAAACCATCCGCCACACAGAAAAGTGTTACGGCCTCACCAACTTTATCCGAACTAGTGTTTCAAGTTAATTCAACCACACGGAAACTACCTTAACAATATTTATCATTTTATCATGCAACTATGCTACACATAGTATGAATTAATAAATAAATATAACTTTCAATAATGTTTTTGCCCCAGAAAAGTTTGTTTTCAAATAAAATCAAGACTAATAATAAACGTTAAACGAGCAGAAATAAAGAAATACAATAAGTCAAACTTAAAAGAAATAAAAACTACTTATACCACGTAAATAAACCTACAAAAAACAGAAATTAAAATGAACGTTCAAGTTATATTTAAAACAGCAGTTAAAAATAGTGTTTGGTAAGTACTAATTCAAATTTAAGCACATATATCTCTCCTTTTAGCTGTACTGTAGATGTATACTTAAATGCTTTTCCTGTAATCTTCGGTAAATGTTAAGCTAAACTTCTTAAAGTCATTTACAAAAGACTTCAAAATGTCGGAAATATTTTATACTGAAAGTCTAAATTTTTTGGCATATGCAGTGGCCATTTGTAGTTAGCAAAAATCAAAGGATCTTTCTTTAGAATTGAAAAGAAAAATGCTATTGCTCGAAACGATAATGTTCTGAAAACAATTTGAAAGGAAAATTTCCAAAAATGTCAATTTTCATGGAGTAAATTGAGGATATTTACTGATTTGTTTGTCTTTTTGTTTGTTGTATTGGTGAGGGGTGGTGAAATTTTTTTAATGCACAGGCCCGTTATTTCATGGAAAAAAAAATGAGCAGAGGTGCAAATCCAAATTAAATTGCGGTTTAACTAGATTCTATTACCCCCTCACAGATGAATCTCAGCATTTTTTCTAATTACCGTTAGTAGACTTTTCTGCAAAATATAATAAAAAAGATGGGTGAAATAACATGTAAAAAAACTATACAAGTGGGTAACATCTCGTTTATAACGCATCAAAATGGTCAACAGCCTCGTCTTCGTTGAGGAAATTTGCCCGTTCTTTATTGCAGGCTGTGACAAGTAAATTGCTAACCCCTTTACCACCACAGGTCGAGAACAGGTATGTTTTTACATGTTTCATAGTGTCAAACAATCTCTTGTTTGTCAAAAAAATTTACTGGAACAGCATAAATCATATCAATAATTTTGGGATGGTTGCTGAAACCCTTTGGCAGCTTAGTAAACTTGGACCAAACCAAAAAATATCAGACAGGCAAATTGGTACCAATTTGAAGAGGTGTTTCCACTTTTTGAGCTTGCAAGGGAAGAGCTAGATTATTGTCACTAAAGAAAATTGACTAATTTTTACATTTTTCTCTTTTAAAAGAAAATCCAGTAATTCTGGGTTCAGCACAAACAAACTTTTGTAGCTGTTGTTGTTTTTTTATGAAGCTCACGTTAACTTCACCGATGAATCAGTTAGTCAAAGTAATAATCCAACTTTGTCACTTATATGATCAGCACTGCTGTTAGCACTCGCTCTCCCCATGAAAGAAAAAACGAAGTATTACATAAGGATTTGAGAAGGCATGACTATTCTCGGTGGCTTAAAGATGCTTTCTTTGTCCAATATCCCCGTTGAAGATGTCATTGTGTTTGTTTTACTGACACACATCAGATAAAATTAGCTGCTTAGTTGAAATAAACTCTTTTTGCTCATTGGAAAGATAAAATGAACAAGAGCATGCTCGAGAAGAACCAGAGGGAGCCATTTTGAAAAAAAGCTTTTAAATGGTGCCAAACAGACATTAATGATAATTTAAAAAACAGCAATAATCATTGAGAATAACCAATATAAACAAAAAAAAATGGTTTAGGAAAAGATCGCTTTCTAGAAGAAAAGGCCATCATGGTATTTCCAAATGTCTTCCTTGATGGCAAAAGCTACAAATGGCACATAGCCATAGATTTACAATAAAAATGCAGACTACAACAAATGGGGTTTCCTAAGAAGACAAATACATTTCTTCTGAACAAAAATTTATTTTTCTCATAACGTTCAGCATCACGATCTTCTTATGTTTGAAACAGTGTTAAACACATGATTCACAAAATAAAATGGTTAAAAGATATTCCGGGTCGAACTCGAAACAGAGACGGCAAAAAAAAAAAAAAACCGGCGATTTTTCAATCCAGAGAAAAATGAGACTGCCGTATAACTGGTGTCAACAAAGTGACACCATCAGAATTGATGGAAATCAACCCCGTATTTCTACTGCTATACATATATATATATATATATATTTTATATATATAAAAAAACATCATTTTTGCAGTGCAAACTTTGATTAGTTAATAATTGAATACTAATGATAAATTTATCAAGTAAACAAAATTAAATTATCATTTTTTCACAGTGCTTGCATATACAAAGGTTTAGGTCTAGGCGTTTTACACCCCCCCCCCCTTCCCCAGGAAATACTCCTCCTGGTTGACTGGTCTCCAATCACTTTCGACTTACAAAAAACACCAGAGCTCTCAATTTCTGATGTAATGAGCACCCTCTGAAGTTTCTACAACCATCATTTGGAGGTGGGGACAGTCCCCCTCCTATACGGAATAAGTTCTGCTAATTTTGGGGTTAATGTTATTATTCTTTACTTTCGTAATAACAGCGTAGAGTAGAAATGTTCTCATAAATCAAGAGGAATTAAAGATCAATATTAATTTTTTTATACGTGTTTTAAAAATCTTTTTTTACCCTCCACAAAAAACAAAAATCCTGTTTACGGCCCTGGGGTATTTCCAAATGTCTTCCTTGATGGCAAAAGCTACAAATGGCACATAGCCCATAGATTTACAATAAAAATGCAGACTACAACAAATGGGGTTTCCTAAGAAGACAAATACATTTCTTCTGAACAAAAATTTATTTTTCTCATAACGTTCAGCATCATTCTCATAACGTTCAGCAACCCCGTATTTCTACTGCTATACGTTTTGTAAACGATGGAGAGTCAAATTGAGTGACTTTGTTTGAGCAAAGTTTAATCCAGTGTTTGGTAAAATCAGGTGTTACTCTTGGCAAATTGGATACCAAGCAAGAAGTGCATCACATGTATATTACATCCTCTGGATAGATGATGCACCAGTCATAGAGAATTTATCCCTGGGCTAGATTACAAGGTAAACTTACAGTATTATCACATTTCAATTTCCCAAGAAACAATTGAGTCCAAACCAGAAAAAACTAGTTGTCGATCACAGATGCACCGTCACAACAAACACTGTCAACAGAGATTCAAGGGAATCGAGGCAAATTGATCAACTGCAGATTTGGTTCTCCTTGCCCTTCCAGAACAAAGACTGAAGTACATCATGCCACACTGACTGTTTGGCTCATGAGACAAACCAATAAAACCGCAAAAGAGAATATATGATTTCCTATATTTAATTTACTAGGGACCCAGACAATTTAAGTAGCTTCTCCAACCTTCTAAGCTATTTCTAATAGCTTTTCCCTCTAGGAGAGATATAGTATTCCATATTTATTAAAAATAATGTAAACATCTTCTTGCTTATGCATTTCAGCCTTTCCCCACAAAGACTATGTTTGCGACTTTAGACCCCTCACAAAGAGCTTGTTTCTCAAAGTATTTTATAGGAACACGTTCTCACGGCATTGTGTAGGAAGATGTCGGAGTTCTCCTGATATTACATTGAGAGATAGCAGAGTCCTCGTGGAAATATATAAGGAGATAGGGGGGGGGGGGGGGGGTCTGAACAGCTTGCATGGGGCATTGGGGGCTTACGGTCGTATCACATAAGGATATAGTAGGGGTTAGGAATAGGAGGCATATGGAGCAAATTGTCTAGTATTATATTAATCCAAATTCATAATTTTAAGTTTATATTTCTCTGAGGCCTACTGAATAAGAATTTTGACACTTTAAAAACATGATTTTAAGTTTAGGTTTGCTTTAAAAAGCTTTCTTTTTGTTATATTAGAAGCTGGTACGGAGGCCAAGCCCTTTGGATGACACTTCCCCAATACTTCATCATTTCCCACAAATCCTCGTTTTTTCTATAGTATGGAATTGATTAAAGCTTTGTCTTTCGAATTTCCCCCTGGAAACTTTTATATTCAAAATGCAAACTTATTCTAACAAAAAAATTCATTCTACAAAATCCAAAATAGTTCTTACAAAATACAAATAGCTCTAACAAAATTCAAAGTAGTTCTTACAAAATGCAAAATAGTTAATACAAAATATAAATTAGCTCCTACAAAATACAAGTTAATAACAAAATGATGCATGGTACTATCAAAATCTTGTCAAGTGTTTCTAAATCTTGTGTAGGATAATCAAACTCTTGTCTGAAATTATCAAATACCTTGCATTGCAGTATTAATGTCCTACATGATATCGCTATATCTTGCTAGGTATTACTAAATCTTCTCTTGTATTATCAAAGTCTTGCAAGATGTTATGAGTTTGCTCTCTGGTGTTAACTAAGTCATACAAATTATTGACAAAATCATGCATGGTATTATCAAAATATTGTTAATTGTTTCCAAATCTTGTGTGATATTATTAAAACCTTGTCTGAAATTATCAAACACCCTACATTACAGTATTAATGTATTACACGATATCACCATATCATGCTTGATGTTACAAAATCTTGTCTTGCATTATCAAAGTCTTGCAAGATATTTTGAGTATCCTCTATGGTATTACCTAAGTCTTGCAAGTTATTAGCAAAATCTTGCGTGGCATTATCAAAATGTTGCCAAGTGTTTCCAAATTATGCATGGGATAATCAAAATCTTGTCTGAAATTATCAAACACCTTGTATTGCATTATTAATGTCTTACATTATAATACCAAATCTTGCTAGGTATTGCAAAATTTTGTCTTGCATTATCAAAGTCTTGGAAGATATTATTCCCACATCAACTCCTTGAACAAAATGATATGTTTTAAAGGGTCTCATATGTTCCATCTATTTCAGACTCTAGAATATCATTTGTAAGCCTGATAGTAGTGTCTGTGTCAGACTGAATTTTGATAAGTTCCACCTTAATAAATCTCTAGCTCTAAAAAGACTCCAGTTCATCTCTTTCTCTCTTAGACTTTGTTCACAACCTTATCCATATATTTCAGACTCTAGTACACTACTTCTGAACCTGGTAGTAGTGTCTGTGTCTGAAAATTCCTGTTCTTGCATCTTTAACTTTTGAAAACGTCTCAAAGCTAAAACAAAAACGTCACGAAGAAAAAAAAAACGTCTCAAAGTCAATAAACACTCTCAAAGTTAAAACATAACGTCACAAAGAAATAAAAGCTTCTCGAAGTAAAAAAAAAACATATCGAAATTAAAACAAGACGTCTCGAAGATAAAAAAAAACATCACGAAGAAGAAAACGCCTCGAAGTAAAAAAAACGTCTCGAAGAAAATCAAAAACGTCACAAAAAAACAACATATGTGTGTTAACTATCGTATAACTACGTGTAACTATTCCTCACTACTGGATTTCTATTCATCGAACTTTTGTGTAAGACAGAGCATAAAACATACTTTGTGTTTCGTAAGAAGAATTTATAGTAGCTCCAATAGTATAGCCTTCCCCCTATGGGTGTCGCCAGATCCATAACCCTGTCACTACTTGATTTCTAGGGATTGTTCTAGATTTCTAAGGATTGTTCCAGATTTCTATATTAAAATTATTTTCTCGACTCCTTTTAATACAATGAATTTAAAATCCCACTTTATCACTTAATGTAGGAGTTCTATAAAATGTAAATCGATTTTATCCAACCCAAATATAAATTTATTGATATAACTATCAATGGCAAAAGGCCAGAGAAATCAGCCGTGATGTTCAAGAGTGTCTGGCCTTGATACACTTCACCGATCCTCAGAAGTGCCTTGAACAGGTGCCCAAGAACGTAAAGTACTCTTATGTAGCCGACCATATCTACTCACGTGCATTTTTCTGGCATTTATCCCTCCCCCTAATGACCTTTATCACTGGCGATAGATCGGTATTCTGTTAAGTTGTTTAATTGGTTATTTTCAAAGGACTTACTGTATTCATTATGAAATGGTTTCGTTAAAGGCTGTAAAAGAAGCTTTAGATTTTCTTCCATCGGAACTATTTTCATGGACAGAAAATTTCAAGGTGAGCCGATATACAAAATTTTAACTGGGATGTTAATGCATATGCATTAACAGAAGAAGAACATAGCTGCAGGTTCATATCCAGGAATACCCAGTTTGAACCTTATCCCCCTAGAAGTCGTACAAAACGTCTTTTAACCCCCTCCCTCTTCCGAAACGAAAAGTCTGGTAAAGGTCCTGCATTACTTTTTTCCTACCGGGGCTTCCCTTAGAAGAACCCTTAAGTCTAAATTTGTATATCTTGCCCCCAAGACCTTAACTCGGGATGATTTGGAGGTTGGAAAACCCCTATCCCAAAATTTTTCCCAACTCGTAAAAACGCAACAAAATACATAAAAATCATTTTTGATGTGACTTTTATTTAATTTTCGTAGCCCCCCCCCCAAAAAAAAAAATCCTGTCTACGGCCTTGCTTACGCTCTTTTAAAGTTATTGGCTTAGCATATCAGACAACAAAAAACCTGAATTTGACTCTTTGATGATTACGTCACACAGAATCCACCATGAGAATTCTGAAAAAATCAAAAATACCACAAAGTGGGTCATGTTTCAAGAAAGAAGTTTCTAGTGACGCAGTTAACTGAATTAGTCTTGTAGGTAGCCAGCAATGTAACGCAAGAACAATTCCAGCACGAGAAGGAGATCGTTTGAAATCATTGCTCTAAGACTCATGGGATAGAGAACAGTCGTCAATTTCTCTCTCTCGTAATCTAGACCAGTGGTTCCCAACTGATTTTGGGCCATCCCCACTTAGGCATTTCTAAAATCGTGACGCCCCTCCCCTCAAGGTGTTTAAAGTTTGTTATTCAAAATTGTACCTGTGTTCACTGAAGAAAGTTTAAAAGGCCATTAACTTGATATCCTTTTGCGGGTCGTCTTCAAGGCACATTTTGTACCAATGAAAGGTATTGTCAAAATACAATACTTTTTATATAATATATAACTTTATTCTAACTCTATAATGTATCTTTTTTACTCTTTAAATGCATATGAATGTGACGTCATTTTTATGAACAGTGTTTTTTTTGCAAAATTAAGGCTCTAAAGTACAGTCAGCTGATGAGTGCATGTCCTGCCCGTGACCCATCAAAATATTGCCTTGTCCCACCGGTGGGGCCTGTACCCCACGTTAGGAATCATGGATCTAGACTCAAATCAACACAGTTGGTGATTTAATCACAACTTGGGATGCAGAGAAGGCATATAATGTATCCTAATGCCAAATATATACCAGAGAGGGGCTCTATCTCCTCCCAAAAATCTTAGTTTTCTTGCGGTTCCCGTTACATTTTTACGATTTCTAGACTCAAACCTAGTTTAGGGTGTCGTTTCTTGATAGCATGCGTAGCTTGGGTTTTTCTACTGTTAAATTCTTAACCCTGCTGTCTTTGGATTTTATGTTTGTCCTTTCAGTTGGTTTTCTGCGTTGTTTGGTTTTTCAATTTTTATTCTTTCAATTTTGCTTTTTTAGTTTTTTTTTGCTTTTTTTTCTGTCGGCTTTCTGTGCTGTGTGGTTCTATCCAACCTGTTTTCTCCGAATTGTTTGCCATTTTCTTTTAATATTTTTGATAGTGATGAAGAAGAGAAGCGATTATGCTCCAAAATATTCACGTTTTCGTCCAGTATTTTCGTTGGCCATAAAAACAACCCGTTCATGATATCTTTATTTCTTCAAATTTGTTTTTGTTATGGCGTGGCTTAGAAGGTCAACGCGGCTTAGGGAATTATCTTCCGTCCCTGATAAAAGTTTTGAATAAAGTGTTATTGATGTCATGTTAAATCGGCGAATCTGGTTCCTTGCAAAAGTCACTACCTACACATAGAAAAAAAAACGCTCAAAAAGCTTAGTAACTTTGTTATTTTTTATTTGCCAAAAATTTAAGAGATGATATAAATGTAGTTAGTTTTATTACATTTTTTGTAATAAAAATAATTACAAAAAATACACAAACAATAGCTTACTTATGACAAATAAAATAGGGACTCCTAGCATTCAGTTCTATTGAGCAATGCCGAAGTGTTGGGCGGAGACTACTGAACAACATGAAAACTTGTGAACTTGGTTATCAAACACCGGTATATTTAACGCTTACAACCTCGTTACTTTATAAAACATTGAAACTAAGATTAAAGAAATAAAATAAAATTTATAATTAGCCACCGGGCTTATTGAGAAATGCTTTGAGGGTTGAACGTTAGTAGTGTAGGCCCAATCTATTCAACAGGCCAGTACCCCTCTTCGAATTCCGATCTGGACACTTTTTTTTCAAAACTTCTTGAAGCTGCAGGTGCTTGTTACGTAACAGGGGATTGATTTTTTACCGAACCAGCTCCACCATTTTGACGACACATATTTGCCACCATTCCGATGACACACATATCCCACCATTTTGACGACACATATACGCCGCCATTCCGATGACACCCATATCCCAACATTCCGACGACAGCCAGCAGATGTTATTGCTATGTAACGGTATAGTACACCTGATTGTTACATAATAGGGTTTTTTACTTATGCAAATGATTTCTCTGGATGTTATGTTTAAAAACCTATGAGGACCATGAAATTACCTTCAGGGTCCCGTCAAATCTTTCTTATTTTGGTTGTTACGTGATAGGGGCTTATTTCCTTACACAAATGTTTTCTTCGATTGTTATGTTTAAAACCCCACGAGGGCCAGAAAAAAAACCTTCAGGTCCCCGTCAAATCAAGAAGCAAACATAGACGTTACATGGTAGTTTTTTTTTGTTGTTTAAAAACCTATGGGAGTAGGAAAAAAATCTCTAGGGGGGCGCTAGTCAAGGTGCAAACGAAAGCGTTACGTAATAGGGAGCGTTTTCTTCCAGACATTTTAAGACATTTTTCTTCAAGACGTTTCAAAACATTTCAAGATGTTTTTTAAAACATTTTTCTTCAAGACGTTTTTCAAGACATTTCAAGACATTTCAGGACGTTTTCTAAAATGTTTTTCTTCAAGACGTTTTCAATACGTTTCAAGACATTTCAAGACGTTTCTTAAGACATTTTTCTTCAAGACGTTTTTCTTCAAGATTTCTTTGGTTGTTACCTAATAGGGAGTGTTTACTTTTGTTAAGGATGACTTATTCTCGCGTTGTTACCTTAGGGAGTGACTAGTATCTTCAGGCCCCGTAGGGTGCCCCCTGCTTGTAACTGAGGAGGGTACACACGCGGGTGTTACATAATTGTGACGAACACGTGATTCTTACGTAATGACTATGCATACTTAGGATGTTACATAATAGTTGAAGAGAATTTCAGGATTTCATTTTCATTAAAAGGCGTTCTTTATCCTTTCAAGGGTCTTTTTCGAGACTTCATTTTTTTCCAGATGTTTTTTTCAGGGAACCTTTATATTCTAAAGATTTGTGTGCCCTTTAGGAATTGAAAAAGATTTTCCCCCAATGGAACTGTACGCTAGAGAGCTGGACCAAGAAAGCATTCCTAATATTATTGTTCCGGGAATATTTTCTAATGGAAAATTTTCGAAAAATCTATGAATTGCGTATTTCCTAACCATTGTCCCCGAGCCGAATAACTATCCAGCAAAGCTATTGATTTTTTCTCTATTAGATGCACCTGATTGCTACATTCTATTATTTTTCTGACGTGACCTGGAGTGGAGAGATGGCTAAAACCTAGTCATACAGTTCGTGGTAACGAACTGTATAGTAGGAGCGACTCGTCTCAATAGTAACCGACACTCTAAAAAAATGAAATTTTAATATCAATAGATACATTTAAAGAATTGGATTCGTATGCTGATATTAAATATATAAGTTTCATGAAGTTTACTCATGTCCATTAAAAGTTTTGAGCCTGAGAAAATTTGCCTTATTTCAAAAATAGGGAAAACATCCCCTAAAAGTCATAGAATATTAATGAAAATCATAACATCAGATTCAGCGTATCAGAAAACGTTACTGTAGAGGTTTCAAGCTCCTATCTACAAAAATGTGGAATTTTGTATTTTTGCCAGAATAAAGTTCACAAATGCGAGTTTATAAGCCTTTTTTCCCAGGGGTGATCGTATCGACCCAGAGATCTTAGAATTGTGCGAGAGAACTTATTTGAACAGAAACTAAAAGATCTAGTGCCTTTTTTAATCAAAAACAACAAAAAAATAAAATAAAAATAGAATCACTTTTTACGAAAAAAAACTGCATTTTAGATGCCTTCATATTTTCAAAGGTATTTTATTTTAAAGCAATCATAACCATGTATGAAGTAATAAGTGACGTGACGTAAGATCTAACACCCATTGTGTACTAATAACCATATATGACGTAATGATTGACGTTACGTAAAAATTAAAAAACCAATTATCATTTATTTTTTACATAAACGATCAATAAGAGTGTAAATAAACAAGCTATGCAATTGTTCCCCGCAGATGTCTACATAAAGAAACGATAAAGTTTGCCATAAATTATTCCTAGATCAGCAACATATGGCAATTTTTTCTCATCAAACAGTTCGTGGAAACAATCAGTATAGTAAGAGCGACTCGTCTCAATATTAACCGAAACTCTAAAAAACGGAAGTTTGAAACCAAGAGACACATCAAAAGAATTGAATTTTTATGCTTATTTCAAAAAATGACGTTTTGGTTGCTACTAGAGACCCAGTGGCTGCTAGCTACCACTGCAACCCGGATGAATTAATAAATTTAATATCATAACTTATATGTAATATTTTTTAAGTCTCCAATAGTACAGTGGTAAATATACCTGCCTGTCACATGGAAGAACGGGGATAGATTCTCTTTCGGAGAGAATTTTTAATTTATGGAATTTAAAGCTAGATCTCTTAAATTTAAAGTTTAAAAACTCAGTTTAGCTACCTCTTAGGTAAATATATGAACTTTAATAAAAAGTAATATAGGCAGGAGGTCGTTCTTTATTACAAACTTATTTTTTTTGCAAATAAAAAGAAAAATCTTTATTGGACCTAAGGCACACGGACCCAAGAGACTAAAAACTTTTTAACTTCTTGTCCAAGTTACCGAAACTTCAAATATAATGAAAAATCTTAATTTGACCTAAGGTAAATGGATCCAAAAGACAAAAAAAAACATTTTAATTTTATATCCTTGGTAGCAAAACATAAAGAAAAATCTCAATTGAACCTAAGATACATGGATCCAAGAGACGAAAAAACATTTTGATTTTATCTCCTGGTAGCAAAGCTTCCAAATACATGAAAAAATCTAGAAAAACAACAATTTTTAGGTATGATTGGACCTAAGACACATGGGTTCAAGAGATAAAAAAAGATTTTCTTAATTTCATGTCCTTGTTAGCAAAACTAGCAAATATAAAGAAAAATCTTTATTGGACCTAAGGCACATGGATCAAAGAGACAAAAAACTTTTTTATTTTATATCCTAGGTACCAAAAGCTCCAAATATAATGAAAAACCTTAATTCCACCAATGGTATATGGATCCAAGAGACGAAAATTTTTTAATTTCAACTCCTTGGTAGCAAAACTTCATAATATAATGAAAAATCAAAGAAAACCACAGTAATTAGGTATGATTGGACCTAAGACGCATAGAGACGACGAATTGGCAAAAAATGAGGTGTTTTCCGTTATGGCTTTTCTACTGTGTATGGATGTTGTCAAAGCGTATGAATCGGTTTTAAGATCGATACTGTGGACACTGATGAAGGAAAATTTTGGTCTGATCAACGGTTTGTGAAGTGGTATGAAAATTTATATAAGAACCAGAAGCCGGTAGTGAATGTAGATGGTTCCACTAGTGGAAGGCTGAAACTTGAAAAGGCAGTGCAACAAGGGGATCCGAGTGCCCCTTATTTATTCGAAACTTTATATACCCATTTTTTAAGTATTTCGAACGGCGGATACGGGGAATTGGGAGTACGCCGAATATCTCCTTGAAATTACTGCTTTTGTAGACGATGGGGCCTTCCTCCTTGGGAGTATGGCTGATTTGATGGAAGTGGTGAGAGGACTAATGTGGCAAAAGGAGCATTTCTTGGTAAAAATACACAGAAAAAGAGCCAGTTACTAGACATATGTGAGTGTGTACGGTTAAATGTTAGTGTCCAGAACGAGGAGGATCAGTCAGTGAAAGTATTGGGCGCAATTGTTGAAAGAACGGTGAATTTGGAAAATTTATGGGAAGAGTGTGTGCAAAAGATTGAATGGTTGCTGGTAGCCCATCAAAGAATAAACTTTGTATCGCTATTTTATCTTGCACCGGCCTTAGTCTTGAAGAAAAGCATGCTAAAAAGGTATAAAGGAGCATTTGCGTGTTGTTTGGAGGGGAAAGCTGGAAAAGCTTAGTATGAAAATGTTGTAGGTGCTCCGAGAAGAGGGGGTCATGGTGTTATAAATTTCCGAAAGGTATGCAAGTCTCTGAGGATTAGAAAGGTCTGTGAGATGATCTGTAGTAAATGGATCAACGGTGAAATAATAAAAGGATGGCCTTACCAGTGATGAACACTGAGGAGGATGAACTAGCAAAAACAAAAAAGAATCAGTGATGTGCCAAAGAAAATGAAGTAATATGGTGTATTCAAGAAATGAAAACCTAGGCTTGCTTAGTGATCAGGTGAAAAACGTCGAAAGGAAAAAGATTGTGGATGGATATTTAAAGAAAACGGAAGAAGAAGAAGTGGAATTTCACGTGAAAAAAAAAACAACCATTTGTTAATTTTTAAGCTATCGTTTGAGAGAAATGCATAGTGTGCCATATAGTCAGTTTATAAAGGAAATTATGTTTCTCTTTATTCATGAGAGACTGCCGCACCATGATCGAGTAAGTCGTTTTACCCAAGATGAAGGTCCAAAGTACAAGTTTTGCGACGAAATAGTGATAAATGGCCTGAAGCACGAATTTTTCAATTGTAAATATAATGAAAAGAATTGTAGATAAGTGTGTTAGTGCCTTAAGAGATCTTGGAGTAATTTGGGATACGGAGGAACATAAGATAAGGTTTATTAAACTGAAGAATGCTACAAGCAAGAAGCAAGTGATATATTTTTCATTATAAGCTTAGTGGGTGGTGGGACTATTTCTATTTCAGTTTATCGAATGGCATTTACATTCCTTTATAGCTAACGAATTGTATAATTTTAAAATCACCTTACTCTACTAATGAGCTGTTGGAATCAGCCCGTGGAATATTTTGAACCGGGCCCACTCATGAGGGGGTGGTTTAAAAAGAGTATTTACTGGATTTCATAGTTTTTGACATTTTTATAATCATGATTTCTTTAAAAAAGCATCTCATCCTAATAGTTATTCTTAAACTTTTATATTCGGTCCATGGGTTACATTGAGTTAACTGGCCTTCAAGTTAGGTTTAATATTAGCTTAAACCTCGCTTAAAATTCAGTTATCATGTCATCTCTGAAACTAAAACTGAAAAGATGAGAGCACTTGAGGTAGTGAAAACCTGTCGCCATCTAGACTTTAAATTGTAAACCTCACTTAAAGATTTTTCTTTATATTTGGAAGTTTTGGTTCCATCGACATGAAATTAAAAAGTTTTTTGTAACTTGGATTCATGTAAACTTGGGTCAAATTAAGATTTTTCATTATATTATCAAGATTTGCTACCAAGGAGTTGAAATGAAAATGTTTTTTCGTCTTTTGGATCCATGTACCTTAGGTCCAATCAAGTTTTTGTTTATATTTGGAAATTTTGCTACCAGGGACATGAAATTAAAATGTTTTTTCGTCTTGGATCCATTTAACTTTGGTTAAATTAAGATTCTTCTTTATATATTCGGAAGTTTTGCAACGGGGGACTTATATATATATATATATATATATATATAGATATATATATATATATATATATATATATATATATATATATAGATATATATATATATATATATATATATATATATATATATATATATATATATATATATATATATATATATATATATATATATATATATATATATATATATATACATATATATATATATATATATATATATATATATATAATATATATTATATATATATATATATATATATATATATATATATATTATATATATATATATATATCTATATATATATATATATATATATATATATATATATATATATATATATATATATATATATATATATATATATATATATATATATATATATATATATATATATATATATATATATATATATATATATATATCTATATATATATATATATATATATATATATATATATATATATATATATAATTGAAATTAAAATGTTTTTTCGTCTCTTGAATACATGTACCTTAAGTCGAATTAAAGTTTTTCATTACATTTGAAAGTTTTAGTACCTAACACATGGGATAAAAAAGTTTTAGTCTCTTGGATCCATGTCCTTTAGGTCCAATAAAAATTTCTTTATATTTTCTACTTTTGGTACCAAGGATATGACTGATATATGATATATATATATACATATATATATATATATATATATATATATATATATATATATATATATATATATATATATATATATATATATATATATATATATATATATATATATATATATATATATATATATATATATATATATATATATATATATATATATATATATATATATATATATATTATATATATATATATATATATATATATATATATAATATAATTGAAATTAAAATGTTTTTTCGTCTCTCTTGAATACACGTACCTTAAGTCGAATTAAAGTTTTTCATTACATTTGAAAGTTTTAGTACCTAACACATGAGATAAAAAAGTTTTAGTCTCTTGGATCCATGTCCTTTAGGTCCAATAAAAATTTTCTTTATATTTTCTACTTTTGGTACCAAGAATATGATATTAAAAAGTTTTTCATCTCTTGAACCCATGTGTCTTACGTCCAATCATACCTAAAAACTGTGGTTTTCTTAGATTTTTCCTTATATATGAAAGTTTTGCTACCAAGGAGATGAAATTAAAATGTTTTTTCGTCTCTTGGAACCATGTAAATTGGCTCAAATTAAGATTTTTCTTTATATTTGGAAGTTTTACTATCGGGGAGAAGAAATTCGAATATTTTTCGTCGCTTGGATCCATGTACCGGAGATCATCGTAAGGTTTTTCATTATATTTGGAAATTTTGGTACCTAGGATATGAAATTAAAAAAAAAAATTGTCTTTTGGATCCCTGTGCCTGAGGTCCAATAAAGATTTTCTTTATATTTGCTAGTTTTGGTACCAAGGACAAGAAATTTAAAAAAAAATTCATCTCTTGGGCCCATGTGTCTTAGGTCCCATCATAACTAAGAACTTGGTTTTCTTATATTTTTTCATTACATTTGGAAGGCTTTGCTACTAGGAGATAAAATTAAAAAATGTTTCGTTTCTTGGATCCATGTACCATAGGTTCAAATAAGATTGTTCTTTATATTTGTTAGTTTTGCTACCAAAGAGATGACATTAAAACGTTTTTTCGTCTCTTGGATCCACATACCTTAGATCTAACCAAGATTTTTCTCTATATTGGAAGTTTTGGTACCAAGGACATGAAATTAAAATGTTTTTTATTCTCTTGGATCCATGTACCTTAGGTCGAATAAAGATTTTTGTTTATATATGGAAGTTTTGGCACCAGTGAGAGAAAGTTAAAAAGTTTTTCATCTCTTGGATCCTTGTACTTTAGGTTGAATTAAGATTTTTTTTTAACCAGATGAGTTAATAAAAATCATGACCAACCCTAGAAATCTAGACCAAACAATAGAAATCAAGACCATACTGTAGAAATCATGGCAAACCTCTAAAAAATCATGCCTAATACATAGAAATCGGCAATGTTCTATTAGACTGGACATCATGAACATGAATCAAATAATTAATGTGTTTAACCTGGATCTGTACAGCTCCAAATACAAACCCTATTGTAGACCCTCAGATTTCCTTGAACACATCCATAATGCTAGCGTGTCTTTTATTGAAAAATTCTAAATAATGTCTTTGGAACATTTATAGGAACATCAATTCCCTGTTCCCGCCGATTTGCTACTACTATTGAATACTTTGCTAGACTCTATGGCTTTGTAGGTTTTCTGATCCATGGGCGATTTTCTACAATTCTAGATCCAACAATAATAGTTGGGTGTGGTTTTCAAAAACATTAACACGCCGGTTTTCACATCTTTTCTATTAACTCCCCATTCACATTTTCCTTTTTCTCGTCATTCCTATGGATAATTGCTTTTGGTGAATCTTCATTGACATAGAATATACAGATTTTAATTCATTTATGTCCCCCTCATCATTTTTGATGTAACATCTTAATTTTTTACTTTTAAAATATCACTGGTGATTTTTTTTGCTATGAGCATATTTAATGTGATTTTGTGTGTGTGTGTTTGTGTGTGTATGTGTGTTTGTGTGTGTGTGTGTGTGTATGTGTGTGTCTGTGTCTGTGTAAGAGTGTATGCGTATGCGTGTGTGTGTCTTTGGCTGTGCGTGTGTTTATGTTTGTGTCTGTGGCTGTTAGTGTGTGTATGTTTCTGTCTGTGTCTGTGTGTAAAGAGACTAAAACTTTTTGTTTCATGTGTTAGGTACTAAAATTTTCAAATGTAATGAAAAACTATAATTCGACCTAAGGTACATGGATTCAGGAGACAAAAAAAAACATTTTAATTTCACGTCCCCCGTTGCAAAACTTCCAAATATAAAGAAAAATCTTAATTCGACCCAAGTTACATGGATCCAAAAGACGAAAAAACATTTTTAATTTCATGTCCCTGGTACCAAAATGTCCAAATATAAACAAAAACTTAATTGGACCTAAGGCAAATGGATCCAAAAGACGAAAAAAACATTTTAATTTCAATTCCTTGGTAGCAAATCTTCATACTATAATGAAAAATCTTAATTCGACCCAAGTTACATGGATCCAAGAGACGAAAAAACATTTTAATTTTATGTCCTGGGTAGCAAAACTACCAAATGTAAAGAAAAATTTTAATTGGCTCTAAGGCACATGAATCCAAGTTACAAAAAACTTTTTAATTTCATATCGATGGTACCAAAACTTCCAAATATAAAGAAAAATCTTGAGTAGAGCTAACGCACATTGAACCAAGACACGAAAATCATTTTAATTCCATATCCTTGGTGCCAAAATTTCCAAATATACAGAAAAATCTTTCGGTGAGTTTTACATTTTAAAGTCTGGATGGCGAAAGGTTTTCACTACCTCAAGTGCTGTCATCTCTTCAGTTTTATTTAGAGATGGCAGTTATAACTGAATTTTAAGCCAGGTTTAAGCTAATGTTAACCTAACTTGAAGGCCAGTTAACTCAATGTAACCCCTGGACCAAATATAAAAGTTTAAGAATAACTATTAGGATGAGATGCTTTTTTAAAGAACTAAAAAAGTTCATTATGTGTAATCATTTTTTGATGATTACACATAATGTCCAAACCCATGAAATCCAGTAAATGCTCTTTTTAAACCACCCCCTTATGAGTGGGCCTGGTTCAAAATATTTCAAGGGCTGAATCCAACAGCTCCTTAGTAGAGTAAGGTGATTTTAAAACTATACAATTTTTCAGCTATAAAGGACTGTAAATGCCATTCGATAAAATGAAATAGAAATAGTCCCACCACCCACTAAGCTTATTATGAAAAATATATATCACATGCTTCTTGCTTATAGGATTCATCACTTTAATCAACCTTATCTTATCTTCCTCAGTATTCCAAATTACTCCAAGATCTTTTAAGGCACTAAAACACTTATCTACAATTCCTTAATTATATTTACAATTGAAAAATTCCTGCTTAAGGCTATTTATCACTATTTCGTCGCAAAGCTTGCATTTTGGCCTTCATCTTGGGTAAAACGACTTACTCGGTCATGTTGCGGCAGTCTCTCATGAATAAAGAGAAAACATAAATTCCTTTATAAACTGACTATACGGCACACTATGCATTTTCTCAAACGATAGCTTAAAATAACAAATGGTTGTTTTCTTTTCACGTGAAAATCCACTTCTTCTTCTTCCGTTTTCTTTAAATATCCATCCATGATCTTTCTCCTTTCGATGTTTTTCACCTGATCACTAAGCAAGCCTAGGTTTTCATTTCTCGAATACACCATATTACTTCATTTTCTCTGACACATCCCTGATTCTTTTTTGTTTTGCTAGTTCATCCTCCTCAGTATTTATCACTGTAACGGCCCATCATTTTATTATTTCACCGTTGATCCATTTACTACAGATCATCTCACAGACGTTTCTAATCCTCAGAGACTTGCATATCTTATGGAAAATTATAACACCAAGACCCCCTCTTCTCGGAGCACATACAACATTCTCATACTAAGCTTTTCCAGCTTTCCCCTCCAAACAAAATGCCAAATGCTCCTTTCTACCTTTTTAGCATGCTTTTCTTCAAGACTAAAGGCCGATGCCAGATAAAATAGCAGTGGGAGAGCATACGTGTTTACATACACTACTCGCTCAAACATTGACACAAAGTCTGTTCTTTGATGAGCTACCAGCAACCATTCAATCTTTTGCACACGCTCTTCATTCCAAACGAAACACCAAATGCTCCTTTCTACCTTTTTAGCGTACTTTTCTTCAAGACTAAAGGCCGGTGCCAGATAAAATAGCAGTGGGAGAGCATACGTCTTTACATACACTACTCGCTCAAACATTGACACGAAGTGTGTTCTTTGATGGGCTACAGCAACCATTCAATCTTTTGTGCACGCTCTTCCCATAAATTTTCCAAATTCACCGTTCTTTCAAAAATTACACCGAATACTTTCACTGACTGATTCTCCTCGACCCAGACGCTATCATTTAACCGTACACACTCACATATGTTTAGTAACTGGCTCTTTTTCTTTGTATTTTTACCAAGAAATGCTCCTCATACCACATTAGTCCTCTCACCACTTCCATCAAATCAGCCACACTCCCAGGGAGGAAGGCCCCATTGTCTACAAAAGTCAGTAATTTCAAGGAGATATTTGGCGTAATAACAATCCCCTGTATCCGCCGTTCGACATACTTAAAAAGTGGGCCTATATAAGTTTCGAATAAATAAGGGGCACTTGGATCCCCTTGTCACACTGCCTTTCCAAGCTTCAGCCTTCCACTAGTGGAACCATTTCTATTCACTACCGGAATCTGTTCTTATATAAATTTTTATACCACTTCACAAACCGTTGATCAAACCCAAAATTTTTCCTTCATCAGTGTCCACAGTATCGATCTTAAAACTGATTCATACGATTTGACAACATCCATACACAGTAGGAAAACCATAACGGAAAACGCCTTATTTTTTGGCATTTCCTCGTCTCTATGTGTCTCAGGCCCAATCATACCTAATCACTGTGGTTTTCTCAGATTTTTCATTATATTATGAAGTTTTTGCTACCAAGGAGTTGAAAATAAAATGATTTTTAGTCTCTTGAATCCATGTAACTTGGGTCGAATTAAGACTTGTCTTTATAATTGGAAGTTTTGCTACCGGGGAAATAAAATTCAAATGTTTTTTCGTCTCTTGGATCCATGTACCATAGATCGAGTTAAGGGTTTTCATTATATTTGGAAGTTTTGGTACCTAGGATGTGAAATTAAAAAGTTTTTTGTCTCTTTGATCCATGTGCCTTAGGTCCAATAAAGATTTTTCTTTATATTTGCTATTTTTGCTACCAAGGACATTAAATTAAGAAAAGTTTTTTTTATCTCTTGGATCCTAGTGTCTTAGGTCCAATCATACCTAAAAATTGTGGTTTTTCTAGATTTTTCAATATATTTGGAAGTTTTGCTACCAAGGAGATAAAATTAAAATGTTTTTTCGTCTCTTGGATCTATGTATCTTAGGTTCAATTAAGATTTTCTTTATGTTTGGTTATTTTGCTAACAAGGATATGAAATTAAAAATGTTTTTTCGTCTTTTGGATCCGTGTACCTTAGGTCAAATTAATTTTTTTCATTATATTTGAAGTTTTGGTAACTAGGACAAGAAGTTAAAAAGTTTTTAGTCTCTTGGATCCGTGTGCCTTAGGTCCAATAAAGATTTTTCTTTATATTTGCAAAAAAATAAGTTATTATAAAGAACGACCTCTTGCCTATATTACTTTTTTCTTAAAGTTCATATATTTACCTAAGAGGTCGCTAAACTGAGTTTTTAAACTTTAAATTTAAGAGATATTGCTTTAAATTCAATAAATTAAAAATTCTCTCCGAAAGGGAATCTAACACCGTTCTTCCGTGTGACAGGCAGGTATACTTACCACTGTACTATTGGAGACTTAAAAAATATAATTTACATATAAGTCATGACATTAAATTTATTAATTCATCCGGGTTGCAGCGGTAGCTAGCAGCCTCTGGGTCACTAGTAGCAGCCAAAACGTCACTATTTAAAATAAGCATAAAAATTCAATTCTTTTGATGTGTCTCTTGGTATCAAACTTCCGTTTTTTAGAGTTTCGGTTAATATTGAGACGAGTCGCTCATAGAATACAGTTTGTTACCCACGAACTGTTTGATGAGGAAAAATTTTTAGTCTCTTGAATCCATGTAACTTGGGTCGAATTAAGACTTGTCTTTATAATTGGAAGTTTTGCTACCGGGGAAATAAAATTCAAATGTTTTTTCGTCTCTTGGATCCATGTACCATAGATCGAGTTAAGGGTTTTCATTATATTTGGAAGCTTTGGTACCTAGGATGTGAAATTAAAAAGTTTTTTGTCTCTTTTGATCCATGTGCCTTAGGTCCAATAAAGATTTTTCTTTATATTTGCTATTTTTGCTACCAAGGACATTAAATTAAGAAAAGTTTTTTTTATCTCTTGGATCCTTGTGTCTTAGGTCCAATCATACCTAAAAATTGTGGTTTTTCTAGATTTTTCAATATATTTGAAGTTTTGCTACCAAGGAGATAAAATTAAAATGTTTTTTTCGTCTCTTGGATCTATGTATCTTAGGTTCAATTAAGATTTTCTTTATGTTTGGTTATTTTGCTAACAAGGATATGAAATTAAAATGTTTTTTTCGTCTTTTGGATCCGTGTACCTTAGGTCAAATTAAGTTTTTTCATTATATTTGAAGTTTTGGTAACTAGGACAAGAAGTTAAAAAGTTTTTAGTCTCTTGGATCCGTGTGCCTTAGGTCCAATAAAGATTTTTCTTTATATTTGCAAAAAAATAAGTTTATTATAAAGAACGACCTCTTGCCTATATTACTTTTTCTTAAAGTTCATATATTTACCTAAGAGGTCGCTAAACTGAGTTTTTAAACTTTAAATTTAAGAGATATTGCTTTAAATTCAATAAATTAAAAATTCTCTCCGAAGGGAATCTAACACCGTTCTTCCGTGTGACAGGCAGGTATACTTACCACTGTACTATTGGAGACTTAAAAAATATAATTTACATATAAGTCATGACATTAAATTTATTAATTCATCCGGGTTGCAGCGGTAGCTAGCAGCCTCTGGGTCACTAGTAGCAGCCAAAACGTCACTATTTAAAATAAGCATAAAAATTCAATTCTTTTGATGTGTCTCTTGGTATCAAACTTCCGTTTTTTAGAGTTTCGGTTAATATTGAGACGAGTCGCTCATAGAATACAGTTTGTTACCCACGAACTGTTTGATGAGGAAAAATTGCCATATGTGGCTGATCTATGAATAATTTACGGCAAACTTTATCGTTTCTTTATGTAGATATATGCGAGGAACAATTGCATAGCTTGTTTATTCACACTCTTATCAATCGTTTATGTAAAAAATAAATAAAAATTAATTTTTTGCAATTTTTACGTAACGTCACTCATTACGTCATGTATGGTTATTAGTACACAATAGGTTGGTGTTAGATCCTACGCCACGTCACTTATTATTTCATATATGGTTATGATTGCTTAAAAAATCAAATATCTTTGAAAATAAGAAAAGACATCTAAAATGCAGTTTTTTTTTTTGTAAAATGTGATTCTATTTTTATTTTTTTTTTTTTTTGATTAAAAAGGCACTAGATCTTTTAGTTTCTGTTCAAATAAGTCCTCTCGCAAAATCTAGGACCTCTGGGTCGATACGATCAACCCTGGGAAAAAAGGCAAATAAACACGCATCTGTGAACTTTATTCTGGCAAAAAATACAAAATTCCACATTTTTGCAGTTAGGAGCTTGAAAACTCTGCAGTAAGGTTCTCTGATACGCTGAATCTGATGATATGATTTTCATTAATATTCTATGACTTTTAGAGGATGGTTTCCCTATTTTTTAAAATGTCGTTCTTTACTGTAATTTCAAACGAAAAACTTCCAAAATACATTTTGAAACACCAACAAAGCTAAAACAGACAAGCTAAACCATGAAACAGCACAACTAAACATCCTCAATCATACTTTTCGAACGAAAAATTCCAAAATAAACTTGAAAACACAAAACAACGCTAACACAGACACGCCAAACCATGAAACAGCAAAACTAAAGATCCTAAATCATACATTTCAAATGAGACACTTCCAAACACACTTGGAAGCACATACAAAGCTAACACAGACAAGCTAAACAACAAAACAGGAAGACTAAACATCCTAAATTACACTTTTCAGACGAAAAACTTCCAAAACACACTTTTAAAAACCACCAAAGCTAACACAAAGAAACAGCAAAACTAAACAACCTAAATCATACGTTTTAAAATACACTTTGAAACACCAACAAAGCCAAACTAAACCTTGAAACAGCACAACTAAATATCCCAAATCATACCTTTCGAAGGAAAAACTACAAAAATACATTTGAAAAGACCAACAGTATTAACACAGACAAGCTAAACCAGGAAACAGGAAAACTAAACATCCCAAATCATGCGTCTCGAACGAGACACTTCCCAAACACACATAGAAAGACCAAAAAAGCTAACACAGACAAGCTAAGCCACGGAAACAGCAAAACTAAACGTCCTATATTATACATTTTAAACGAAAAGCTTCCAAAAACACACTTGGAAACACCAACAGGTATTAGGATACCTAATACACACAGGTTTGAACAGCAACTCCAGGATAAAACGCACCAGGTTTAAAAAGTGATTAGTACTTTTCCATTTGTACAAGTTTCCACAGAAAATATCAAAATCTGTTGCTCGGGTTCTTCAGATGTTGCTCGACGCAACCACCTCTCTAATTGTGTTTGATCGAGAGTTAGTATCTTCTCTTTCAACATACATAGGCTGAGTAAAATCGACCAGTTTTTTCCAAAAAACGGAAATTTCTTCACTTCTTCTTTGGCAACAATGCTGGGTTACCCTAGGAAAAAAAAAAAATAAAAGCGCATCATAAAAAGATGAATGAGGTGCAAGTACCAGAATGGGTGCTTCTCTTACCGTCACTTGTCTTCCTTTTACTCTTACTTTGAAACCAGTACAATAGAAGAGCCAGACCATTATCTTAGATACAATGGCTCGCAGCGTTCGTCTCCATCCTTGCATAGGCTTTGATTTTAATTCTTCGTCAGATAAACCCAAATGACTATAGAAGCAAGTGAATAAGATGTGACTAGGCAAATGGCAACACCAATCAATCTCAGAGGAAGAAGGACGGTGGACGAAACAAATATCTTCACTTTATCATAGATGGACAGATTTATACGATGCGTAAAGGGGTTTGTTTGACGTTGGCACTTATCCATATCACATTTATTGTCGTTAACAGTTATAATGTATGAGGTCACAGTCTTCAGGAAAGACATTAAACTCTTACAAATAGAGGCTGCACTCTTGCAGAAAGAACCCACTTTTTTCCAGAATTTATCTCTTATTCCTTGATTTTTCTTCCTTGGTAAATTCTCATTGGTATACTCAAGCTTCATTGGTATACTGTAGGATCCAGCAACAAATACAGGAAAATATGAAGCCTCATCTAAAGCCTTTTGTAATGGAGTTTGTTCTTCTTTACTAGTGTAACTGTCGTGTTGATTCTTTTCCATTTCTACAGCAGGTGGTTTTGGTTCACTTTCCTTGCTGGGTTCAGAGCTCTGTATTTCTGCACCTTCTCTTGAATATTCAGCTGTTTTGGATTCCTTGTGTTTTTTAATGGCCCAACAAGCTGTTATTCCAGTGCATGAGATTGGAATCCCATATGCAATAGTTTTAAAAATTAACATGTTTTGCTTAAGAGATACTTTATTCAAATGAGTAACATTGTCTGTTCAATTCTTCTTATATCTAACAAAAAAAAACAAACTAACTTCAAAATTTCCGTTTTTTTCTAGTTTAAATTAAAATATTCAAATGATTGCCCAGGCACCTTAAATATTTTTTCAGTTTACATACTGACTTTAGCGATTCTAAACAAAACTTTAAAATGTTTACAACATTTTTTCATGTCTTTAAAACACATGAACTGTTGTAATGTCTTGTCAAAATTTAATAAAGAAAAACCTAAGAACATAATTGCATTTTACATCGCCTTTTGCTAGATACTGTAGAATTACAAACAGGAAAAAGCCTAAGGCTTTTTCTTCATTGGAATAGTAAGAGACAACCTGGCTACATCCTACGATTATGTCGTAATTGATCAATCTTGTACATGAAAATTGCAGTTTTTCTTAAAAAAAATGATTGTATTTTAAAATTAATTTAAAAGATAAAAATAATCATCGCGTATTATACTATATTACGTTGACCACTATATTTGGTATTATGACTATAACACAATATATCTACGTGTATTCAATGAATACATGAAATGGATAAGAGGGATAAAAATAGCACGTCTCTGAGACAAAAACTAATGACGCCAGCTGACTACTGGCGTCATTAGTCTTACATCTAAGAGTTCAATCCCGTCTATAGCAAAGGATAAATGTCAAGTAAAGGAATGATTCCTTAATATGTTAAGATTCTAGTTCTGAATAAGAATATATGATCTATTAAGAAATTTTAAAGAACCAGAATCCCATCAACAATGATGTCAGTTTATTAACATCATTATTGAGGGGATTCTGGTTTTTTAAATTTTTACATATTTATTCCCATAATAGCATTGCAATACTGAAAGCACTTGAAGTACTAATTATCAATTCCGAATCGGTTATAAATGCCTATTTTTTTCTCGCTAAATAGTTCTTTTTAGGAATATATTTTTAAATTTTGGTTACTACGAACTGTTTTACCGTTTGGGGCCTCATTAGGGGCTAAAAATCTATTTTCTTCCAGAAAAAAAATATTAAACTACAAAAGAGGATAAAAAAGGCATCATGTTATTTACTCACTTCCATCCTAGTTAAAAAATGTACATTAGCCATTAAAATTTACTGATTAAAGTAAACTAATCATTATATAGAAGAATTATTGTCAGTAATGCCTTGCGATGACGTAGTGAATAAAGCTGTACATCCTTTTCAAAGGTTGGCAGGTTCAATCCCACATGTCGGAAGGAAAAAAAACTGCGGTTCTTTATACGTAAAAATTATGTAGCATAAGATATAAAACTAGAGCTAAGCTTACCAAAATCTTCCTTAATACCGAATATACCAGCGCTTATCTTGCTAAAATATCCATTTTTAAAGAATATTATAGCAAACATAATATTGCATTTAATTTTACGCCATATATGGTCAAAACCTAGATTATGACGTCATTCATCAATTTTGTACATAAAAATACAGTTTTTTCGTAAAAAACTGATTCTATAATAAAAATTATTTTTTTCAATCAAAGATGGTTTTTAAATATGTCATTTTTCTTTAATATGAGCCATTAAACAACTCTCTATGATGTTCCACTGCGCTACTAGCTGCAAAGGAAAAAAGGAAAAAAAGAGATGGCGTCGATGCAGAATATCGTAGTTCAAGCAACTTTTCGTGTTTTTCAAGCCAATGGGTTTTCTTCGTTATTCAAGCCAACGAGCTGTAAGTTTCCTAGCTTTGGGTTTCTGACAAGGCTGTATATACTTCGTTTTTTTATCTTATTCTAGTTTTAAGAGTTATGGGCTAATATTATTTCTTACTATGGGGCGTGATCGTCTCTTACTAGGTGCTAGCTACCACTGCAACTGGGATTAATAGATTGCTAGCTACTGCTGTAACCGGATTGCTAGCTACCGCTGCAACCCAGATTATCGGGTAAAGCTGGCATAAATCTTGAAAAAACTATGTGAAATTTTGCCCGACATTGTGTATACCAAAATAATTTAGTTTTTGTTCTTTACTGTGATATTTCGAAAGAAAATGATTTATTAAAAAATATATTGTTTTTTAATTAAAAAAGGATTTTTTTAGCCACATCAATTTCCTTAAGAATGAGCCATTAAGGAACTCTCTACGATTTTCCAGTGCCAAGCTATCTGAGGAGGAAAAGAAAGAAAGAGCAAGAGTTCGTTCTTTATTATAAAATGTTAAATAAAATAATTTTATATAACTGCAAAGTACAAAAATATATCTATGGTGTCTGACCAATAATTTCCATTTTTTAATTAGAAAAAAAACTGAAAATTTTAAAATTAGTTTGTTTTCCTTTTTCTTCAATTGTCTTGCTACGCCGTTTTTTACGCCATTAATTTTATTTCATCTTAGTTCAAAGTTATTATTGTATCCTGGAACCAAACTTTTTTGGATTAACCCTTAACCCGTAAAGTGCATATCTCTGTATTGTTGTTCTATATTTCAATGACAAATATTCAAATATTTTTTTATTTTAGTTTTTAGTTCAGAATCGCTAAAGTTATTATGTAAACTGCAAAAATATTACTAATATTAATAATGCTTATTTTTTAATTCAAACTATAAAAATAACTAGAACAATAAATCTATAGTAAAGAACGAACCTTAGTCCATAGTATCAAGAAAAGGCTCGAATTGTCTTTGGTTAGAAGACAAGTAAAGATGAGAATTCATATATAGAAGTATGCCGAGTGCTCTGGCAAGACTATAATTATTGTATAATTATATATTATATATATATATATATATATATATATATATATATATATATATATATATATATATATATATATATATATATATATAATATATATATATATATAATATATATATATATATATATATATCTATATATATATATATATATATATATATATATATATATATATATATATATATATATATATATATATATATATATATATATATATATAATATATATATATATATATATATATATATATATATATATATATATATATATATACATATATATATATATATATATATATAGATATATATATATATATATATATATATATATATATATATATATATATATATATATATATATATATATATATATATAATATATATATATATATATAGATATATATATACGAGGGCAATTCAGAAACTAACCTCCGATTGGTCACAGTGCGTGTAGTGGGGGGAGTAGCGCGCCAGCTGTGCATTCACGCGCTCAGCAGGTCCGTCGGCATCAAGCCATAGTCGAGTGAACATCGTACCTGCGCTGGTTTAGTTATTGTGGTAGTTTGAAATGTGTGCTGCAATGCAATAGAAAATCCCGCCAAATGTGAAGTGCGTGCTGTTATAAGGTTTTTTTTTTTACAGCCAAAGGATACTCTGCAGCAGCTATTCATCGTGAGCTTTGTGCCGTGTACGGACCAAAAGTTATGAGTGAAGGAGTTGTCCGTGAATGGGTACGTTTATTTAAAAGTGGACGAGTAAACGTTCATGATGAAAAGAGGAGTGGTAGACCATCCTTGGTGACTGACGAACTCGTTCAGACAGTTGATGCAAAAGTTCGTGAAAATCAACGTTTCACAATGGCGGAGTTGTCTACTGATTTTCCACAGATTTCTAAGACTCTTTTGTACGAGATAGTGACAGCAAGATTGGGTTACCGTAAGTTCTGTGCACGATGGGTGCCCAAAATTCTTACCGACCACCACAAAACTCAAAGAATGGCCTCTGCATTAGACTTTCTGTCACGTTATGAGGACGAAGGAGAACCATTGTTAAACAGAATCGTGACCGCTGACGAAACCTGGATTAAGTACGTGAACCCTGAGACAAAAGAACAGTCAAAGATGTGGGCACATTCAGATTCACCTACCAAACCAAAAAAAGCCCGGCAAGATTTTTCTGCCAGAAAACTGATGGCAACGGTGTTTTGGGATGCCAAAGGGGTGTTGTTGGTTTAATTCATGGAACGTGGGACGACCATTAATCAAGACGTGTACTGTGAAACACTAAAAAACATTACGACGGGCTATACAGAACAAACGCCGTGGTATGCTGACTTCTGGTATCGTTTTTTTCGACGATAACGCCCGTCCTCACTCTGCTCGCAGAACAACAGCCCTTCTTGAGTCCTTCAAGTGGGACGTTTTCAACCATCCACCTTACAGCCCAGATCTGGCGCCAAGCGATTATCACCTCTTCATGCATATGAAGAAATGGCTCGTATATATATATATATATATATATATATATATATATATATATATATAATATATATATATATATATATATATATATATATATATATATATATATATATATATATATATATATATATATATATATATACATATATGTATATATATATATATATAATATATATATATATATATATATATATATATATATATATATATATATATATATATATATATATATATATATATATATATATATATATATATATATATATATATATATATATATATATATATAATATATATATATATATATATATATATATATATAATAAATATATATACATATATATATATATATATATATATATATGTATATATATATATATATATATATATAATATATATAAATATATATATACATACATATATATATATATATATATATATATATATATATATATATATATATATATATATATATATATATATATATATATATATATATATATATATATATATATATATATATATATATATATTATATATATATATATATATATATATTATCTATATATATATATATATATTATATATTATTTGTAATGTATTATTTTAAATATAATTCATAGTTATATTTATTGCATTATTTATTATATCATGCTCTATTAAAAATCATTACATTTAGTATATCTTATTTAATTGTATTTACTTGTGTATTATAACTCGAATTATATTTTGTTTAAGGAATGACCCTTTACTTGACATTTATCCCTTGGCAGAGGCGGAATTAAACCCGCAAATCTCCGATCATGAGGCACACTTTCATCCACTCCACTGTAGCAAGGAACTCAATAACTTGATTTTTCTCAAAGCTGCGTCATTGGCGCTTTACTGATAACAGTTCTTTGAAATACTTTTGTAGCTTTAAGAAATCAAAAATTAATTAAGATTTTAGGGAATAAATATCAGCATATGTATATTAAATTGACAATGCACATTTTTTTCAGTAAAGTACAAATTATATTCTGGCTTTTAGAAAGCATAGGGGTTTTGAACCCTACTCACATTAATTTATGCTCGTTTTGAGTTTAACTCCAATATTTATTTTAATTTTTTTTCGTTTTGGGTTTCATTTATTTATTGATACTGATTTAGGGTAGTTGTATGCTTGGTAGATTATATGATAGTCCGGACGCCAGGTGTTGAAAATGTGAACCATACCACGACGGAATGGGGCTGCTATGAGAATTAGCCTACCCTCCACCCCCTAAATTGACCATGCGGATTCAAAAATACCAATGGCACTTGCTTGCGAGTGGTGGAACATTCCGAAACTTGACATTTTATTATATTTTGGTGTTTCATGCAAGAAAATGCATGTTCCACAAAGTTTGAGGTGCAGTTTTCCGCTCAAATAGAAATGCCTAGAGGCCATAGAATGTTTTCATAACAAACTAAACACGATTAGTTACAAAAAATGGCAGAGTTAAAAAAAAATGGCAAAACTATATTAGTCTTGAACAGTCTTGGAAAGTATAAACAAAATCAAATTGAATATTAGATATATAATGATATTAATTGTTGAAAGATCCATCAGTTCAAGACTTTTTTTTCACTGTAATTTTTATTTTCATTTTCAATGCTGTAAGAACTGGAAAAATAATAAATATTTAATATACGAGTAATTCGTTTTTCAGTAAAGCACCAATGACGCAGAAGGCTTTAGGTTTTTACAGTTAAAGAAGGGGGCAGTACCCAAATTTTGCTTGTAGTGAAACTAGAATTGTCTTGACCATCTTGAAAAGAACTAATACATTAAATTGAATATTTGATGCATAATGATATTAATTGCTAAAAGCTCATCAGTTCAAAATTTTAATGTAATTTTAATATTTATTTTCAATATTAAGTACAAAAGAAAACATTTGTAATATAATTCGTTTTCAGTAAAGCGCCAATGACGCAGTAGGTTTTAGGCTTCTGCAGTGAGACGATACCCAAACTCTTGTTTGTAGTTATTTTTATTCGATTCAAACTTGATTTGCATATTCAATTTAGGTTTCACTGGTTTTAAGATTTATTTATTCATTTACATTAATATATATTGTATGTTTGTTCGCATTGATTGTTTATTTAATTTCTGTTCGTTTTAAGTTTCATTTATACTTTAATAGCAAAATATTTGTTCTCGTTTTAAGCTTGATTTTCATATTCAATCTAAGCATTACTCGCTTTAAGATCTATTTATTCATTTATATTATTACTTGTTGTATGTTTTCTGCTATAATTGTTTATTTAATTTCTGTTCGTTTTGGGTTTCATTTATTCCTTAATAGTAATTTCTGGTCATTTTGAGTTTGAATTTTAACAGGTATTTGTATCTCCTGAGCTTAAGTTTAAAATGGCCTTTACTTTTCTTTGAAAAACTTATTTTCCGGAAAGTTGTTTTTAATTAATTTTTGTTCGTTTTTGGTTGCAAAAAGTTTCAAGTTTTTACGGGATGGGGGGAGGGGGGGGGTGCTTACTGTCGGATTATTCTTGACTTTAAAAAACGGATCTAGAACTTTCAATTTAAATCGAATGAGGCTTTTTTCAAAGTCTATACGATTACCTCTTTGATAAAAACCTTATATATGAACAATAGACAGCTTGCATAACTTGTGGACAGCGATTGACAACAATGAATGGATTGAAAAAATAGCTCCAATAAGGGGGTTTAGACCATTTCACTTGCTGACACAAAAGGATAGCGACTGTTTGGAATTGACCTTAATAGGAATTTGTGTGCCAAAGCAATTTTGCATCTATCACAGAGTATGTATTTTAATCTTATAATTGTATAATTATAATAGATTTCCTATGTGTTCTTCCCATACAAAACCCCTTCCCATAAGTTATAAAACCCCCCTTAATAAGTTATGCCCCAGGGCATAACTTACAACGCCTACCCCTGGGCCCTGGTGGGCTGTGTCGACACCAGAGTTTTTTTTTTGTCAGAACTTTGAACTATTTTAACAAATTGTCTATCTCAAAATTTTTATCTGATGCATTTAGGGCGTGGAGGAGGGAGAGGGGTTAGTTGCCCTTCAATCTCTTTTGACTCTTAAAAAGTGAACAAGAACTTTCATTTTTCAATCAAATGAGCCCTCTCTAAAGTTTATACGAGCATCCCTTCCATAAGAAATAATATGAAGGATTCAGAGAATCTTTAAATTACAACCGTTATCCTGAGGGCTTTGGGGGAGTTGTAATCCTCAAAAACCTAATTTCCAGAACTTAAAACTACGTTTAATAAAATGGCTATCTTAAAATTTTGATTGGATGTGTTTGGGGAAAAGGTGGGCGTGAGAGGGGGGTTAGCTACCCTCAAATTACTTTCGACTATTACAAAGGGCACTAGCCCTCGGAATTTCCAATCAACTGAGCCTTTTTTGAAGTTTCTACGACACCGCCTTCTATAAAAACCTTATATAACCCCAGGGCATAACTTATAAACCTTGCCCTGAAAACTGTGGGGGGAATGTCCTGCTCAAAGGTATAATTTCCTGAACTTTGAACTGCGTGGAACGAAATGGCTATCTCAAAATTTTGATTGGATGTGTTTTGGGGAATGATGGGCGTGGGGGGGGGGGCTAGTTGCCCTCCAGTCACTTTCGACTATGAAAAAAGGCACCAGCCCTTTGAATTTCCAACTGAATGTGCCTGTTTTGAAGTTTCTACGACAACGCCTTCTATAAGAACCTTATATGCCCCCAGGGCATAACTTAGAAACTCTTGCCCTGAGGGGTTGTGGGGGAGTTTCCTCCTCAAAAACATATTTTCTATCTGGAAATCAACTACACTGAACAAATGGCTATCTCAAAAGTTTGATTGGATGTGTTTGGGGAAATGATGGGCATGGGGGGGGGGGGGCTAGTTGCCCTCCAATCACTTTTGACTATTAAAAAGGGCACCAACCCTTTAATTTCCAATCGAATGAGCCTGTTTTGAAGTTTCTACGACAACGCCTTCTATAAAAACCTTATATGCCCCCAGGGCAAAACTTAAAACCCTTGCCCTGAGGGTTGTGGGGGAGTGTCCTCCTCGAAAATATATTTTCAATCTGGAAATCAACTACGCTGAACAAAAATGGCTATCTCAAAATTTTGATTGGATGTGTTTGGGGGAATGATGGGCGTAGGGGGGGGGGGGCTAGTTGCCTTCCAATCACTTTTGACTATTAAAAAGGGCACTATCACTTTGAATTTCCAATCGAATGAGCCTTTTTTGAAGTTTCTATGACAACGCCTTCTATAAAAACCTTATATGCCCCAAGGGCATAACTTTAAAAACCCTTGCCCTGAGGGTTGTGGGGGTTTGTCCTCCGCAAAAGCATGTTTTCTATCTGAAAATCAACTACGCTGAACAAGACGGCTATCTAAAAAATTTTTGATTGGATGCGTTTGGAGGAATGATGGGGTGTGGGGGGGGGGGGGCTGGGCTAGTTGCCCTCCAATCACTTTCGACTATTAAAAAGGGCACTATCCCTTTGAATTTCCAATCGAATGAGCCTTTTTTGAAGTTTTCTACGACAACGCCTTCCATAAAAACCCTATATGCCCCCAGGGCTTATCTTAAAACCTTGCCCTGAAGGTTCTGGGGAATGTCCTCCTCAAAAACATATATTCTATCTGAAAATCAACTACGCTGAACAAAATGGCTATCTGAAAATTTTTATTTGATGTGTTTTCGGAAATGATGGGCGTGGGGGGGAGGGGTGCTAGTTACACTCCAATCACTTTCGACTATTAAAAAGGGCACTAGCTCTTTAATTTCCAAGCGAATGAGCCTGTTTTGAAGTTTCTACGACAACGCCTTCTATAAAACCTTATATGCCCCCAGGGCATAACTTAAAAACCCTTTCCCTGAGGGTTGTGGGGGAGTATCCTCCTCAAAAATATATTTTCTATCTGGAAATCAACTACGCTGAACAAAATGGCTCTCCCAAAATTTGGATTGGATGTGTTTGGGGGAATGATGGGCGTGGGGGGGGGGCTAGTTGCCCTCCAGTCATTTTCGACTATTAAAAAGGGCACTAGAACTCTCGATTTCCAATCGAATGAGCCCCCTTTGAAGCTTCTACGACGACCCCTTCCATATGAAGTGCCTCTGGGAAAAAAAATAATAATAAATAATAAAACATTGGAGCCGTATGGCCTTTACTATAAGCAACGCTACAGCGTTGCCTCTGATTACAATGGACTAGAGTTCGCTCTTTACTAGACAGAATAAAATTCAAATTCTTTTGATATATATATTGATATTAAAATTCCCTTTTTTAGAGTTTCGGTTACTATTGAGACGTTTCGTTCTTACTATACAGTTCGTTACCACGAACTGTTTGACAAAATTACTATTTACAGTATCGATCCTTCATGTAATATGAACTAAAGTTCGTTATTTAATGTAATTCTATAAACACCTTATATACCCCCAGGACATAACTTACAACCCTTGCCCTGAGGGCCGTGAGGGGGTTGTCATGCTCAAAGAATTAATTTCCAGAACTTTCAACTACGTTAAACAAAACGTTTGTATCAGAATTTTGATTGGAAGTGTTTGGGGAAATAGTGGGTGTGAGAGAGAGGGATTAGTTGCCCTTCAATCACTTTCGACTATTAAAAAGGGCACTAGCTCTTTCAATTTCCAATCAATGAGTCCTTTTGAAGTTTTCTACGACAAAACTTTCTATAAAAGCCTTATATACCCCTAGGGCATAACTTACAACCTTGCCCTGAGGGTTGCGGGGGGGGGGAAGTTTTAATCCTCCAAGACCTAATTTCCAGAAATTTTTTACTACGTTGAACAAAATGAATATCTCAAAATTTTGATTGGATGTGTTTGGGAAAATGGTTGGCGTGAGAAGAGGGTTAGTTTCTCTTCAATCACTTTTGACTATTAAAAAGGGCTCTACCCGTTTCAATTTCAAATCGAATGAGCCCTTTTTGAAGTTTCTACGACAACTCTTTCTATAAAAACCTCATATGCCCCTGGGCATAACTGACAACCCTTGCCCTGAGGGCTTTTTATTTGGGGGGGGGGCTGTCATCCACAAAGACATAATTTCCAGAACTTTCAAATACGTAGAACAAAATGGCTGTCTCAAAATTTTGATTGTATGTGTTAGTAGATATCTATGTTCTATTTTGCGTACGGCCATAGGAAGCACAGAAGCGTATCAAGTTGAATGAACTTTATCTAGGTCATCCCCTAGGGCACTCTTGAGGTCGAACGAACTTTATTTGAGGTTCCATGTTGGTTGAGGCCATAGGAACAACTGAAGCATATCAAGTTGAATGAACTTTATCTAGGTCATCCCCTAGGGTGCTCTTGAGGTTGAATGAACTTTATCAAGGTCATTCTCTATTATACTTCTATAGCAGCACTAGGAACCACTGAAGCGTATCAGGTTGAATGAACTTTATCTAGGTCATCCCTTAGGGCTCTCTACACCTCTTAAAGAGAGTGAGTATCCCCTCCCAATGTCAAATGGATTTGCGGGGACATATAGGAACCACTGAAGCGTATCAAGTTGAATGAACTTTATCTAGGTCATTCTCTATTGAGGTTCCATTTCTATAAAGGCCATAGGAACCACTGAAGCATATCAAGTTGAATGAACTTTATCTAGGTCATTCTCTATTGAGGTTTCATTTTATAGAGGCCATAGGAACCACTGAAGCGTATCGAGTTGAATGAACTTTATCTAGGTCATTCTCTATTGAGGTTCCATTTCTATAGAGGCCATAGGAACCACTGAAGCATATCAAGTTGAATGAACTTTATCTAGGTCATTCTCTATTGAGGTTCCATTTTGCGTACGGCCAGAGGAACCACTGAAGCATATCAAGTTGAATGAACTTTATCTAGGTCATCCCCCAGGGCACCCTTGAGTTGAACGAACAGATTTCTTTGGCCTTGAGTATGGATATAAATTGCTTCAAATTACAATCTTGTATAGTTTGAAGAGCTAACTTCAAGGATGTACGGTATTTTCGATTGTGAATTCATTGGCTTGAAGAAGTCATCTTGTGGGGTGATTTTGAATGTGCATTTTTATTGCTTACTACAAATCGTAGAGAAGTCTCTTGTTATCATTGGCATATCAACTACAATATGTATGCGAACAATAGAGACATGTGGCGCAATACATTATGCGTTATAAACAAACTAGGTTTATATGATAGAGTGATACCCCATTCTATGATGGAGGGAAAGATCTATGCATGGTACAAGAGGAAGTTAGAGAAACATATAGTTTTTTGGTGTAACAGCACTATACACGAAAGGGAATGTACCCACTGATAAACTTTTAATCGACAAGTGCAAATCTGATATACCAATATTCAACTTGGAAGATTTGAATTTTGAGGTATTTCCGAGTAAAATACACAACCCAGAGGACGAGGTTTGATTTTTTAGCAGATGGGTGCCGATAAATATTCCTTCTCGGAGTATATGTATAAGATATCCCAGGAAGAAGAAGAACAACAAAATCCGTGATATAGATTGGGATCACACCAAGTGACTGATGAAAGATGATGAATTTTTATAACACCCATCACCCCCCCATGACTATCTAACGGTCTTTTTAAAGAGCATAAAATCTATAAACACTTCGTAACCATGGTCATATGAATCCCTTCTGAGCATTGAAAGAAAACAAAACATCGCATCGTACTAGTCTGAAATAGTTTTTTTTTTTTTTTTTTTTTTTTTTTTTTTTTTTTTTTTTTTTTTTTTTTTTTTGTCTGAATTTTTATATGCACTGAAATTATTCCACTTTTTTTTCTTTGGATTTATTAATTTTTTAACACGGTGTTTTTTCAACTTTTCTTACGTCTCTTAGAATGAGATGAAACATACTTAAAACATAAGAAATTCACATTTAATTAGAATAAGCGAACACCCGCCAAGACAAACAGGCAAAAGAGTGAGAGAGGCAAAAACACATACAAAATACGTAGAATCAGACACACAAACCAAGAAAGACATGCATTAGAATAAGCAAAACACACCCACCCAGACACACAAGCAAAAAGAGTGAGAGAGAGACAAAAGCACATACAAATACGTAGATTCAGACATACAACCGAGAAAAACATGCATTGGAATAAGCAAACACCCACCCAGAAACACAAGCAAAAAGAGTGCGAGAGAGACAAAAACACACACAAATACGTAGATTCAGACACACAAAACGAGAAAGACATGCATTGGAATACGTAAAAATCGACCCGAACACACAGGCAAAAAGAGTGATAGAGATAAAAACACATACAAATACGTAGATTCAGACACACAAACCGAGAAAGACATGCATTGGAATAAGCAAACACCCACCCAGACAGACAGGCAAAAAATAGTGAGAGAGACAAAAACACATACAAATACGTAGATTCAGACACACAAACCGAGAAAGACATGCATTGGAATAAGCAAACACCCACCAAGACACATAAGCAAAAAGAGTGAGAGAGAGAGAGAGAGAGAGAGAGAGAGAGAGAGACAAAAACACATACAAATACGTAGATTCAGACACACAAACCGAGAAAGATATGCATTGGAATAAGCAAACACCCGCCCAGACACACAGGCAAAAAGAGTGAGAGAGACTAAAACACATACAGATACGTAGATTCAGACACAAAAACCGAGAAAGACATGCATTGGAATAAGCAAACACCCACCCAGACACACAATCAAAAAGAGTGAGAGAGAGACAAAAATACATACAAATACGTAGATTCAGACACACAAACCGAGAAAGACATGCATTGGAATAAGCAAACACCCACCAAGACATACAAGCAAAAAGAGTGAGAGAGAGAGAGAGAGAGAGACAAAAACACATACAAATACGTAGATTCAGACACACAAACCAAGAAAGATATGCATTGGAATAAGCAAACACCCACCCAGACACACAGGCAAAAACATTGAGAGAGACAAAAACACATACAAATACGTAGATTCAGTCATACAAACCGAGAAAGACATGTATTGGAATAAGCAAACACCTGCTCAGACAAACAAGCAAAAAATAGTGATAGAAAGAAAAACACATACAAATACGGACATTCAGACACACAAACCGAGAAAGACATGCATTGGAATAAGCAAACACCCGCCCAGAAAACAGACAAAAAGAGTGAGAGAGACAAAAAAACACATACAAATAAGTAGATTCAATCGCACAAACTGAGAAGACAAGCATTGGAATAAGCAAACACCCCGCCCAAAACACACAGACAAAAAGAGTGGGAGCGACAAAAAAAAACATACAAATATGTAGAATCAGACACACAAACCGAGAAAGACATGCATTGAAATACGCAAAAATCCGCCCAGGCACACAGGCAAAAAGAGTGAGAGAGACAAAAACACGTACAAATACGTAGATTCAGACACACAAACCGAGAAAGATATGCATTGGAATAAGAAAACACCCGCCCAGACACACTGGCAAAAAGAGTGAAAGAGACAAAAACACATAAAAATACGTAGATTCAGACGCAAAAACCGAGAAAGACATGCATTGGAATACGCAAACATCCACCCAGACACACAGACAAAAAGACTGAGAGAGACAAAGACACATACAAATCCTTAGATTCAAACACACAAACCGAGAAAGACATGCATTGGAATAAGCAAACACCCACCCAGACACACAGGCAAAAAGAGTGAAAGAGACAAAAAACACATAAAAATACGTAGATTCAGACGCAAAAAACCGAGAAAGACATGCATTGGAATACGCAAACATCCACCCAGACACACAGACAAAAAGACTGAGAGAGACAAAAACACATACAAATCCTAAGATTCAACACACAAACCGAGAAAGACATGCATTGGAATGCGCAAACATCCACCCAGACACACAGACAAAAAGACTGAGAGAGACAAAGACACATACAAATCCTTAGATTCAAACACACAAACCGAGAAAGACATGCATTGGAATAAGCAAACACCTGCCCAGACACACATGCAAAAGAGTGAAAGAGACAAAACACATAAAAATACGTAGATTCAGACGAAAAAAACCGAGAAAGACATGCATTGGAATACGCAAACATCTGCCCAGACACACAGGCAAAAAGAGTGAGAGAGACAAAAAAACGCATACAAATTCGTAGATTCAGTCACACAAACTGAGAAAGACAAGCATTGGAATAAGCAAACACCTGCCCAGACACACATTCAAAAAGAGTGAAAGAGACAAAACACATAAAAATACGTAGATTCAGACGAAAAAACCGAGAAAGACATGCATTGGAATACGCAAACATCTGCCCAGACACACAGGCAAAAAGAGTGAGAGAGACAAAAAAACGCATACAAATACGTAAATTTTTCACACGCACAAAACCGAGAACGATATGCATTGGAATACGCAAACATCCACCCAGACTCACTGACAAAAAGACTGAGAGAGACAAAAACACATACAAATCCTAAGATTCAAACACACAAACCGAGAAAGACATGCATTGGAATACGCAAACATCCACCCAGACACACAGACAAAAAGACTGAGAGAGACAAAGACACATACAAATCCTTAGATTCAAACACGCAAACCAAGAAAGACATGCATTGGAATAAGCAAACACCCGCCCAGACACACGGGCTAAAAGAGTGTGAGACAAAAACACATACAAATACGTAGATTCAGTCACACAAACTGAGAAAGACAAGCATTGGAATAAGCAAACACCTGCCCAGACACACAGGCAAAAAGAGTGAAAGAGACAAAACACATAAAAATACGTAGATTCAGACGAAAAAACCGAGAAAGACTTGCATTGGAATACGCAAACATCTGCCCAGACACACAGGCAAAAAGAGTGAGAGAGACAAAAAAAACGCATACAAATACGTACATTTTTCAAACGCACAAAACCGAGAACGATATTCATTGGAATAAGCAAACACCCGCCCAGGCACGCAGGCAAAAAGAGTGAGAGAGACAAAAACACGTACAAATACGTAGATTCAGACACACAAACCGAGAAAGACATGCATTGGAATAAGTAAACACCCGCCCAGACACACAGGAAAAAAGAGTGAAAGAGACAAAAACACATAAAAATAGGTAGATTCAGACGCAAAAACCGAGAAAGACATGCATTGGAATACGCAAACATCCACCCAGACACACAGACAAAAAGACTGAGAGAGACAAAAACACATACAAATCCTAAGATTCAAACACACAAACCGAGAAAGACATGCATTGGAATACGCAAACATCCACCCAGACACACAGACAAAAAGACTGAGAGAGACAAAGACACATACAAATCCTTAGATTCAAACACACAAACCGAGAAAGACATGCATTGGAATAAGCAAACACCCGCCCAGACACGTGGGCTAAAAGAGTGTGAGACAAAAACACATACAAATACGTAGATTCAGTCACACAAACTGAGAAAGACAAGCATTGGAATAAGCAAACACCTGCCCAGACACACAGGCAAAAAGAGTGAAAGAGACAAAACACATAACAAATACGTAGATTCAGACGAAAAAACCGAGAAAGACATGCATTGGAATACGCAAACATCTGCCCAGACACACAGGCAAAAAGAGTGAGAGGGACAAAAAAACGCATACAAATACGTACATTTTTCACACGCACAAAACCGAGAACGATATGCATTGGAATACGCAAAACATCCACCCAGACACACAGACAAAAAGACTGAGAGAGACAAAAAAAACATACAAATCCTAAGATTCAAACACACACAAACCGAGAAAGACATGCATTGGAATACGCAAACATCCACCCAGACACACAGACAAAAAGACTGAGAGAGACAAAGACACATACAAATCCTTAGGTTCAAACACACAAACCGAGAAAGACATGCATTGGAATAAGCAAACCCCCGCCCAGACACACGGGCTAAAAGAGTGTGAGACAAAAACACATACAAGTACGTAGATTCAGTCACACAAACTGAGAAAGACAAGCATTGGAATAAGCAAACACCTGACATAAAAATACGTAGATTCAGACGCAAAAACCGAGAAAGACATGCATTGGAATACGCAAACATCCACCCAGACACACAGACAAAAGACTGAGAGAGACAAAAACACATACAAATCCTAAGATTCAAACACACAAACCGAGAAAGACATGCATTGGAATACGCAAACATCCACCCAGACACACAGACAAAAAGACTGAGAGAGACAAAGACACATACAAATCCCTAGATTCAAACACACAAACCGAGAAAGACATGCATTGGAATACGCAAACATCCACCCAGACACACAGACAAAAGACTGAGAGAGACAAAGACACATACAAATCCTTAGATTCAAACACGCAAACCGAGAAAGACATGCATTGGAATAAGCAAACACCCGCCAGACACACGGGCTAAAAGAGTGTGAGACAAAAACACATACAAATACGTAGATTCAGTCACACAAACTGAGACAGACAAGCATTGGAATAAGCAAACACCTGCCCAGACACACAGGCAAAAAGAGTGAAAGAGACAAAACACATAAAAATACGTAGATTCAGACGAAAAAACCAAGAAAGACATGCATTGGAATACGCAAACATCTGCCCAGACACACAGGCAAAAAGAGTGAGAGAGACAAAAAACGCATACAAATACGTACATTTTTCAAACGCACAAAACCGAGAACGATATTCATTGGAATAAGCAAACACCCGCCCAGGCACACAGGCAAAAAGAGTGAGAGAGACAAAAAACACGTACAAATACGTAGATTCAGACACACAAACCGAGAAAGACATGCATTGGAATAAGCAAACACCCGCCCAGACACACACAGGAAAAAAGAGTGAAAGAGACAAAAAACACATAAAAATACGTAGATTCAGACGCAAAAACCGAGAAAGACATGCATTGGAATACGCAAACATCCACCCAGACACACAGACAAAAAGACTGAGAGAGACAAAAACACATACAAATCCTAAGATTCAAACACACAAACCGAGAAAGACATGCATTGGAATACGCAAACATCCACCCAGACACACAGACAAAAGACTGAGAGAGACAAAGACACATACAAATCCTTAGATTCAAACACACAAACCGAGAAAGACATGCATTGGAATAAGCAAACACCCGCCCAGACACGTGGGCTAAAAGAGTGTGAGACAAAAACACGTACAAATACGTAGATTCAGTCACACAAACTGAGAAAGACAAGCATTGGAATAAGCAAACACCTGCCCAGACACACAGGCAAAAAAGAGTGAAAGAGACAAAACACATAAAAATACGTAGATTCAGACGAAAAAAACCGAGAAAGACATGCATTGGAATACGCAAACATCTGCCCAGACACACAGGCAAAAAGAGTGAGAGAGAGACAAAAAACGCATACAAATACGTACATTTTTCACACGCACAAAACCGAGAACGATATGCATTGGAATACGCAAACATCCACCCAGACACACAGACAAAAAGACTGAGAGAGACAAAAACACATACAATTCCTAAGATTCAAACACACAAACCGAGAAAGACATGCATTGGAATACGCAAACATCCACCCAGACACACAGACAAAAAGACTGAGAGAGACAAAGACACATACAAATCCTTAGGTTCAAAACACACAAACCGAGAAAGACATGCATTGGAATAAGCAAACCCCCGCCCAGACACACGGGCTAAAAGAGTGTGAGACAAAAACACATACAAATACGTAGATTCAGTCACACAAACTGAGAAAGACAAGCATTGGAATAAGCAAACACCTGACATAAAATACGTAGATTCAGAAGCAAAAACCGAGAAAGACATGCATTGGAATACGCAAACATCCACCCAGACACACAGACAAAAAGACTGAGAGTGACAAAAACACATACAAATCCTAAGATTCAAACACACAAACCGAGAAAGACATGCATTGGAATACGCAAACATCCACCCAGACACACAGACAAAAAGACTGAGAGAGACAAAGACACATACAAATCCTTAGATTCAAACACACAAACCGAGAAAGACATGCATTGGAATAAGCAAACACCCGCCCAGATACACGGGCTAAAAGAGTGTGAGACAAAAAACATACAAATACGTAGATTCAGTCACACAAACTGAGAAAGACAAGCATTGGAATAAGCAAACACCTGCCCAGACACACAGGCAAAAAGAGTTAAAGAGACAAAAACACATAAAAATACGTAGATTCAGACGCAAAAACCGAGAAAGACATGCATTGGAATACGCAAACATCTACCCAGACACACAAACAAAAAGACTAAGAGAGACAAAGACACATACAAATCCTTAGATTCAAACACACAAACCGAGAAAGACATGCATTGGAATAAGCAAACACCCGCCCAGACACAAGGGCTAAAAGAGTGTGAAACAAAAACACATACAAATACGTAGATTCAGTCACACAACTGAGAAAGACAAGCATTGGAATAAGCAAGCACCTGCCCAGACACACAGGCAAAAAGAGTGAAAGAGACAAAACACATAAAAATACGTAGATTCAGACACACAAACCGAGAAAGACATGCATTGGAATAAGCAAACACCCGCCCAGACACACAGGAAAAAAGAGTGAAAGAGACAAAAACACATAAAAATACGTAGATTCAGACGCAAAAACCGAGAAAGACATGCATTGGAATACGCAAACATCCACCCAGACACACAGACAAAAAGACTGAGAGAGACAAAGACACATACAAATCCTTAGGTTCAAACACACAAACCGAGAAAGACATGCATTGGAATAAGCAAACCCCCGCCCAGACACACGGGCTAAAAGAGTGTGAGACAAAAACACATACAAATACGTAGATTCAGTCACACAAACTGAGAAAGACAAGCATTGGAATAAGCAAACACCTGACATAAAATACGTAGATTCAGAAGCAAAAACCGAGAAAGACATGCATTGGAATACGCAAACATCCACCCAGACACACAGACAAAAAGACTGAGAGTGACAAAAAACACATACAAATCCTAAGATTCAAACACAAAACCGAGAAAGACATGCATTGGAATACGCAAACATCCACCCAGACACACAGACAAAAAGACTGAGAGAGACAAAGACACATACAAATCCTTAGATTCAAACACACACAAAACCGAGAAAGACATGCATTGGAATAAGCAAATACCCGCCCAGATACACGGCCTAAAGAGTGTGAGACAAAAAACATACAAATACGTAGATTCAGTCACACAAACTGAGTAAGACAAGCATTGGAATAAGCAAACACCTGCCCAGACACACAGGCAAAAAGAGTTAAAGAGACAAAAACACATAAAAATACGTAGATTCAGACGCAAAAACCGAGAAAGACATGCATTGGAATACGCAAACATCTACCCAGACACACAGACAAAAAGACTAAGAGAGACAAAGACACATACAAATCCTTAGATTCAAACACACAAACCGAGAAAGACATGCATTGGAATAAGCAAACACCCGCCCAGACACAGGGCTAAAGAGTGTGAGACAAAAACACATACAAATACGTAGATTCAGTCACACAAACTGAGAAAGACAAGCATTGGAATAAGCAAACACCTGCCCAGACACACAGGCAAAAAGAGTGAAAGAGACAAAAACACGTACAAATACGTAGATTCAGACACACAAACCGAGAAAGACATGCATTGGAATAAGCAAACACCCGCCCAGACACACAGGAAAAAAGAGTGAAAGAGACAAAAACACATAAAAATACGTAGATTCAGACGCAAAAACCGAGAAAGAAATGCATTGGAATACGCAAACATCCACCCAGACACACAGACAAAAAGACTGAGAGAGACAAAAACACATACAAATCCTAAGATTCAAACACACAAACCGAGAAAGACCTGCATTGGAATACGCAAACATCCACCCAGACACACAGACAAAAAGACTGAGAGAGACAAAGACACATACAAATCCTTAGATTCAAACACACAAACCGAGAAAGACATGCATTGGAATAAGCAAACACCCGCCCAGACACGTGGGCTAAAAGAGGTGAGACAAAAACACATACAAATACGTAGATTCAGTCACACAAACTGAGAAAGACAAGCATTGGAATAAGCAAAACACCTGCCAGACACACAGGCAAAAAGAGTGAAGGAGACAAACACATAAAAATACGTAGATTCAGACGAAAAAACCGAGAAAGACATGCATTGGAATACGCAAAACATCTGCCCAGACACACAGGCAAAAAGAGTGAGAGGGACAAAAAAAACGCATACAAATACGTACATTTTTTCACCACGCACAAAACCGAGAACGATATGCATTGGAATACGCAAAAATCCACCCAGACACACAGACAAAAAGACTGAGAGAGACAAAAACACATACAAATCCTAAGATTCAAACACACAAACCGATAAAGACATGCATTGGAATACGCAAACATCCACCCAGACACACAGACAAAAAGACTGAGAGAGACAAAGACACATACAAATCCTTAGGTTCAAACACACAAACCGAGAAAGACATGCATTGGAATAAGCAAACCCCCGCCCAGACACACGGGATAAAAGAGTGTGAGACAAAAACACATACAAATACGTAGATTCAGTCACACAAACTGAGAAAGACAAGCATTGGAATAAGCAAACACCTGACATAAAAATACGTAGATTCAGACGCAAAAACCGAGAAAGACATGCATTGGAATACGCAAACATCCACCCAGACACACAAACAAAAAGACTGAGAGAGACAAAAACACATACAAATCCTAAGATTCAAACACACAAACCGAGAAAGACATGCATTGGAATACGCAAACATCCACCCAGACACACAGACAAAAAGACTGAGAGAGACAAAGACACATACAAATCCTTAGATTCAAACACACAAACCGAGAAAGACATGCATTGGAATACGCAAACATCCACCCAGACACACAGACAAAAAGACTGAGAGAGACAAAGACACACACAAATCCTTAGATTCAAACACGCAAAAGGAGAAAGACATGCATTGGAATAAGCAAACACCCGCCCAGACACACGGGCTAAAGAGTGTGAGACAAAAACACATACAAATACGTAGATTCAGTCACACAAACTGAGAAAGACAAGCATTGGAATAAGCAAAACACCTGCCCAGACACACAGGCAAAAAGAGTGAAAGAGACAAAAACACATAAAAATACGTAGATTCAGACGAAAAAACCGAGAAAGACATGCATTGGAATACGCAAACATCTGCCCAGACACACAGGCAAAAAGAGTGAGAGAGACAAAAAACGCATACAAATACGTACATTTTTCAAACGCACAAAACCGAGAACGATATTCATTGGAATAAGCAAACACCCGCCCAGGCACACAGGCAAAAAGAGTGAGAGAGACAAAAACACGTACAAACACGTAGATTCAGACACACAAACCGAGAAAGACATGCATTGGAATAAGCAAACACCCGCCCAGACACACAGGAAAAAAGAGTGAAAGAGACAAAAACACATAAAAATACGTAGATTCAGACGCAAAAACCGAGAAAGACATGCATTGGAATACGCAAACATCCACCCAGACACACAGACAAAAAGACTGAGAGAGACAAAAACACATACAAATCCTAAGATTCAAACACACAAACCGAAAAAGACATTCATTGGAATACGCAAACATCCACCCAGACACACAGACAAAAAGACTGAGAGAGACAAAGACACATACAAATCCTTAGATTCAAACACACACAAACCGAGAAAGACATGCATTGGAATAAGCAAACACCCGCCCAGACACGTGGGCTAAAAGAGTGTGAGACAAAAACACATACAATACGTAGATTCAGTCACACAAACTGAGAAAGACAAGCATTGGAATAAGCAAACACCTGCCCAGACACACAAGCAAAAAGAGTGAAAGAGACAAAACACATAAAAAATACGTAGATTCAGACGCAAAAAAAAAACCGAGAAAGACATGCATTGGAATACGCAAACATCTGCCCAGACACACAGGCAAAAAGAGTGAGAGGGACAAAAAACGCATACAAATACGTACATTTTTCACACGCACAAAACCGAGAACGATATGCATTGGAATACGCAAACATCCACCCAGACACACAGACAAAAAGACTGAGAGAGACAAAAAAACACATACAAATCCTAAGATTCAAACACACAAACCGAGAAAGACATGCATTGGAATACGCAAACATCCACCCAGACACACAGACAAAAAGACTGAGAGAGACAAAGACACATACAAATCCTTAGGTTCAAACACACAAACCGAGAAAGACATGCATTGGAATAAGCAAACCCCCGCCCAGACACACGGGCTAAAAGAGTGTGAGACAAAAACACATACAAATACGTAGATTCAGTCACACAAACTGAGAAAGACAAGCATTGGAATAAGCAAACACCTGACATAAAATACGTAGATTCAGAAGCAAAAAACCGAGAAAGACATGCATTGGAATACGCAAACATCCACCCAGACACACAGACAAAAAGACTGAGAGTGACAAAAACACATACAAATCCTAAGATTCAAAACACACAAACCGAGAAAGACATGCATTGGAATACGCAAACATCCACCCAGACACACAGACAAAAAGACTGAGAGAGACAAAGACACATACAAATCCTTAGATTCAAACACACAAACCGAGAAAGACATGCATTGGAATAAGCAAAACACCCGCCCAGATACACGGGCTAAAAGAGTGTGAGACAAAAAACATACAAATACGTAGATTCAGTCACACAAAACTGAGAAAGACAAGCATTGGAGTAAGCAAACACCTGCCCAGACACACAGGCAAAAAGAGTTAAAGAGACAAAAACACATAAAAATAAGTAGAGATTCAGACGCAAAAACCGAGAAAGACATGCATTGGAATACGCAAACATCTACCCAGACACACAGACAAAAAGACTAAGAGAGACAAAGACACATACAAATCATCCTTAGATTCAAACACACAAACCGAGAAAGACATGCATTGGAATAAGCAAACACCCGCCCAGACACAAGGGCTAAAAGAGTGTGAGACAAAAACACATACAAATACGTAGATTCAGTCACACAAACTGAGAAAGACAAGCATTGGAATAAGCAAACACCTGCCCAGACACACAGGTAAAAAGAGTGAAAGAGACAAAACACATAAAAATACGTAGATTCAGACGCAAAAACCGAGAAAGAAAAAACATGCATTGGAATAAGCAAACACCCACCCAGACACACAGGCAAAAAGAGTGAAAGAGACCAAAAACACATAAAAATACGTAGATTCAGACGCAAAAACCGAGAAAGACATGCATTGGAATACGCAAACATCCACCCAGACACACAGACTAAAAGACTGAGAGAGACAAAGACACATACAAATCCTTAGATTCAAACACACAAACCGAGAAAGACATGCATTGGAATAAGCAAACACCCGCCCAGACACACGGGCTAAAAGAGTATGAGACAAAAACACATACAAATACGTAGATTCAGTCACACAAACTGAGAAAGACAAGCATTGGAATAAGCAAACACCTGCCCAGACACACAGGCAAAAAGAGTGAAAGAGACAAAACACATAAAAATACGTAGATTCAGACGCAAAAACCGAGAAAGACATGCATTGGAATACGCAAACATCTGCCCAGACACACAGCCAAAAGAGTGAGAGAGACAAAAAAAACGCATAAAAATACGTACATTTTTCACACGCACAAAACCGAGAACGATATGCATTGGAATAAGCAAACACCCGCCCAGGCACACAGGCAAAAAGAGTGAGAGAGACAAAAACACGTACAAATACGTAGATTCAGACACACAAACCGAGAAAGACATGCATTGGAATAAGCAAACACCCGCCCAGACACACAGGCAAAAAGAGTGAAAGAGACAAAAACACATAGAAATACGTAGATTCAGACGCAAAAACCGAGAAAGACATGCATTGGAATACGCAAACATCCACCCAGACACACAGACAAAAAGACTGATAGAGACAAAGACACATACAAATCCTTAGATTCAAACACACAAACCGAGAAAGACATGCATTGGAATAAGCAAACACCCGCCCAGACACACGGGCTAAAATAGTGTGAGAAAAAAACACATACAAATAAGTAGATTCAGTCACACAAACTGAGAAAGACAAGCATTGGAATAAGCAAACACCTGCCCAGACACACAGGCAAAAAGAGTGAAAGAGACAAAACACATAAAAATACGTAGATTCAGACGCAAAACCGAGAAAGACATGCATTGGAATACGCAAACATCTGCCCAGACACACAGGCAAAAAGAGTGAAAGAGACAAAAAACACATACAAATACGTAGATTTTTTCACACGCACAAAACCGAGAACCATATGCATTGGAATAAGCAAACACCCGCCCAGGCACACAGGCAAAAAGAGTGAGAGAGACAAAAACACGTACAAATACGTAGATTCAGACACACAAACCGAGAAAGACATGCCTTGGAATAAGCAACACCCGCCCAGACACACAGGCAAAAAGAGTGAAAGAGACAAAAACACATAAAAAATACGTAGATTCAGACGCAAAAAAAACCAAGAAAGACATGCATTGGAATACGCAAACATCCACCCAGACACACAGACAAAAAGACTGAGAGAGACAAAACACATACAAATCCTTAGATTTAAACACACAAACCGAGGAAGACATGCATTGGAATAAGCAAACACCCGCCCAGACACACGGGCTAAAAGAGTGAGAGACAAAAAAACATACAAATATGTAGAGTCAGACACACAAACCAAGAAGGACAAGCATTGGAATAAGCAAACACCTGCCCAGACACACAGGCAAAAAGAGTGAAAGAGACCAAACACATAAAAATACGTAGATTCAGACGAAAAAACCGAGAAAGACATGCATTGGAATACGCAAACATCTGCCCAGACACACAGGCAAAAGAGTGAGAGAGACAAAAAACGCATACAAATACGTACATTTTTAACACGCACAAAACCGAGAACGATATGCATTGGAATACACAAACATCCACCCAGACACACAGACAAAAAGACTGAGAGAGACAAAGACACATACAAATCCTTAGATTCAAACACACAAACCGAGAAAGACATGCATTGGAATAAGCACAACACCCGCCCAGACACACGGGCTAAAAGAGTGTGAGACAAAAACACATACAAATACGTAGATTCAGTCACACAAACTGAGAAAGACAAGCATTGGAATAAGCAGACAAAAAACACCTGACATAAAAATACGTAGATTCAGACGCAAAAACCGAGAAAGACATGCATTGGAATACGCAAACATCCACCCAGACACACAGACAAAAAGACTGAGAGAGACAAAAACACATACAAATCCTAAGATTCAAACACACAAACCGAGAAAGACGTGCATTGGAATACGCAAACATCCACCCAGACACACAGACAAAAAGACTGAGAGAGACAAAGACACATACAAATCCTTAGATTCAAACACACAAACCGAGAAAGACATGCATTGGAATAAGCAAACACCCGCCCAGACACACGGGCTAAAAGAGTGTGAGACAAAAACACATACAAATACGTAGATTCAGTCACACAAACTGAGAAAGACAAGCATTGGAATAAGCAAACACCTGCCCAGACACACAGGCAAAAAGAATGAAAGAGACAAAAACATAAAAATACGTAGATTCAGACGAAAAAAACCGAGAAAGACATGCATTGGAATACGCAAAACTCTGCCCAGACACACAGGCAAAAAGAGTGAGAGAGACAAAAAACGCATACAAATACGTACATTTTTCACACGCACAAAATCGAGAACGATATGCATTGGAATAAGCAAACACCCGCCCAGGCACACAGGCAAAAAGAGTGAGAGAGACAAAAACACGTACAAATACGTAGATTCAGACACACAAACCGAGAAAGACATGCATTGGAATAAGCAAACACCCGCCCAGACACACAGGCAAAAAGAGTGAAAGAGAAAAAACACATAAAAATACGTAGATTCAGACGCAAAAACCGAGAAAGACATGCATTGGAATACGCAAACATCCACCCAGACACACAGACAAAAAGACTGAGAGAGACAAAAACACATACAAATCCTAAGATTCAAACACACAAAACCGAGAAAGACATGCATTGGAATACGCAAACATCCACCCAGACACACAGACAAAAAGACTGAGAGAGACAGAGACACATACAAATCCTTAGATTCAAACACACAAACCAGAAAGACATGCATTGGAATAAGCAAACACCCGCCCAGACACACGGGCTAAAAGAGTGTGAGACAAAAACACATACAAATACGTAGATTCAGTCATACAAACTGAGCAAGACAAGCATTGGAATAAGCAAACACCTGCCCAGACACACAGGCAAAAAGAGTGAAAGAGACAGAAAAAACACATAAAAATACGTAGATTCAGACGCAAAAACCGAGAAAGAAATGCATTGGAATACGCAAACATCTGCCCAGACACACAGGCAAAAAGAGTGAGAGAGACAAAAAACACATCCAAATACGTAGATTTTTCACACGCACAAAACCGAGAACCACATGCATTGGAATAAGCAAACACCCGCCCAGGCACACAGGCAAAAAGAGTGAGAGAGACAAAAACACGTACAAATACGTAGCTTCAGACACACAAACCGAGAAAGACATGCCTTGGAATAAGCAAACACCGCCCAGACACACAGGCAAAAAGAGTGAAAGAGACAAAAACACATAAAAATACGTAGATTCAGACGCAAAAACCGAGAAAGACATGCATTGGAATACGCAAACATCCACCCAGACACACAGACAAAAAGACTGAGAGAGACAAAACACATACAAATCCTTAGATTCAAACACACAAACCGAGGAAGACATGCATTGGCATAAGCAAACACCCGCCCAGACACACGGGCTAAAAGAGTGAGAGACAAAAACACATACAAATACGTAGATTCAGACACACAAACCAAGAAGGACATGCATTGGAATAAGCAAACACCCGCCCAGACACACAGCAAAAAGAGTAAGAGAGACAAAAACACAAAAAAATATGTATATTCAGTCACACAAACTGAGAAAGACATGCATTTGAATAAGCAAACATCCGCCCAGACACACAGACGAAAAAGATTGAGAGAGACAAAAACACATACAAATCCTTAGATTCAAACACACAAACTGAGAAAGACATGCAGTTTAATAAGCAAACACCCACCCAGGCACACGGGCTAAAAGAATGAGAGACAAAAACACATACAAATACGTAGATTCAGACACACAAATCAAGAAGGAAATGCATTGGAATAAGCAAACACCCGCCCAGACACACAGGCAAACAGAGTGAGAGAGACAAAAACACATACAAATGCGTAGATTCAGTCACACAAACTGAGAAAGACAAGATTGGAATAAGCAAACACCTGCCCAGACAAACAAGCAAAAAGAGTGAGAGAGACAAAAACACATACAAATACGTAGATTCAGACACACAAACCAAGAAGGAAATGCATTGGAATAAGCAAACACCCGCCCAGACACACAGGCAAACAGAGTGAGAGATACAAAAACACATACAAATACGTAGATTCAGTCACACAAACTGAGAAAGACAAGCATTGGAATAAGCAAACACCTGCCCAGACAAACAAGTAAAAAGAGTGAGAGCGACAAAAACACATACAAATACGTAGATTCAGACACACAAACCAAGAAGGAAATGCATTGGAATAAGCAAACACCCGCCCAGACACACAGGCAAACAGAGTGAGAGAGACAAAAACACATACAAATACGTAGATTCAGTCACACAAACTGAGAAAGACAAGAATTGGAATAAGCAAACACCTGCCCAAACGAACAAGCAAAAAGAGTGAGAGCGACAAAAACACATAAAAATACGAAGATTCACACACAAAAAACCAAGAAAGACATGCATTGGAATAAGCAAACACCCACCCAGACACACAGGAAAAAAAGAGTGAGAGAGACAAAAACAAATACAAATACGTAGATTCAGACGCAAAAAACCGAAAAAGACATGCATTCGAAAAAGCGAACACCTGCCCAGACACACAAGCAAAAAGAGTGAGAGAGACAAAAACACATACAAATCCGTAGACTCAAACACACAAACCGAGAAAGACATGCAATGAAATAAGCAAACACCCGCCCAAACACTCAGGCAAAAAGAGTGAGGGAGACAAAAACACATACAAATACGTAGATTCAGACGCAAAAACCGAAAAAGACATGCATTGCAATAAGCAAACACCTGCCCAGACACACAAGCAAAAAGAGTGAGAGAGACAAAAACACATACAAATATGTAGATTCAGACACACAAACCGAGAAAGACATGCAATGGAATGCGCAAACACCCGCCCAGACACACAGGCAAAAAGAGTGAGAGCGACTAAAACGCATACGAATACGTAGATTCACACACACAAACTGAGAAAGACATGCATTGGAATAAGCAAACACCCGCCCAGACACACAGGCAAAAAGAGTGAGAGAGACAAAAACACATACAAATACGTAGATTCAGACGCAAAAACCGAAAAAGACATGCATTGGAATAAGCAAACACCTGCCCAGACACACAAGCAAAAAGAGTGAGAGAGACAAAAACACATACAAATATGTAGATTCAGACACAAAAACCGAGAAAGACATGCATTGGAATAAGCAAACACCCGCCCAGACACACAGGCATAAAGAGTGGAGACATAAAAAACTGGAATAAGCAAGCACCCGCCCAGACACACAGACAAAAAAAAAGTAAGAGAGACAAAAACACATACAAATACATAGATTCAGACGCACAAACCGAGAAAGACATACATCGGAATAACAAACACCCGCCCAGACACACAGGCAAAAAAATAGTGAGAGAGACAAAAACACATACAAATACGTACATTCAGACGCACAAACCGAGAAAGACATGCATTGGAATAAGCAAACACCCGCCCAGGCACACAGGCAAAAAGAGTGAGAGAGACAAAAACACATACAAATATGTAGATTCAGACACAAAAACCGAGAAAGACATGCATTGGAATAAGCAAATACCCGCCCAGACACACAGGCAAAAAGAGTGAAAGAGACAAAAACACATAAAAATACGTAGATTCAGATGCAAAAACCGAGAAAGACAGGCATTGGAATACGCAAACATCCACCCAGACACACAGACAAAAAGACTGAGAGAGACAAAAACACATAAAAATATGTAGATTCAGACGCAAAAACCGAAAAAGACATGCATTGGAATAAGCAAACACCTGCCCAGACACACAAGCAAAAAGAGTGAGAGAGACAAAAACACATACAAATATGTAGATTCAGACACACACAAACGAGAAAGACATGCATTGGAATAAGCAAACACCCGCCAAGACACACAGGCAAAAAGAGTGAGAGAGAGACAAAAACACATACAAATACGTAGATTCAGACGCAAAAAAACCGAAAAAGACATGCATTGGAATAAGCAAACACCTGCCCAGACACACAAGCAAAAAGAGTGAGAGAGACAAAAACACATACAAATATGTAGATTCAGACTCAAAAACCGAGAAAGACATGCATTGGAATAAGCAAACACCCGCCCAGACACACAGGCATAAAGAGTGGGAGACATAAAAACTGGAATAAGCAAGCACCCGCCCAGACACACAGACAAAAAAAGTAAGAGAGACAAAAACACATACAAATACATAGATTCAGACGCACAAACCGAGAAAGACATACATCGGAATAAACAAACACCCGCCCAGACACACAGGCAAAAAATAGTGAGAGAGACAAAAACACATACAAATACGTACATTCAGACGCACAAACCGAGAAAGACATGCATTGGAATAAGCAAACACCCGCCCAGGCACACAGGCAAAAAGAGTGAGAGAGATAAAAACACATACAAATACGTAGATTCAGACACAAAAGCCGAGAAAGGCATGCATTGAAATAAGCAAACACCCACCCAAACACACAGGCAAAAAAAGAGTGAGAGAGACAAAAACACATACAAATACATAGATTCAGACACAAGAACCGAAAAAAAACATGCGTTAGAATAAGAAAACACCTGCCCAGACACACTAGGCAAACACCCACCCAGACACATAAGCAGAGGAAGTGAGAGAGAGAAAAATACATATAAATATATGGATTCTGACAAACAAACCGACAAACACAGGCTCTGAGATAAGCAAACACCCGTTCAGGCCCAGAGAGTGAGAGAGAGACAAAAAACATATGCAAATATATAGATTTAGACATAGAAAGCAAATGACAGGCATTGGGTAGGCAAACACTCCGCCCAGACACATAAGCAAAGAGAGTGAGAGAGTCAAAAACACATAAATATATAGATTCTGACATACAAACCGACAAAGACAGGCACTGGGAGAAGCAAACTTCCGCCCAAACACATAAGCAGAGGAAGTGGGAGAGATAAAAACACATATAAATATATGGATTCTGACATGCAAACCAACAATGGCAGGCATTGAGATAGGCAAAGACCCGCCCAGACTCAAAAGCAGAGGAAGTGAGAGAGAGAAAAATACATATAAATATATGGATTCTGATATACAAACCGACAAAGACAGGCACTGAGATAAGCAAAAAACACATAAATATATAGATTCTGACATACAAACCGACAGAGACAGGCACTGGGAGAAGCAAATATCCGCCCAGACACATAGGCAAAGAGAGTGGGAGAGATAAAAACAAATGCAAATATATTGATTCACATATACAAACCAACAATGACAGGCATTGAGATTTTTTCTTACTAAAGCAAGTGCTAACATCTATTTCAATTAAGGTATAGATGGCAGCACAACTATCTATATATGAGAATCTATATATTTATGATTTTTATTGCTTATCTCAGTGCCTGTCTTTGTCGGTTAGTATGTCAGAATCCATATATTTATATGTATTTTTCTTTCTCTCACTTCCTCTGTTTATGTGTCTGGGCGAGTGTTTGCCTATCTCAATGCCAGTCATTGTTGGTTTGCATGTCAGAATCCATATATTTATATGTGTTTTTATCTCTCCCACTTCCTTTGCTTATGTGTCTGGGTGGAAGTTTGCTTCTCCCAGTGCCTGTCTTTGTCGGTTTGTATGTCAGAATCTATATATTTATGTGTTTTTGACTCTCTCACTCTCTTTGCTTATGTGTCTGGGCGGGATGTTTGCCTTTATCAATGCCTGTCATTGTTGCTTTGTATGTCTGAATCTATATATTTGCATGTGTTTTTTGTCTCTCTCACTCTCTTGGCCTATGTGTCTGGGCGGGTGTTTGCTTATCTCAGTGTCTGTCTTTGTCGGTTTTTATGTCAGAATCCATATATATATATATATATGTATTTTTCTCTCTCTCACTTCCTCTGCTTATGTGTCTGGGCGAGTGTTTTGCCTATCTCAATGCCTGTCATTCTTGGTTTGCATGTCAGAATCCATATATTTATATGTGTGTTTATCCCTCCCACTTCCTCGGCTTATGTGTCTGGGCGGAAGTTTGCTTCTCCCAGTGCCTGTCTTAGTCGGTTTGTATGTCAGAATCTATATATTTATGTGTTTTTGACTCTCTCACCCTCTTTGCTTATGTGTCTGGGCGGGGTTTTTGCCTTTATCAATGCCTGTCATTGTTGCTTTGTATGTCTGAATCTATATATTTGCATGTGTTTTTTGTCTCTCTCACTCTCTGGGCCTATGTGTCTGGGCAGATATTTGCTTATCTCCCTGCCTCTCTTTGTCGGTTTGTATGTCAGAATCTATATATTTATGTGTTTTTGACTCTCTCTCACTCTCTTTGCTTATGTTCCTGGGCGGGGTGTTTGCCTATCTCAATGCCTGTCATTGTTGCTTTGTATGTCTGAATCTATATAATTGCATGTGTTTTTGTCTCTCTCACTCTCTGGGCCTATGTGCTTGGGCGGGTGTTTGCTTATCTCAGTCTTTGTCGCCTGTCTTTGTCGATTTGTAAGTCAGAATCCATATATTTATATGTATTTTTCTCTCTCTCACTTCCTCCGCTTATGTGTCTGGGCGGGTGTTTGCGTAGTGTGTCTGGGCAGGTGTTTGCTTATTCCAGTGCATGTCTTTTGCGGTTTTTGTGTCTGAATCTACGTATTTGTATGTGTTTTTGTCTCTCTCACTCTTTTTGCCTGTGTGTCTGGGCGGGTGTTTGCTTATTTCAATGCATGCCTTTTCTCGGTTTTTTGTGTCTGAATCTACCTATTAGTATGTGTTTTTTGTCTCTCTCACTGTTTTTTGCCTGTGTGTCTGGGCGGTGTTTGCTTATTCCAATGCATGTCTTTCTCGGTTTGTGCGTCTGAATCTATGTATTTGTATGTGTTTTTTGTCTCTCTCACTGTTTTTTGTCTGTGTGTCTGGGCGGGTGTTTGCTTATTCCAGTTTTTGTCTCTCTCACTCTTTATGCTTGTGTGTCTGGGCGGGTGTTTGCTTATTCCAATGCATGTCTTTCACGGTATGTGTGTCTGAATCTACGTATTTGTATGTGTTTTTGTCTCTCTCTCACTCTTTATGCCTGTGTGTCTGGGCTGGTGTTTGTTTATTCCAATGCATGTCTTTCTCAGTTTTTGTGTCTGAATCTACATATTTGTATGTGTTTCTGTCTCTCTCACTCTTTTTGCTTGTGTGTCTGGGCAGGTGTTTGCTTATTCCAATGCATGTCTTTTTCGGTTTTTGCGTCTGAATCTACGTATTTGTATGTGTTTTTGTCTCTCTCACTCTTTTTACCTGTGTTTCTGGGTGGGTGTTTGCGTATTTCATTGCATGTCTTTCTCGGTTTGCGTGTCTGAATCTCCGTATTTGTATGTGTTTTTGTCTCTCTCACTCTTTTTGCCTGTGTATCTGGGTGGGCGTTTGCTTATTCCAATGCATGTTTTTCTCGGTTTGTGTGTGTGAATCTACCTATCCGTATGTGTTTTTGTCTCTCTCACTCTTTTTGCTTCTGTGTCTGGGCGGATGTTTGCGTATTCAAATGCATGTCTTTCTCAGTTTGTTGTCTGAATCTAGATATTTGTATGTGTTTTTGTCTCTCTCACTCTTTTTGCCTGTGTGTCTGGACGAGTGTTTGCTTATTCCAGTTTTTGTGTCTCTCACTCTTTATGCCTGTGTGTCTGGGCGGGTGTTTGCTTATTCCAATGCATGTCTTTCTCGGTTTGCGTGTCTGAATCTACGTATTTGTATGTGTTTTTTTTGTCTCTCTCTCACTCTTTATGCCTGTGTGTCTTGGCGGGTGTTTCCTTATTCCAATGCATGTTTTTGTCGGGTTTTGCGTCTGAATCTACATATTTGTATGTGTTTTTGTCTCTCTCACTCTTTTTGCTTGTGTGTTTGAGCAGGTGTTTGCTTATTCCAATGCACGTCTTTTTCGGTTTTTGCGTCTGAATCTACGTATTTGTATGTGTTTTTGTCTGTCTCACTCTTTTTGCCTGTGTGTCTGGGTGGGTGTTTGCTTTTTTCATTGCATGTCTTTCTAGGTTTGCGTGTCTGAATCTCCGTATTTGTATATGTTTTTGTCTCTCTCACTCTTTTGGCCTGTGTGTCTAGACGGGTGTTTGCTTATTCCAATGCATGTCTTTCTCGGTTTTTGTGTATGAATCTACGTATTCGTATGTGTTTTAGTCGCTCTCATTCTTTTTGCCTTTGTGTCTGGGCGGATGTTTGCGTATTCCAATGCATGTCTTTCTCAGTTTGTGTGTCTGAATCTAGATATTTGTATGTGTTTTTGTCTCTCTCACTCTTTTTGCCTGTGTGTCTGGGCGGGTGTTTGCTTATTCCAGTTTTTGTCTCTCTCACTCTTTATGCCTGTGTGTCTGGGCAGGTGTTTGCTTATTCCAATTCATGTCTTTCTCGGTTTGTGTGTGTCTGAATTTACGTATTTGTATGTGTTTTTGTCTCTCTCTCACTCTTATGCCTGTGTGTCTGGGCGGGTGTTTGCTTATTCCAATGCATGTCTTTCTCAGTTTTTGCGTCTGAATCTACATATTTGTATGTGTTTTTGTCTCTTTCACTCTTTTTGCCTGTGTGTCTGGGCGGGTGTTTGCTTATTTCAATGCATGCCTTTCTCGGTTTTTGTGTCTGAATCTACCTATTAGTATGTGTTTTTGTCTCTCTCACTGTTTTTTGTCTGTGTGTCTGGGCGGGTGTTTGCTTATTCCAATGCATGTCTTTCTCGGTTTGTGCGTCTGAATCTATGTATTTGTATGTGTTTTTGTCTCTCTCACTGTTTTTTGTCTGTGTGTCTGGGCGGGTGTTTGCTTATTCCAGTTTTTGTCTCTCTCACTCTTTATGCTTGTGTGTCTGGGCGGGTGTTTGCTTATTCCAATGCATGTCTTTCACGGTATGTGTGTCTGAATCTACGTATTTGTATGTGTTTTTGTCCCTCTCTCACTCTTTATGCCTGTGTGTCTGGGCTGGTGTTTGCATATTCCAATGCATGTCTTTCTCGGTTTGTGTGTCTGAATCTAGATATTTGTATGTGTTTTTTGTCTCTCTCACTCTTTTTGCCTGTGTGTCTGGGCGGGTGTTTGCTTATTCCAGTTTTTGTCTCTCTCACTCTTTATGCCTGTGTGTCTGGGCAGGTGTTTGCTTATTCTAATTCATGTCTTTCTCGGTTTGTGTGTCTGAATTTACGTATTTGTATGTGTTTTTGTCTCTCTCTCACTCTTTATGCCTGTGTGTCTGGGCGGGTGTTTGCTTATTCCAATGCATGTGTTTCTCAGTTTTTGCGTCTGAATCTACATATTTGTATGTGTTTTTTTGTCTCTCTCACTCTTTTTGCCTGTGTGTCTGGGCGGGTGTTTGCTTATTTCAATGCATGCCTTTCTCGGTTTTTGTGTCTGAATCTACCTATTAGTATGTGTTTTTGTCTCTCTCACTGTTTTTTGCCTGTGTGTCTGGGCGGGTGTTTGCTTATTCCAATGCATGTCTTTCTCGGTTTGTGCGTGTCTGAATCTATGTATTTGTATTGTTTTTGTCTCTCTCACTGTTTTTTGTCTGTGTGTCTGGGCGGGTGTTTGCTTATTCAGTTTTTGTCTCTCTCACTCTTTATGCCTGTGTGTCTGGGCTGGTGTTTGCTTATTCCAATGCATGTCTTTCTCAGTTTTTGTGTCTTAATCTACATATTTGTATGTGTTTCTGTCTCTCTCACTCTTTTTGCTTGTGTGTCTGGGCAGGTGTTTGCTTATTCCAATGCATGTCTTTTTCGGTTTTTGCGTCTGAATCTACGTATTTGTATGTGTTTTTGTCTCTCTCACTCTTTTTTTTACCTGTGTTTCTGGGTGGGTATTTGCTTATTTCATTGCATGTCTTTCTCGGTTTGCGTGTCTGAATCTCCGTATTTGTATGTGTTTTTGTCTCTCTCACTCTTTTTGCCTGTGTATCTGGGTGGGTGTTTGCTTATTCCAATGCATGTTTTTCTCGGTTTGTGTGTGTGAATCTACCTATCCGTATGTGTTTTTGTCTCTCTCACTCTTTTTGCCTCTGTGTCTGGGCGGATGTTTGCGTATTCAAATGCATGTCTTTCTCGGTTTGTGTGTCTGAATCTAGATATTTGTATGTGTTTTTTGTCTCTCTCACTCTTTTTGCCTGTGTGTCTGGGCGAGTGTTTGCTTATTCCAGTTTTTGTTTCTCTCACTCTTTATGCCTGTGTGTCTGGGCGGGTGTTTGCTTATTCCAATGCATGTCTTTCTCGGTTTGTGTGTCTGAATCTACGTATTTGTATGTGTTTTTGTCTCTCTCTCACTCTTTATGCCTGTGTGTCTTGGCTGGTGTTTCCTTATTCCAATGCATGTCTTTGTCGGGTTATGCGTCTGAATCTACATATTTGTATGTGTTTTTGTCTCTCTCAATCTTTTTGCTTGTGTGTTTGAGCAGGTGTTTGCTTATTCCAATGCACGTCTTTTTCGGTTTTTGCGTCAGAATCTACGTATTTGTATGTGTTTTTGTCTCTCTCACTCTTTTTGCCTGTGTGTCTGGGTGGGTGTTTGCTTTTTTCATTGCATGTCTTTCTAGGTTTGCGTGTCTGAATCTCCGTATTTGTATATGTTTTTTGTCTCTCTCACTCTTTTGGCCTGTGTGTCTAGACGGGTGTTTGCTTATTCCAATGCATGTCTTTCTCGGTTTGTGTGTATGAATCTACGTATTCGTATGTGTTTTAGTCGCTCTCATTCTTTTTGCCTTTGTGTCTGGGCGGATGTTTGCGTATTCCAATGCATGTCTTTCTCGGTTTGTGTGTCTGAATCTAGATATTTGTACGTGTTTTTGTCTCTCTCACTCTTTTTGCCTGTGTGTCTGGGCGGGTGTTTGCTTATTCCAGTTTTTGTCTCTCTCACTCTTTATGCCTGTGTGTCTGGGCAGGTGTTTGCTTATTCCAATTCATGTCTTTCTCGGTTTGTGTGTCTGAATTTACGTATTTGTATGTGTTTTGTCTCTCTCTCACTCGTTATGCCTGTGTGTCTGGGCGGGTGTTTGCTTATTCCAATGCATGTCTTTCTCAGTTTTTGCGTCTGAATCTACATATTTGTATGTGTTTTTGTCTCTCTCACTCTTTTTGCTTGTGTGTCTGGGTGGGTGTTTTGCTTATTCCAATGCATGTCTTTCTCAGTTTTTGCGTCTGAATCTACGTATTTGTATGTGTTTTTGTCTCTCTCACTCTTTTTATCTGTGTTTCTGGGCGGGTGTTTGCTTATTTCATTGCATGTCTTTCTCGGTTTGCGTGTCTGAATCTCCGTATTTGTATGTGTTTTTGTCTCTCTCACTCTTTTTGCCTGTGTATCTGGGTGGGTGTTTGCTTATTCCAATGCATGTTTTTCTCGGTTTGTGTGTGTGAATCTACGTATCCGTATGTGTTTTTGTCTCTCTCACTCTTTTTGCCTGTGTGTCTGGGCGGATGTTTGCGTATTCAAATGCATGTCTTTCTCGGTTTGTGTTTCTGAATCTAGATATTTGTATGTGTTTTTGTCTCTCTCACTCTTTTTGCCTGTGTGTCTGGGCGAGTGTTTGCTTATTCCAGTTTTTGTCTCTCTCACTCTTTATGCCTGTGTGTCTGGGCGGGTGTTTTGCTTATTCCAATGCATGTCTTTCTCGGTTTGTGTGTCTGAATCTACGTATTTGTATGTGTTATTGTCTCTCTCTCACTCTTTATGCCTGTGTGTCTTGGCGGGTTTTTCCTTATTCCAATGCATGTCTTTGTCGGGTTTTGCGTCTGAATCTACATATTTGTATGTGTTTTTGTCTCTCTCACTCTTTTTGCTTGTGTGTCTGAGCAGGTGTTTGCTTATTCCAATGCATTTTTTTTCGGTTTTTGCGTCTGAATCTACGTATTTGTATGTGTTTTTGTCTCTTTCACTCTTTTTGCCTGTGTGTCTGGGGGGGTGTTTGCTTTTTTCATTGCATATCTTTCTAGGTTTGCGTGTCTGAATCTCCGTATTTGTATGTGTTTTTGTCTCTCTCACTCTTTTGGCCTGTGTGTCTAGACGGGTGTTTGCTTATTCCAATTCATGTCTTTCTCAGTTTGTGAGTATGAATCTACGTATTCGTATGTGTTTTAGTCGCTCTAGTTCTTTTTGCCTGTGTGTCTGGGCGGATGTTTATGTATTCCAATGCATGTCTTTCTCGGTTTTTGCGTCTGAATCTACATATTTGTATGTGCTTTTTGTCTCTCTCACTCTTTTTGCTTGTGTGTCTGGGCAGGTGTTAGCTTATTCCAATGCATGTTTTTTCGGTTTTTGCGCCTGAATCTACGTATTTGTAATTGTTTTTGTCTCTCTCACTCTTTTTGCCTGTGTGTCTGGGTGGGTGTTTGATTATTTCATTGCATGTCTTTCTCGGTTTGCGTGTCTGAATCTCCGTATTTGTATGTGTTTTTGTCTCTCTCACTCTTTTTGCCTGTGTATCTGGGTGGGTGTTTGCTTATTCCAATGCATGTTTTTCTCGGTTTGTGTGTGTGAATCTACCTATCCGTATGTGTTTTTGTCTCTCTCACTCTTTTTGCCTGTGTGTCTGGGCGGATGTTTGCGTGTTCAAATGCATGTCTTTCTCATTTTTTGCGTCTGAATCTACGTATTTGTATGTGTTTTTGTCTCTCTCTCACTCTTTTTATCTGTGTTTCTGGGCGGGTGTTTGCTTATTTCATTGCATGTCTTTTCTCGGTTTGCGTGTCTGAATCTCCGTATTTGTATGTGTTTTTGTCTCTCTCACTCTTTTTGCCTGTGTATCTGGGTGGGTGTTTGCTTATTCCAATGCATGTTTTTCTCGGTTTGTGTGTGTGAATCTACGTATCCGTATGTGTTTTTGTCTCTCTCACTCTTTTTGCCTGTGTGTCTGGGCGGATGTTTGCGTATTCAAATGCATGTCTTTCTCGGTTTGTGTGTCTGAATCTAGATATTTGTATGTGTTTTTGTCTATCTCACTCTTTTTGCCTGTGTGTGTCTGGGCGAGTGTTTGCTTATTCCAGTTTTTGTCTCTCTCACTCTTTATGCCTGTGCGATTGGCGGGTGTTTGCTTATTCCAATGCATGTCTTTCTCGGTTTGTGTGTCTGAATCTACGTATTTGTATGTGTTTTTGTCTCTCTCTCACTCTTTATGCCTGTGTGTCTTGGCGGGTTTTTCCTTATTCCAATGCATGTCTTTGTCGGGTTTTTGCGTCTGAATCTACATATTTGTATGCGTTTTTGTCTCTCTCACTCTTTTTTTTTGCTGTGTGTGTCTGAGCAGGTGTTTGCTTATTCCAATGCATGTCTTTTTCGGTTTTTGCGTCTGAATCTACGTATTTGTATGTGTTTTTTGTCTCTCTCACTCTTTTTGCCTGTGTGTCTGGGTGGGTGTTTGCTTTTTTCATTGCATGTCTTTCTAGGTTTGCGTGTCTGAATCTCCGTATTTGTATGTGTTTTTGTCTCTCTCACTCTTTTGGCCTGTGTGTCAAGACGGGTGTTTGCTTATTCCAATGCATGTCTTTCTCGGTTTGTGTGTATGAATCTACGTATTCGTATGTGTTTTAGTCGCTCTCATTCTTTTTGCCTGTGTGTCTGGGCGGATGTTTGTGTATTCCAATGCATGTCTTTCTCGGTTTGTGTGTGTCTGAATCTAGATATTTGTATGTGTTTTTGTCTCTCTCACTCTTTTTGCCTGTGTGTCTGGGCGGGTGTTTGCTTATTCCAGTTTTTGTCTCTCTCACTCTTTATGCCTGTGTGTCTGGGCGGGTGTTTGCTTTATTCCAATGCATGTCTTTCTCGGTTTATGTGTCTGAATTTACGTATTTGTATGTTTTTTTTCTCTCTCTCACTCTTTATGCTTGTGTGTCTGGGCGGGTATTTGCTTATTCCAATGCATGTCTTCCTCGGTTTTTGCGTCTGAATCTACATATTTGTATGTGCTTTTTGTCTCTCTCACTCTTTTTGCTTGTGTGTCTGGGCAGGTGTTAGCTTATTCCAATGCATGTCTTTCTCGGTTTGTGTGTGTGAATCTACGTATTCGTATGTGTTTTATTCGCTATCACTCTTTTTTCCTGTGTGTCTGGGCGGAGGTTTGCGTATTCCAATGCATGTCCTTCTCGGTTTGTGTGTCTGAATCTCCGTATTTGTTTGTGTTTTTGTCTCTCTCACTCTTTTTGCTTGTGTGTCTGGGCGGGTGTTTGCTTATTCCAATGCATGTCTTTCTCGGTTTGTGTGTGTGAATCTACGTATTCGTATGAGTTTTTGTCCACTGAACCACTGAAGTGCATCAAGTTGAATGAACTTTATCTAGGTCATCCCCTAGGGCACCCTTGAGTTGAACGAACAGATTTCTTTGGCCTTGAGTATGGATATAAATTGCTTCAAATTACAATCTTGTATAGTTTTGAAAAGCTAACTTTAAGGATGTACGGTGTTTTCGATTGTGAATTCATTGGCTTGAAGAAGTCATCTTGTGGGGTGATTTTTGAATATGCGTTTTATTGCTTACTACAGATCGTAGAGAAGTCTCTTGTTATCATTGGCATATCAACTAAAATATGTATGCGAAAAATAGAGACATGTTACGCAATACATTATGCGTTATAAAAACAAACTAGGTTTATATGATAGAGTGATATCCCCATTCTATGATAAAAGGAAGGATCTATCCATGGTACAAGAAGAAGTTAGAGAAATATGTAGTTTTTTGGTGTAACAGCACTATACACGAAAGGGAATGTACCCACTGATAAACTTTTTAATCGACAAATGCAAATCTGATATACCAATATTCAACTTGGAATATATTAATTGTGAGGAATTTCCGAGTAAAATACACAACGCAGAGGACGAGGTTCGGTTTTTTAGCAGATGGGTGCCGATAATATATTCCTTCTCGGAGTATATGTATAAGATATCCCAGGAAGAAGAAGGACAACAAAATCCGTGATATAGATTGGGATCACACCAAGTGGATGATGAAAGATGATGAATTTTTATAACACCCATCACCCCCCCCCAGCTCATGACTATCCAACGGTCTTTTTAAAGAGCATAAAATCTATAAACACTTCGTAACCATGGTCATATGAAACCTTTCTGTGCATTGAAAGAAAACAAAACATCGCATCGTACTAGTCTGATTTTTTTTTTTTACTGAATTTTTATATGTGCTGAAATTATTCCACTTTTTTTCTTTGCATTTTTTTATTTTTTTAACATGGTGTTTTTTTTCTACTTTTTTTACGTCTCTTAGAATGAGATGAAACATACTTAAAACATAAGAAATTCACATTTAATTAGAATAAGCGAACACTCGTCAAGACAAACAGGCAAAAAGAGTGAGAGAGACAAAAACACATACAAATACGTAGATTCAGACATACAAACCGAGAAAGACATGCATTGGAATAAGCAAACACCCACCCAGACACACAAGCAAAAAAGAGTGAGAGAGAGACAAAAACACATACAAATACGTAGATTCAGACACACAAACCGAGAAAAACATGCATTGGAATAAGCAAACACCCAACCAGACACACAAGCAAAAAGAGTGAGAGAGAGATAAAAACACATACAAATACGTAGATTCAGACACACAAAACGAGAAATACATGCATTTGAATACAAAAACATCCACCTGGACACACAGGCAAAAATAGTGATAGAGATAAAATTACATAAAAATCCGTTGATTCAGACACACAAACCGAGAAAGACATGCATTGGAATAGGCAAACACCCGCCAAGACAGACAGGCAAAAAATAGTGAGAGAGAAAAAAACACATACAAATACGTAGATTCAGACACACAAACCGAGAAAGACATGCATTGGAATAAGCAAACACCCACCCAGACACACAAGCAAAAAAAAGAGAGAGAGAGACAAAACACATACAAATACGTAGATTCAGACACACAAATCGAGAAAGATATGCATTGGAATAAGCAAACACCCGCCCAGACACACAGGCAAAAAGAGTGAGAGAGACAAAAAAACACATACAGATACGTAGATTTAGACACAAAAACTGAGAAAGACATGCATTGGAATAAGCAAACACCCACCCAGACACAAAAGCAAAAAGAGTGAGAGAGAGACAAAAATACATACAAATACGTGGATTCAGACACGCAAACCGAGAAAGACTTGCATTGGAATAAGCAAACACTCGCCCAGAAACACAGGCAAAAAGAGTGAGAGAGACAAAAACACATACAAATACGTAGATTCAGTCATACAAACCGAGAAAGACATGTATTGGAATAAGCAAACACCTGCTCAGACAGACAGGCAAAAAATAGTGAAAGAAACAAAAACACATACAAATACGTAGATTCAGACACACAAACCGAAAAAGACATGCATTGGAATAAGCAAACACCCGCCCAGACAACAGACAATAAGAGTGAGAGAGACAAAAAACAGATACAAATACGTAGATTCAATCGCACAAACTGAGAAAGAAGAGCATTGGAATAAGCAAACACCCGCCCAGACAAACAGACAAAAAAGAGTGAGAGCGACAAAAAAATAGATACAAATATGTAGAATCAGACACACAAACCGAGAAAGACATGCATTGAAATACGCAAACATCCGCCCAGACACACAGACAAAACGAGTGAGAGAGAAAAAAAACACATACGAATACGTAGATTCACACACAAACCGAGAAAGGCGTGCATTGGGATAAGCAAACACCCGCCAAGACACACAGGCAAAACGAGTGAGAGAGACAAAAACACGTACAAATACGTAGATTCAGACACGCAAACCGAGAAAGACATGCATTGGAATAAGCAAACACCCACCCAGACACACTGGCAAAAAGAGTGAAAGAGGCAAAAACACATAAAAATACGTAGATTCAGACGCAAAAACCGAGAATGACATGCATTGTAATACGCAAACATCCGCCCAGACACACAGGCAAAAAGAGTGAGAGAGACAAAAAACACATACAAATACGTAGATTTTTTCACACACACAAAACGGAGAAAGAAATACATTGGAATAAGCAAACACCCGCCCAGGCACACAGGCAAAAAAAAAGTGAGAGAGACAAAAAAACACGTACAAATACGTAGATTCAGACACACAAATCGAGAAAGACATGCATTGGAATAAGCAAACACCCACCCAGACACACAGGCAAAAAGAGAGAAAGAGACAAAAACACATAAAAATACGTAGATTCAGACGCAAAAACCGAGAAATTCATGCATTGGAATACGCAAAAATCCGCCCAGACACACAGACAAAAAGACTGAGAGAGACAAAAACGCATACAAATCCTTAGATTCAAACACACAAACCGAGAAAGACATGCATTTGAATAAGCAAAATTCCGCCCAGACACACAGACAAAAATATTGAGAGAAACAAAAACACATACAAATCCTTAGATTCAAACAGACAAACTGAGAAAGACATGCATTTGAATAAGCAAACACCCACCCAGACACACGGGCTAAAAGAGTGAGAGACAAAAACACATACAAATACGTAGATTCAGACACAAAAACCAAGAAGGAAATGCATTGGAATAAGCAAACACCCGCCCAGACACACAGGCAAAAAGAGTGAGAGAGACAAAAACACATACAAATACGTAGATTCAGTCACACAAACTGAGAAAGCAAAGCATTTGAAAAGAGCAAACACCTGCCCAGACAAACAAGCAAAAAGAGTGAGGGAGACAAAAACACTTACAAATATGTAGATTCAGACACACAAACCGAGAAAGACATGCATTGGAATACGCAAACATCCGCCCAGACACACAGGCAAAAGGAGTGAGAGCGACAAAAACACATAAAAATACGTAGATTCACACACACAAACCGAGAAAGACATGCATTGGAATAAGCAAACACCCACCCAGACAAACAGGCAAAAAGAGTGAGAGAGACAAAAACACATACAAATACGTAGGTTCAGACACAAAAACAGAAAAAGACGTGCATTGGAATAAGCAAACACCTGCCCAGACACACAAGCAAAAAGAGTGAGAGAGACAAAAACACATACAAATCCGTAGACTCAAACACACAACCGAGAAAGACATGCAATGAAATAAGCAAACACCCGCCCAGACACTCAGGAAAAAAAAGTGAGAGAGACAAAAAACACATACAAATACGTAGATTCAGACAAAAAAACCGAAAAAGACATGCATTGGAATAAGCAAACACCTGCCCAGACACACAAGCAAAAAAATAGTGAGAGAGACAAAAACACATACAAATCCGTAGATCCAAACACACAAACCGAGAAAGAAATGCATTGGAATAAGCAAACACCCGCCCAGACACACAGGAAAAAAGAGTGAGAGAGACAAGAAAACATACAAATGTGTAGATTCAGACACACAAACCGAGAAAGACAAGCATTGGAATACGCAAACACCCGCCCAGACTCACAGGCAAAAAGAGTGAGAGCGACTAAAACGCATACGAATACGTAGATTCACACACACAAACCGAGAAAGACATACATTGGAATAAGCAAACACCCGCCCAGACACACAGGCAAAGAGTGAGAGAGACGAAAACACATACAAATACGTAGATTCAGACGCAAAAACCGAAAAGGACATGCATTGGAATAAGCAAACACCTGCCCAGACACACAAGCAAAAAGAGTGAGAGAGACAAAAACACACATACAAATATGTAGATTCAGACACAAAAACCGAGAAACAAATGCATGGAATAAGCAAACACCTGCCCAGACCCACAGGCATAAAGAGTGGGAGAGATAAAAACTGGAATAAGTAAGCACCCGCCCAGACACACTGACAAAAAACAGTAAGAGAGACAAAAACACATACAAATACATAGATTAGGACGCACAAACCGAGAAAGACATGCATTGGAATAAGCAAACACCCGCCCAGACACACAGGCAAAAAAACAGAGAGAGAGACAAAAACACATACAAATACGTACATTCAGACGCACAAACCGAGAAAGACATGCATTGGAATAAGCAAACACCCGCCCAGGCGCACAGGCAAAAAGAGTGATAGAGATAAAAACACATACAAATACGTAGATTCAGACCCACAAACCAAGAAGGAAATGCATTGGAATAAGCAAACACCTGCCCAGACAAACAGGCAAAAAAGAGTGAGAGAGACAAAACACATACAAATACATAGATTCCGACACAAAAAACCGAAAAAGCCCAGACATGCGTTGGAATAAGTAAACACCTGCCCAGACACATAAATAAGCAAAGGAAGTGAGAGAGAGAAAAATACATATAAATATATGGATTCTGACATACAAACCGACAAAGACAGGCACTGAGATGAGAGAGTCAAAATTACTTAAATATATTGATTCTGACATACAAAGCAAACACCCGCCCAGGCACATAGGCCCGGAGAGTGAGAGAGAGACACAAAAAACACATGCAAATATATAGATTCAGACATACAAAAGCAAAAATGACAGGCATTGGGTAGGCAAACACTCCGCCCAGACACAAAAGCAGAGGAAGTGAGAGAGAGAAAAATACATATAAATATATGGATTCTGATATACAAACCGACAGAGACAGGCACTGGGAGAAGCAAACATCCGCCCAGACACATAGGCAAAGAGAGTGGGAGAGATAAAAACACATGCAAATATATTGATTCACACATACAAACCAACAATGACAGGCATTGAGATTTTTTCTTACTAAAGCAAGTGCTACCATCTATTTCAATTAAGGTATATTAAGGTATATTACGCTAAGTAAACCTAAATGAACCTAACGTGAATGCAGTTATTTGAAAAAAGGGTGGTATTGTAGGTTTGCTGCAGGTGCCGGGGTGAAGGAAAAATCAGTTGTGCTGCCACCTATACCTTAATTGAAATAGATGGTAGCACTTGCTTTAGTAGAAAAAATCTCAATGCCTGTCATTGTTGGTTTATATGTGTGAATCAATATATTTGCATGTGTTTTTATCTCTCCCACTCTCTTTGCCTATGTGTCTGGGTGGATGTTCGCTTCTCCCAGTGCCTGTCTCTGTCGGTTTTTGTGTCAGAATCTATATAATTATGTATTTTTTTTTCTTATCTCAGTGCCTGTCTTTGTCTGTTTGTATGTCAGAATCCATATATTTATATGTATTTTTCTCTCTCTCACTTCTTCTGCTTATGTGTCTGGGCGAGTGTTTGCCTATCTCAATGCCAGTCATTGTTGGTTTGCATGTCAGAATCCATATATTTATATGTGTTTTTATCTCTCCCACTTCCTTTGCTTATGTGTCTGGGTGAAAGTTTGCTTCTCCCAGTGCCTATCTTTGTCAATTTGTATGTCAGAATCTATATATTTATGTGTTTTTGACTCTCTCACTCTCTTTGCTTATGTGTCTGGGCGGGGTGTTTGCCTTTATCAATGCCTGTCATTATTGCTTTGTATGTCTGAATCTATATATTTACATGTGTTTTTTTTGTCTCTCTCACTCTCTGGGCCTATGTGTTTGGGCGGGTGTTTGCTTATCTCAGTGCCTGTCTTTGTCGATTTGTATGTCAGAATCCATATATTTATATGTATTTTTGTCTCTCTCACTTCCTCTGCTTATGTGTCTGGGCGGGTGTTTGCCTAGTGTGTCTGGGCAGGTGTTTTTGCAGGTGTTTTATTCCAATGCATGTTTTTTTCGGTTTTTGTGTCTGAATCTACGTATTTGTATGTGTTTTTGTCTCTCTCACTCTTTTGCCTGTGTGTCTGGGCAAGTGTTTGCTTATTCCAATGCATGTCTTTTTCGGTTTTTTGTGTCTGAATCTATGTATTTGTATGGGTTTTTGTCTCTCTCACTCTTTTTGCCTGTGTGTCTGGGCGGGAGTTTGCTTATTTCAATGCATGCCTTTCTCGGTTTTTGTGTCTGAATCTACGTATTAGTATGTGTTTTTGTCTCTCTCACTGTTTTTTGCCTGTGTTTCTGGGCGGGTGTTTGCTTATTCCAATGCATGTCTTTCACGGTTTGTGCGTCTGAATCTATGTATTTGTATGTGTTTTTGTCTCTCTCACTGTTTCTTGTCTGTGTGTCTGGGCGGGTGTTTGCTTATTCCAGTTTTTGTGTCTCTCTCACTCTTTATGCCTGTGTGTCTGGGCGGGTGTTTGCTTATTCCATTGCATGTCTTTCACTGTTTGTGTGTCTGAATCTACGTATGTGTATGTGTTTTTGTCTCTCTCTCACTCTTTATGCCTGTGTGTTTGGGCGGGTGTTTGCTTATTTCAATGCATGCCTTTCTCGGTTTTTTGTGTCTGAATCTAGATATTTGTATGTGTTTTTGTCTCTCTCACTCTTTTTGCCTGTGTGTCTGGGCGAGTGTTTGCTTATTCCAGTTTTTGTCTCTCTCACTCTTTATGCCTGTGTGTCTGGGCGGGTGTTTGCCTATTCCAATGCATGTCTTTCTCGGTTTTTGTGTCTGAATCTACGTATTTGTATGTGTTTTTTGTCTCTCTCTCACTCTTTATGCCTGTGTGTCTGGACGGGTGTTTGCTTATTCCAATGTATGTCTTTCTCGGTTTGTGCGTCTGAATCTACGTATTTGTATGTGTTTTTGTCTCTCTCTCACTCTTTATGCCTGTGTGTCTGGGCGGGTGTTTGCTTATTCCAATGCATGTCTTTCTCAGTTTTTGCGTCTGAATCTACATATTTGTATGTGTTTTTGTCTCTCTCACTCTTTTTGCTTGTGTGTCTGGGCAGGTGTTGGCTTATTCCAATGCATGTCTTTTTCGGTTTTTGCGCCTGAATCTACGTATTTGTATGTGTTTTTGTATTTCTCACTGTTTTTTACCTGTGTTTCTGGGTGGGTGTTTGCTTATTTCATTGCATGTCTTTCTCGGTTTGCGTGTCTGAATCTCCGTATTTGCATGTGTTTTGTCTCTCTCACTCTTTTGGCCTGTGTGTCTGGGTGGGTGATTGCTTATTCCAATGCATGTCTTTCTCGGTTTGTGTGTGTGAATCTACGTATCCGTATGTGTTTTTGTCATTCTCACTCTTTTTGCCTGTGTGTCTGGGCGGATGTTTGCGTATTCAAACGCATGTCTTTCTTGGTTTGTGTGTCTGAATCTAGATATTTGTATGTGTTTTTGTCTCTCTCACTCTTTTTGCCTGTGTGTCTGGGCGAGTGTTTGCTTATTCCAGTTTTTGTCTCTCTCACACTTTATGCCTGTGTGTCTGGGCGGGTGTTTGCTTATTCCAATGCATGTCTTTGTCGGTTTTTGCGTCTGAATCTACATATTTGTATGTGTTTTTGTCTCTCTCTCACTCTTTTTGCTTGTGTGTCTGGGCAGGTGTTTGCTTATTCCAATGCTTGTCTTTTTCGGTTTTTGCGTTGAATCTGCGTATTTGAGAGTGTTTTTGTCTCTCTCACTCTTTTTGCCTGTGTGTGTGGGTGGGTGTTGCTTATTTCATTGCATTTCTTTCTCGGTTTGCGTGTCTGAATATCCGTATTTGTATTTTTTTTGTCTTTCTCACTCTTTTGGCCTGGGTGTCTGGGCGGATGTTTGCTTATTCCAATGCATGTCTTTCTCGGTTTGTGTGTTTGAATCTACGTATTCGTATGTGTTTTAGTTGCTCTCACTCTTTTTGCCTGTGTGTCTGGGCGGATGTTTGCGTATTCCAATGCGTGTCTTTCTCGGTTTGTGTGTCTGAATCTAGATATTTCTATGTGTTTTTTGTCTCTCTCACTCTTTTTGCCTGTGTGTCTGGGCAGGTGTTTGGGCCAGGTGTTTGCTTATTCCAGTTTTTGTCTCTCTCACTCTTTATGCCTTTGTGTCTGGGCGGGTGTATGCTTATTCAGATGCATGTCTTTCTCGGTTTGTGTGTCTGAATCTACGTATTTATATGTGTTTTGTCTCTCTCTCACTCTTTATGCCTGTGTCTGGGCGGGTGTTTGCTTATTCAGATGCATGTCTTTCTCGGTTTTTGCGTCTGAATCTACATATTTGTATGTGTTTTTGTCTCTCTCACTCTTTTTGCTTGTGTGTCTGGGCAGGTGTTTGCTTATTCCAATGCATGTCTTTTTCGGTTTTTTGCGTCTGAATCTACGTATTTGTATGTGTTTTTGTATTTCTCACTCTTTTTACCTGTGTTTCTGGGTGGGTGTTTGCTTATTTCATTGCATGCCTTTCTCGGTTTGCGTGTCTGAATCTCCGTATTTGCATGTGTTTTGTCTCTCTCACTCTTTTGGCCTGTGTGTCTGGGTGGGTGATTGCTTATTCCAATGAATGTCTTTCTCGGTTTGTGTGTGTGAATCTACGTATCCGTATGTGTTTTTGTCATTCTCACTCTTTTTGCCTGTGTGTCTGGGCGGATGTTTGCGTATTCAAACGCATGTCTTTCTCGGTTTTTGTGTCTGAATCTAGATATTTGTATGTGTTTTTGTCTCTCTCACTCTTTTTGCCTGTGTGTCTGGGCAAGTGTTTGCTTATTCCAGTTTTTGTCTCTCTCACTCTTTATGCCTGTGTGTCTGGGCGGGTGTTTGCTTATTCCAATGCATGTCTTTCTTGGTTTTTGTGTCTGAATCTACGTATTTGTATGTGTTTTTGTCTCTCTCTCACTCTTTATGCTGTGTGTGTTTGGGCGGGTGTTTGCTTATTCCAATGCATGTCTTTGTCGGTTTTTGCGTCTGAATCTACATATTTGTATGTGTTTTTGTCTCTCTCACTCTTTTTGCTTGTGTGTCTGGGCAGGTGTTTGCTTATTCCAATGCATGTCTTTTTCGGTTTTTGCGTTGAATCTGCGTATTTGAGAGTGTTTTTGTCTCTCTCACTCTTTTTGCCTGTGTGTCTGGGTGGGTGTTTGCTTATTTCATTGCATGTCTTTCTCGGTTTGCGTGTCTGAATCTCCGTATTTGTATTTTTTTTGTCTCTCTCACTCTTTTGGCCTGGGTGTCTGGGCGGATGTTTGCTTATTCCAATGCATGTCTTTCTCGGTTTGTTTGTGTGAATCTACGTATTCGTATGTGTTTTAGTCGCTCTCACTCTTTTTGCCTGTGTGTCTGGGCGGATGTTTGCGTATTCCAATGCATGTCTTTCTCGGTTTGTGTGTCTGAATCTAGATATTTGTATGTGTTTTTGTCTCTCTCACTCTTTTTGCCTGTGTGTCTGGGCAGGTGTTTGCTTATTCCAGTTTTTGTCTCTCTCACTCTTTATGCCTTTGTGTCTGGGCGGGGTGTTTGCTTTCCAATGCATGTCTTTCTCGGTTTGTGTGTCTGAATCTACGTATTTGTATGTGTTTTGTCTCTCTCTCACTCTTTATGCCTGTGTCCGGGCGGGTGTTTGCTTATTCAGATGCATGTCTTTCTCGGTTTTTGCGTCTGAATCTACATATTTTTATGTGTTTTTGTCTCTCTCACTCTTTTTGCTTGTGTGTCTGGGCAGGTGTTTGCTTATTCCAATGCATATCTTTTTCGGTTTTTGCGTCTGAATCTACGTATTTGTAATTGTTTTTGTCTCTCTCACTCTTTTTGCCTGTGTGTCTGGGTGGGTGTTTGCTTATTTCATTGCATGTTTTTCTCGGTTTGCGTGTCTGAATCTCCGTATTTGTATGTGTTTTTGTCTCTCTCACTCTTTTGGCCTGTGTGTCTGGGCGTGTGTTTGCTTATTCCAATGCATGTCTTTCTCGGTTTGTGTGAATGAATCTACGTCTTCGTATGTGTTTTAGCCGCTCTCACTCTTTTTGCCTTTGTGTCTGGGCGGATGCTTGCGTATTCCAATGCATGTCCTTCTCGGTTTGTGTGTCTGAATCTACGTATTTGTTTGTGTTTTTGTTTCTCTCACTCTTTTGCCTGTGTGTCTGGGTGGGTGTTTGCTTATTCCAATGCATGTCTTTCTCGTTTTGTGTGTGTGAATCTACGTATTCGTATGTGTTTTTTGTCGCTCTCACTCTTTTGCCTGTGTTTCTGGGTGGATGTTTGCGTATTCCAATTCACGGGTTTCTTGGTTTGTGTGTCTGAATCTACGTATTTGTATGTGTTTTTGTCTCTCTCTCACTCTTTATGCCTGTGTGTCTGGGCGGGTGTTTGCTTATTCAAATGCATGTCTTTCTCGGTTTTTGCGTCTGAATCTACGTATTTGTAATTGTTTTTGTCTCTCTCACTCTTTTTGCCTGTGTGTCTGGGCGGGTGTTTGCTTATTCCAATGCATGTCTTTCTCGGTTTGTGTGTGTGAATCTACGTATTCGTATGTGTTTTTGTCGCTCTCACTCTTTTTGCCTGTGTGTCTGGGTGGATGTTTGCGTATTCCAATTCATGGGTTTCTTGGTTTGTGTGTCTGAATCTACGTATTTGTATGTGTTTTTGTCTCTCTCTCACTCTTTATGCCTGTGTGTCTGGGCGGGTGTTTGCTTATTCCAATGCATGTCTTTCTCGGTTTTTGCGTCTGAATCTACGTATTTGTAATTGTTTTTGTCTCTCTCACTCTTTTTGCCTGTGTGTCTGGGCGGGTGTTTGCTTATTCCAATGCATGTCTTTCTCGGTTTGTGTGTGTGAATCTACGTATTCGTATGTGTTTTTGTCTCTCTCACTCTTTTTGCTTGTGTGTCTGGGCAGGTGTTTGCTTATTCCAATGCTTGTCTTTCTCAGTTTTTGTGACTGAATCTACGAGATTTGTATGTGTTTTTGTCTCTCTCACTTTTTTTCCTGTGTGTCTGGACGGGTGTTTGCTTATTCCAATGCATGTCCTTCTTGGTTTTGTGTCTGAATCTACGTTTTGTATATGTGTTTTTTGTCTCTCACTCTTTTAGCCCGTGTGTCTGGGTGGGTATTTGCTTATTCCAATGCATGTCTTTCTTGGTGTGTGTGTTTGAATCTACTTTTTTTGTATGTGTCTTTGTCTCTCTCACTCTTTTGCCTGTCTGTCTGGGCAGGTGTTTGCTTATTCCAATACATGTCTTTCTCGGTTTTTGCGTCTGAATCTACTTTTTTGTATGTGTCTTTGTCTCTCTCACTCTTTTTGCCTGTGTGTCTGGACGGGTGTTTGTTTATTCCAATGCATGTCTTTCTCGGTTTGTGTGTCTGAATCTACGTATTTGTATGTGTTTTTGTCTCTCTCACTCGTTTTGATTGTGTGTCAGGGTGGATGTTTGCTTATTCCAATGCATGTCCTTCTTGGTTTGTGTGTCCAAATCTACGTATTTGTATGTGTTTTTGTCTCTCACACTCTTTTTGTCTGTTGTCTGGGCGGGAGTTTGCTTATTCCAATGCATGGGTTTCTCGGTTTGTGTGTCTGAATCAACGTATTTGTATGTGTTTTTGTCCCTCTCACTATTTTTTGCCTGTCTGTCTGTGCAGGTGTTTGCTTATTCCAATACATGTCTTTCTCGGTTTTTGCGTCTGAATCCACGTATTTGTATGTGTCTTTGTCTCTCTCACTCTTTTTGCCTGTGTGTCTGGGCGAGTCTTTGCTTATTCCAATGCATGTCTTTCTTGGTTTGTGTGTCTGAATCTACGTATTTGTATGTGTTTTTGTCTCTCTCACTCGTTTTGCCTGTGTGTCTAGGTGGATGTTTGCGTATTCCAATGCATGTCTTTCTCGGTTTGTGTGTCTGATTCTACATATTTCTATGTGTTTTTTTTGTCGCTCTCACTCTTTTTGTCTGTGTTTCTGGGCGCTTGTTTGTTTATTCCAATGCTTGTCTTTCTCAGTTTGTACGACTGAATCTACGTATTTGTATGTGCTTTTTTGTCTCTCTCACTCTTTTTGTCTGTTGTCAAGGCGGGTGTTTGCTTATTCCAATGCATGTCTTTCTCAGTTTGTGTGTCTGAATCTACATATTTGTATGTGTTTTTGTCTCTCTCACTATTTTTTGCCTGTCTGTCTGAGTAGGCGTTTGCTTATTCCAATACATGTCTTTCTCGGTTTGCATGACTGAATCAACGTCTTTGTATGTTTTTTTTTCTCTCTCACTCTTTTTGCCTGTGTGTCTGGGCGGGTTTTTGCTTATTCCAATGCATGTCTTTCTCGGTTTGTGTGTCTAAATCTACGTATTTGTGTGTGTTTTTTGTCTCTCTCATTTTTCCTGTGTGTCTGGGCGGGTGTTTGCTTATTCCAATGTATGTCTTTCTCGGTTTGTGTGTCTGAATCTACGTATTTGTATGTGTTTTTATCTCTCTCACTCTTTTTGCCTGTGTGTCCGGGTGGATAATTGCGTCGGTTTCTCGGTTTGTGTGTCTAAATCTACGTATTCGTATGTGTTTTAGTCGCTCTCACTCTTTTTGCCTTTGTGTCTGGGCGGATGCTTGCGTATTCCAATGCATGTCCTTCTCGGTTTGTGTGTCTTAATCTACGTATTTGTTTGTGTTTTTGTCTCTCTCACTCTTTTGCCTGTGTGTCTGGGCGGGTGTTTGCTTATTCCAATGCATGTCTTTCTCGTTTTTGTGTGTGTGAATCTACGTATTCGTATGTGTTTTTGTCGCTCTCACTCTTTTTGCCTGTGTGTCTCGGGGTGGATGTTTGCGTATTCCAATTCATGGGTTTCTTGGTTTGTGTGTCTGAATCTACGTATTTGTATGTGTTTTGTCTCTCTCTCACTCTTTATGCCTGTGTGTCTGAGCGGGTGTTTGCTTATTCCAATGCATGTCTTTCTTGGTTTGTGTGTCTGAATCTACGTATTTGTATGTGTTTTTGTCTCTCTTACTCTTTTTGCCTGTGTTTCTTGCGGGTGTTCGCTTATTCTAAGTAAATGCGAATTTTTTATGTTTTAAGTATGTTTCATCTCATTCTATGAGACATAAAAAAAAGTTGAAAAAAAATACCATGTTAAAAAATCAAAAAATCCAAGGAAAAAAAAGTAGAATAATTTCAGTATATAAAAAATTCAGTCCAAAAAAAAAAAAAAAAAAACAAAAAAAAAAAAAAAAAAAAAAAAAAAAAAAAAAAAAAAAACTTTCAGACTAGTACGATGCGATATTTTGTTTTCTGTCAATGCACAGAAAGGATTCATTTGACCATGGTTACGAAATGTTTATAGATTTGCTGGTCTTTAAAAAGACCTTTGTATAGTCATGGGGGGGGGGGGGGTGATGGGTGTTATAACAATTCATCATCTTTCATCATCTACTTGGTGTGATCCCAATCTATATCACGGATTTTGTTGTTCTTCTTCTTCCTGGGATATCTTATACATATACTCCGAGAAGGAGTATTTATCGGCACCCATCTGCTAAAAAATCGAACCTTGTCTTCTGGGTTGGGTATTTTACCCGGAAATACCTCACAACTAAAATCTTCCAAGTTGAATATTGGTATATCATATTTACATTTGTCGATTAAAAGTTTATCACTGGGTACATTCCATTTCCTGTATAGTGCTGTTACACCCAAAAAACTACGTATTTCTCTAACTTCCTTCTGTACCATGGAAAGATCCTTCCCTCCATCATAGAATGGGGGTATCACTCTATCATATAAACCTAGTTTTTTTTATAACGTATAATATATTGCGCCACATGTCTCTATTGTAAGCATACATATTGTAGTTGATATACCAATGATAGCAAAAATACTTCTCTACGATCTGTAGTAAGCAATAAAAACACACATTCAAAAATCACCCCACAAGATGACTTCTTCAAGCCAATGAATTCACAATCGAAAACACCGTACATCCTTGAAGTTAGCTTTTCAAACTGTACAAAATTGTAATGAGAAGCAATTTATATCCATACTCAAGGCCAAAGAAATATGTTTGTTCAACTCATGGGTGCCCTAGGGGATGACCTAGATAAAGTTCATTCAACTTGATACGCTTCAGTGGTTCCTATGGCCTCTATAGAAATGGAACCTCAATAGAGAATGACCTAGATAAAGTTCATTCAACTTGATACGCTTCAGTGATTCCTATGGCCTCTATAGAAATGGAACCTCAATAGAGAATGACCTAGATAAAGTTCATTCAACTTGATACGCTTCAGTGGTTCCTATGGCCTCTATAGAAATGGAACTTCAATAGAGAACGACATAGATAAAGTTCATTCAACTTGATACGCTTCAGTGGTTCCTATACGTCCCCGCAAATCCATTTGGCATTGGGAGAGGATACTAACTCTCTTTAAAAGGTGTTAGAGAGCCAGAGGGATGACCTAGATAAAGTTCATTCAACCTGATACGCTTCAGTGGTTCCTAGTGCTGCTATAGAAGTATAATAGAGAATGACCTTGATAAAGTTCATTCAACCTCAAGAGTGCCCTTGGGATGACCTAGATAAAGTTAATTCAACCTGATACGCTTCAGTGATTCCTATTGCTGCCATAGAAGTATAATAGAGAATGACCTTGATAAAGTTCATTCAACCTCAAGAGTACCCTAGGGGATGACCTAGATAAAGTTCATTCAACTCGATACGCTTTAGTTGTTCCTATGGCCTCAACCAAAATGGAACCTCAATAGACAATGACCTAGATAAAGTTCGTTCAACCTCAAGAGTGCCCTAGGGGGTGAAATAGATAAAGTTCATTCAACTTGATACGCTTCAGTTGTTCCTATGGTCTCAACCAAAATGGAACCTCAAATAAAGTTCGTTTGATCTCAAGAGTGCCCTAGGGGATGACCTAGATAAAGTTCATTCATCTTGATACGCTTCAGTGCTTCCTATGGCCGTACGCAAAATAGAACATAGATATCTACTTGTGTTTGGGGAAATTTTGGGCGTGAAAGGGAGATTAGCTGCCTCCAATTACTATCGACTATTCAAAAAGGGCACTAGCCATTTCAATTTCCAATCTAATAAGCCCTTTTTGAAGTTTATACGACAATGCTTCCTATAAAAATCTTATATGCTCCCAGGTCATAACTTACAACCCTTAAAGACCATAACTTGAAAGGGCATAACTTGTCATCCTTAAAGACCTAATTACCAAAACTTTCAACTACGTTGAACAAAAGGATTATCTAAAAATTTTGATTGGATGTGTTTGGGGAAAAGGTGGACGTGAGAGGAGGGTTAGCTGTCCTTCAATCACTTTCCACTATTACAAGGGACACTAGCCCTTGGAGTTTCCAATCAAATGTGCGCATTTTCAAGTTTCTACGACAAAGCTTTCAATAAAACCTTATATACCCCCAGGGCGTAGCTTGTAACCCCTGGCCTGAGGGTTCTGAGGGGAGGGGTTTTCATCCTCAAAGACCTAATTTCCAGAACTTACAACTACGTTGAACAAAATGGCTATCTCAAAATTTTTATTGGATGTGTTTGGATAAATGGTGGGCATGAAAGAGGGGTTTAGTTGCCCTCCAATCACGTTCGAATATTAAAAAAGGCACTAGCCCTTTGAATTTCCAATCGAATGAGCCCTTTTTTTCAAAATTCTATGACAAAGCTTTCAATGAAAAACCTTATATGCCACCAGGGCATACATGTTTGAGCTTCAATCTTGCTGGTTTGAAACTTGACCAATTATTTGGAAAAAAATACTAAATGAGCAATATTTATTTACTATCACTGACTAAAGAGAAATCCTTCGTAATAAACCTTCCTTGGTATGAAATTTTTGTCGCATTCATGAGGCTATCTATGATTGTATTAATAAACTTGCAACAGCTAGGATCTAACCTCAGTCCTGAATTATTTTTTCCAGACGTGGCAGTATCCGCTTTGCTGTTAAAAGGTATTTAATTTGAATATTCAAAATGCAAATAATGAGAGATAAGTAGCTCGTCTGTGAGAGAAAATGACATCATAGCCCAGATAAGTAACTGTCAGTGCAAACATTATGTCACTCTTTATATTTATTTTATATTAGTTGCTCTTCAATCACTTTTGACTATTAAAAAGGGCTTTACCCGTTTCAATTTCAAATCGAATGAGCCCTTTTTGAAGTTGCTACGACAACTCTTTCTATAAAAATTTCATATGCCCCAGGGCATAACTTACAACCCTTGCCCTGAGGGCTTTGGGGGGGGGGGGGTTGTCATACACAAAGACATAATTTCCGGAACTTTCAACTACGTTGAAGAAAATGGCTTTCTCAAAATTTTGATTGTATGTGTTTAGGGAAATTGTGGGCGTGAAAGGGGAATAGTTGCCCTCCAATTACTATCGACTATTCAAAAGGGCACTAGCCATTTCAATTTCCAATCTAAAAAGCCCTTTTTTTGAAGTTTCTACGACAATGCTTCCTAAAAAAATCTTATATGCCCCCAGGGCATAACTTACAACCCTTAAAGACCATAACTTGAAAGGGCATAACTTGTCATCCTTAAAGATCTAATTTCCAGAGCTTTCAACTACGTTGAACAAAATGACTATCCAAAAATTTTGATTGGATATGTTTGGGGAAAAGTTGGGAGTGAGAGGAGGGTTAGCTATCCTCCAATCACTTTCGACTATTAAAAAGGACACTAGCACTTTGAGTTTCCAATCGAATGCGCGCATTTTCAAGTTTCTACGACAAAGTTTTTAATAAAAACCTTATGTGCCCCCAGGGCGTAACTTGTAACCCTTGCCCTGCGGGCTCTGAGGGGGAGGGGTTGTCATCCTCAAAGACCTAATTTCCAGAACTTACAACTACGTTGAACAAAATGGCTATCTCAAAATTTTTTGGATGTGTTTTGGATAAATGGTCGGTGTGAAAGGGGGGTTAGTTTCCCTCCAATCACTTTCGACTATTAAAAAACGGCACTAGCCCTTTGAATTTGCAATCGAAATGAGCCCTTTTTCAAACTTCTACGACAAAGCTTTCAATGAAAACCTTATATGCCCCCAGGGCATGCATGTTTGAGCTTCAATCTTGCTGGTCGAAATTTGACCAATTATTTAGAAAAAATACTAAATGAGCAATATTTATTTACCATCACTGACTAAAGATAAATCCTTCGTAATAAACCTTCCTCGGTATGAAATTTTGGGTATTCATGAGGCTATCTATGATTGTATTAATAAACTTGCAGCAGCTAGGATCTAACCTCGGTCCCGAATTATTTTTCCAGACGTGGCACTATCCGCTTTGCTGTTACAAGGTATTTAATTTGGGTATTCAAAATATATATGATAAGAGATAAGTAGCTCGTCTGTGAGAGAAAATGACATCATAGCCCAGATAAGTAACTGTCAGTGCAAACATTATGTCGCTCTTTATATTTATTATCACGGACTGTGTGCTTTGATGTATCTATTGGTTTTTGTTATTTAGAGTTTAGGTTACTATTGAGACAAGTTGTTATTACTATGGAGTTCATTACCATGAACTGTTTGATTGCTTCAAAATTCAAGTATCTTTGAAAAGACTGCAGTATGAAAATATATAAGAAAGATGGTTTTTTTGACAAAATCGATTCTACTTGAAAAATTATTTTATTTTTGATTACAAAAGTGACTAGATGTAGCAATTTCCTTTAAAATGAGCCATTATACAGTTCTCTCTGATTTTTTCAGTGCCCATCTAGCTGAGGGTTAAAATCAAGCGGAAAGAAAAAAAGTATGCCGTATGTGGAGAATATCGTCTTTAAAGTAAAGGTTCAAGCCAATATATTTTCTTTGTTATTCAAGCCAAGGGACGGTAAGTTTGCTATATAGAAGTTTTGGACAAGGTGCTTCTAATAGTGTACTTTTCGTTTTGATCCGAATATTTTTTCAGGAGTTAGGGGTTACATTTGTTTTTACTATGGGGCGTTATCGTCTCTTACTAGGTGGCTAGCTACCACTGCAACCCGGATACTATGGACTAAAATTCGTTCTATAATGTAATTCCTTTCAAATTAGCCATTAAAAAGCTCTCTAAGATTTTACAGTGCCCCGCCAGCTGCACTGAAAAAAAAGGAAAAAAACAAACATGCTGTCGATGCGGAATATCGTGATTTTAGCCATATTTCTTGATTTACCAATATATTTGGTATAAAGTACCAATGGTATATTATACCAATTGGTATATTAAACCAATATATTTTCCTTATTTTTGAAGCCAAGGAACAGTTTGTTTCCTATATAGTGACATTGGACAATGCGGCTTTAATAGTAAACTTGGTTTTTTGGATCCGATTCTAGTTTTAGGAGCTATGGACTATATCATTTTTACTATGTGGCGTGATCGTCTCTTACTAGAAAAAAATGGAAAGAAAAAACATAACTTATGCGGAGAATATCGTGGTTTAAGCAACTTCACTAGATTTTCAAGTCAACATATTTTCCCTGTTGTTCAGGCCTTTGATGATAAGTTTTCTATATAGATGCTTTGGACAAGGTGGTTCTAATAATGTACTTCTTGTTTTGATCTGACTCCATTTTTAGGAGTTATGGGTTACTTTAGTTTTTACTACGGGGCGTGGTTGTCTCTTACTAGGTTGCTAGCTCCGCTGCAACCCAAGCCAAGGGACACAAAGTTTCCTATAGAAGGATTTTGGACAAGGCGGTTCTAATGGTGTACTTTTTCTTGTGATCTGACTCTTTTCTTAGGAATTATGGATTTTTATATTTCTTAACATTGGACGTAATTGTCTCTTACTAGGTTGCTAGCTACCGCTGTAACCCGGATTAAAACAGGAAAAAGCCTATGGCTTTTTCTTAATTGGAATAGTAAGAGATGACCTGGCTACAACCTATGATTATGACATCATTGGACAATCTTAACATGATTCCTTATGTAATTGCTTCAAAAATCAAATATCACTGAAATGATTGCAGTACGAAAAGACATGAAAATTGTTGTTGTTTTTTGTAAAAAGTGATTCTATTTTTATGTTATTTTTTTATTAAAAAAGGCACTAGAACTTCAAATTTCCGTTCGAATGAGCCCTCTTGCGACATTCTTGAACCACTGGGTCGATATGATCACCCCTGGGGAAAAAAAACAACAAATAAAACACACACCCGTGATATTTCTTCTGGCAAAAAAAAATATAAATTCCACAATTTTGCAGATAGGAGCTTGAAACCTCTATTGTAAGTTTTCTGATGCGTTGAGTGCTCAGGCTTTTAATTTTTGGAGGATAAAACTAAACTTGACGAAACTTATAAATTTAAAATCAGCATTAAAGTCCGATTCTTTTGATGTATCTATTGGTATCAAAATCCCGTTTTTTAGAGTTTCGGTTACTATTAAGACGAGTCGCTCTTACTATACAGTTCGTTACCACGAACTGTTTAATGAAATAGAAAGAGACGAACCTCAAACATTCAAGTAGCTAACTAGTTCCAATGTATGCACTGGTTTGTTATTCCAATAATCGTCGTTTAATGTAATGAGGAGAATATCGTGGTTTCAGCCACCTTTCTTTTTATCAAGCCAATATATTTTCCCCTGTTGTTCAAGCTAAGTGATTATAAGTTTTCTATATTGAGGTTTGCTAGCTACTGCTGCAACCCGGATCTCTTACTAGGTTGCTAGCTACCGCTGCAGCCCGAATCGCTAGTTACCGCTAAAACCGGTTTCGGTTACTATTGAGACATGTCGCTCTTACTCATACTAGATGACAAACACCATTTATGATGAGCTATATCGGTTCTTTTTGTAAGTTCATCAAGCTTATACATGAAAATGCAGTTTTTTTGACAAAACAGATTCTACTTCAAAAACTCTTTTATTTTTAATTACAAAAGTGATTAGATGTAGCAATTTCCTTTAAAATGAGCCATTATACAGCTCTCTATGATTTTCCAGAGCCCAGCTAGCTGAAGAGGAAAATCAAACAGAAAGAAAAAAGACGGCGTATGTGGAGAATATCGTGGTTAAAGTCAATTTTCTTGATTTTCAAGCCAATATATTTTCCTTGTTATTAAAGCCAATGGACGGTAAGTTTGCTATATAGAGGTTTCGGACAAGGCGGTTCCCATAGTGTACTTCTTGTTTTGATCTGAATCTTTTTTCAGGAGTTACGGTTTACTTTAGCTAGAATTTTGTGTTGAAATGCTAGATAAACTCGAAGAAGACGATTTCGATGATCGGCTAGTCTTTAGTGATGAATCCACGTTTCACACGAGTGGCAAAGTTAATAAACATAATGTTCGCATTTGGGGCGAAGAAAATCCTCAAGACACAGTTGAACACGAGAGGGACTCACCAAAAGTTAATGTGTTTTGTGCAATATCCAAGAAAAAAGTTTATGGGCCATTTTTCTTCGAAGGAAATGTGAACGGAGATGTTTTATAAACTGTACGCTTTTTCCTGCTTTCTTATCTAAAGATGTGTTGAATCTACCTCTGTAGAATGATTCCTCTTAATACTTCAGTTACTATGGGCTACAGTTCATTCTTTAATGTAATTAAGGATATATAAACATAATTTGTACTTTCCTGAAAACAAAATAAATTTTCAGTGTTTTCACATTTTCGACTTTAACAAATTATTAACTTCAAGGAATAAAATATCAGTAAATATATATTAAACTGCCAATCCACATTCATTTTTTTTCAGTAGAGAGCAAATTATGTTTTAGTCTTCAGAAGGCATAAGGAGCTCGTTTTGAATTTGAACCGGTTATTTATTGTAATTTTTGTTCCTTTTAGGTTTCATGGTGATTTGTGGTATTTTATGTTCGGAAAATTATTTAACTTCATTTATACTCATTTTTGGTTTAATGGACCTCTTTATTATTCTTTGAAAAACTTATTTTATGGAAAAAGTTTTTAAAGTTAATTTCTGTTCGTTCTTTACTGGAACTACCGCTGCAACCCGGATTCCCTCCTTTACTGATAGATACCAAAATCCTTACTGTATTACAAACAGGAAAAAGCCTATGGCTTTTTATTAAATGGAATAGTAAGAGACGACCTGGATACAACCTACGATTATGACATTGTTCGTATGGCTAGAAAATCTCTAACTCTCTCCTTGGAGGTAGCAAACCCCTGTCAATATAATAATGACGGTATCTCGTAACCCTATTCCTACCCTGCCTGGGTTACGGAAACTAGTACACATTTTGTAGAAAATACCTTACTTGTATTCTTCCAAACGGTCACAATAATAGTACAAAAATATGTTCCCCGAACGGGGTCTAAACGCAGACTAAATCAAAAATAATAATAATAGGTACAGCAACTGTTCATAAAGGTGGACCTTCACTTGGCCCAGCCAATCACCTCAAACCCCATTCAAAACCAATTCTACCTTCCCAGCCCTATTATTCAATGACTCAAACCAGGAAGTACAAAAATAGAATTTACTTCAAAGCCTACTTATTGCAACACAACTATAACTTAGCAACGAGACTTTTAAATTGTCATTGCAAATTATACTATAGGTAAATCTAAGCAATTGTAATCAGAACGAAAACAGGTTATTTATCTGAAAGGAAAAGAAACAGGGGTGGAACCCCAACACCTCCCCCGTAGGATAAATGACCGCCCACTTCTATCAAGCCATTAGTCACATCCACTAAACGTATATAGCCTTTCTTTCCACGCTCCAGAAGTTCAAAGGCAGCTTCCAAATGTTTTCTTTGATGGCAAGAAGTGAAACAGACATTTTACCAACAATGAAATCCTTAAAGGTTATATAACCTTTACAGTTCTGATCATAGACTTTAAATATTTGCATAGGGTAAGGGCTATTGACAGGTATTTCCAAGTAAGAAGCCAAATCTTCTTGCCTAATAGCCCCCCTTTCTTTATCTGCAATCTTGGCGAAGCTTTCTATGTCTGTTTCCAGGTCTTTTTTTTTATCTAATCTATGTTTAGATTTTAAATTGGCCAGTCCTATCAAGCCCACTTCACTTGGCAATCCTAATTTGGTCGCTTTTAACATAAGTTGACAATCTTCAAACGAATAATTGACGACTGGCACTTCAAGGCATTTGGCCATTTCAAGACGTACATTTTCACCGAAAACTTTCGGATCTCTTTTCTCTTCATCTGAAGGCACATATGGAGGAAGAAATTCAATTTCAACGTAAGTAACAAACTGGTTCATAGTGTACCACAAAATTTTCATCGCTCCAGGTCCATCCCAGGTCCAAGATAAAGCGTCGAGCCTATTAGGATACCTAATACACACAGGTTGAACAGCAACTCCAGGATAAAACGCACCAGGTTTAAAAGTGATTAGTACTTTTCCATTTGTACAAGTTCCCTCAGGAAATATCAAAATCTGTTGCTCGGGTTCTTCAGATGTTGCTTGACGCACCACCTCTCTAATTGGGTTTGATCGAGAGTTAGGATCGTCTCTTTCAACATATATAAGCAGAGTGCTAACTATATACTTCTATGGCATTATGTTCCTTCCTATGCTATCCTATGGCATTATGTTCCTTCCTATGCTATTCTAGGAGTTTATGTTCCTTCCTATGCTATTCTAGGAGTTTATGTTCCTTTCCAAGCAAATTTAACAAACAGTTTTGGAAGTATAATTGTGATTGTATAACGCAACCAGACTGGTTTTTGAGACACTTTCATCATAACATGTTTTCTTTTTTTAAACCAGAAATTAAAAATTATCAAATTGCGTATTTAGGAATGATTTTGTAGGAAAAGCTGTCTATCACCAATGTATTATCCAGTGTTCCATTTCTTTGAAGTATGTGCTATCAGACTGGTTTCTGATTTTTTTTGGACAATTGCCTTTAGTCAAGACTAGTTTGTTAGGAATGTGTCACTATATAGAATTTGCGAATTGGATCGTATGAAGGTGGAGAAAAAAAAAGGGATATAGTATTTGCGAATTGAACTATACGAACCATATTAGTTGAATAATAGGGGAAAAAACAGAGCTAGATAGCATTTGCGAATTGGACACTATGAACGATATTAATTAATGTTTGAATAATAGGAGCATGAATGATTCTAATAAGTGATTGGATCGTATGAAGATGGAGAAAAAAGGGTAAACTGACTGGCAGTTAAGGCAACCCCGAGGAGCATGTTAACTCATAGCTTATTTATTATAAATTTTGAACAATATCAATCTATGGAAATGGTTAACGATGATAAAATGGTCTTATGACTTGACCTAGCTTTACTTCTTCGATGTGTTCTGTATAATACACAAGTGGCGTTTGAACAGTGTTATCAATTTAAAATAGAGTTTAACGTTATAGTATACTAAAAATTTGATACTAAGAGAGATGTAGATGGCAAGCAAAGAATTTTAATAATGGATAGCTTTACTTCTTCGATGTGTTCTGCATAATACACAAGCGGGGTTTGAACAGTGTTGTCAGTTTAAAATAGAGTCTAACGTTATAGTATACTAAAAAGTTGATACTAAGAGAGAAGTAGATGGCAAGAAAAGAATTTAATTTAATAATTTAATAACCTTAGAAATCCTTGCAAATCAAGTAGTAAGGTGTATGTGAGTAAAAACCATCAAGGATCATAAGCACCAACGACCCTAACCACCAGAGACCTCAACCCCCAAAGGTCCCCTATCCTCAAACTCGAAGGGACCCCTCCCCCCCCCCCACAACTTTTTTAGGCCCCTCCCCCCCATTTTTTATACTTTTTTTTGAAGTTTTTTAACTTTTTTTATTCTTTTTTAACATGATATATTTTTTTCCACTTTTTTTACATGTCTTCGAATGAGATGAAGCATACTTAAAACAAAAAAAAATCACATTTATTATTTTCCAAAACTCAAAATGAGAATGATATAGACATGTTAGTCATGACCTTTACTATGAGAAAAATAATGTTTGTAGTAGCACTTTTTTTATTGGACTAAATTTTTTTTATGCACTTAGAAATTATTCAACTTTTTTTTACGTATCTTAAAATGACATGAAATATGCTTATGGCTCTAAACAATTGTGCACTATGCCTGCTCAGAGACACGATGTGGCTTTCCCACTGGTACTTTATGGTGGGTTATCGACACTACCTAGTTTATTGCATGTATTAAATCAGTATTTTTACGTAGTGGAACGATAAACACACAAGCCATATCTTTAAAAAAGTGAAGATGGAGCATTTTAATAAAGTGTGTTCACATGACAATGTTATTGTAGTATTGAATGCCGACAAGGAGATGTATTTAAACTATGAAACAAGAATAAGTGGTAGCACTATTGGAAATTTATGCATGCATTGTCATGACAGTAAGGAATTAAATTTCTTTGGAGTACCGAAAAAACTCAACTCTTATGTTGGTGGATATGCGAGATTGAGATCTCCAGAGATGATTGCACTCAAAGAGAATGCCAACATAAAAATAATCGTTGATGATAGAGGACAACTCCTTGCTACTGTTGCAGGTAATACATTACCTACTGATACATCCTATCGTCAGCCTTCGGGTATTAGCATTCAAAGGAAGATCAAAAAAAGAAAGGCCTACTCTTCTACTAATACCATAAACCATATCTTGTCTACGTGTCGAAACTGTTGCCTGTGTAAAAATAATGTGATAATAGATAGTGAAATTGCCAGAAAAATAAAAAGGGCATTGGCAGAAAATATCACTATGGAATATAAAGATGAATCGATGAAAACCAAAGTACCAGTAAACGTTACTGCCATTGATCAAACAGTCAATGAACCAAATAATACCAAAGACGAAATGCATATTGAGCCTGTCGATGAAACACCAGTAAAAATTGTGTATGACTCAAAATGGAATAATGATTATTCTGCTGATTACGAACTAAGAGAAGACATTAGCTACAATATCAAGAGAGAACATGGTGAACTATTTTATGGAACAGATTCAAAATGTCCAAAGTTGATCATTGATATTAATAATGTATCATAATATATTTTTGTATTAATATTCTACATAGCATTATTTCATTAAAAAATATTATGCATTACATTGCTATGTTTTCATTATTTTTAGAGTAAACTAGCATATCAAACGTTTATAATGTCTATTAAAGCATCGGAGATGTAAGAAAAGGAATTTGCATACATCTATTGTCAGACACATGGGATAACATTGACAAAATCCAGGTATCAGAATGAATAAATTCTTTATCAACATCCGTTGTTGGATATGTCATTATGAAAAAATTGTAAGTAAGTAAGTAACAAACTCTTTCTTGAATTTACCTTAGAGTGGCGCGCCACTCTAAGCGAACCTAGATCAACCCAACTTTTTGGATATCTCTCTCACTATGACTGTGTGTCTGACCACTCTAAGTAAGGGCGGGTGTTTGCTAGTCCCAACGCTTGTCATTGTTGGGTTGTAGCGAACCTAGATCAACCCAACTTTTTGGTCTGTATTGTGTATCCAGGAGGAGAATTCAAGAAAGAGTTTGTTACTTACTTACAATTTTTTTCATAATTTCTTGAGTGAAATTGCTGTATTGTGCGTCCAGGAAGCGATTTCAAGAAAGAACTTGTATCATTTTTTTTCATAATTTCCTGAATTAAATTTCTGTATTGTGTATCCAAACGGCAAATTCAAGAAAGAGTTTGTTACTAACTTGCGATTTTTGCATAATTTCTTGAATGAAATTTACATATTGTTTACAACAGAGGTGAATTCAAGAAAGCGCAAGAAAGAGTTTGTTACTTACTTAGAATTTTGTCATAATTTCTTGAATGAAATGTCTGTATTGTGTATCCAGGAGGCAAATTCATGAAAGAATTTGTTACTTACTTACAATTTTTTTTCATAATTTCTTGAGTGAAATTGCTGTATTGTGTGTCCAGAAAGCGATTTCAAGAAAGAATTTGTTTTCATTTTTTTTTCATAATTTCCTGAATTAAATTTCTGTATTGTGTATCCGAACGGCGAATTCAAGAAAGAGTTTGTTACTTACTTGCGATTTTGTCATAATTTCTTGAATGAAATGTCTGTATTGTGTATCCAGGAGGCTAATTCATGAAAGAATTTGTTACTTACTTACAATTTTTTCATAATTTCTTGAATGAAATTTCTGCATTGTGTATCCATTTCAAGAAAGTGACTTCAAGAAAGAGTTTGTTACTTACTTGCAATTTCTAATTAATTTCTTGAATGAAATTTCATAATTGTGTATCCAAGAGGTGAAAACGATAAAGAGTTTGTTACTTACTTGCGATTTTTTCATAATGTCTTGTATGAAATATCTGTATTGTGTATCCAAGAGGTGACTTCAAGAAAGAGTTTGTTACTTACTCACATTTTTTTTTAATTTCCTGAATTAAAAATTCTGTATTGTGCATCCAAACGGCGAATTCAAGAAAGAGTTTGTTACTTACTTACTTATATTTTTTCCTAATTTCTTAAATGAAGTTTCTGCATTGTGTATCCAAGAGGTGACATCAAGAAAGAGTTTGTTGTTACTTACTTACAAATATATTTCATAATTTTTTGAATGAAATTTCCGTATTGTGTATCCAAGATGGGACTTCAAAAAAGAGATTGTTACTTACTCAGAATTTTTTCATAATTTCTTGCATGAAATTTCTCTATTGGGCATGCAAACGGCGAATTCAATAAAGAGTGTGTTACTTACTTAGAATTTTGTCATAATTTCTTGAATGAAATGTCTTTTTTGTGTATACAAGAGGTGAAATCAATAAAGAGTTTGTTACTTACTTACCATTTTTTTTTATAATTTCTTGAATGAAATTTCCGTATTGTGTATACAAGAGGGGACTTCAAGAAAGAGATTGTTACTTACTTGGAATTTTTTCATAATTTCTTGAATGAAATTTTCGTATCGTATTGCGTATCCAAGAGGGGACTTCAAGAAAGAGATTGTTACTTACTTAGATTTTTTCATAATTTCTTGAATGAAATTTCTGTATTGTGCATGCAAACGGCGAATTCAACAAAGAGTTTGTTACTTACTTAGAATTTTGTCTAATTTCTTGAATGAAATGTCTTTTTTGTGTATCCAAGAGGTGAAATCCATAAAGAGTTTTTTACTTACTTACCATTTTTTTTATAATTTCTTGAATGAAATTTCCGTATTGTGTATCCAAGAGGGGACTTATTTCTCATAATTTCTTGAATGAAATTTCCGTATTGTATTGCGTATCCAAGAGGGGACTTCAAGAAAGAGATTGTTACTTACTTACATTTTTTTCATAATTTATTGAATGAAATTTCTGTATTGTGCATGCAAACGGCGAATTCAAGAAAGAGTTTTTTACTTACTTAGAATTTTGTCATAATTTCTTGAATGAAATGTCTTTTTTGTGTATCCAAGAGGTGAAATCCATAAAGAGTTTTTTACTTACTTACCATTTTTTTTATAATTTCTTGAATGAAATTTCCGTATTGTGTATCCAAGAGGGGACTTCAAGAAAGAGATTGTTACTTACTTAGAGTTTTCTCATAATTTCTTGAATGAAATTTCCGTATTGTGTATCCAAGAGGTGTATTCAAGAAAGAGTTTGTTACTTACTTACAATTTTTTTTATAATTTCTTGAATCAAATATCTGTATTGTTTATCCAGGAGGAGAATTCAAGAAAGAGTTTGTTACTTACTTACAATTTTTTCATAATTTCTTGAGTGAAATTGCTGTATTGTACATCCAAGAGGTGAAAACAATAAAGAGTTTGTTAGCAATTTTTTCGTAATTTCCTGAATTAAATTTCTGTATTGTGCATCCAAATGGTGAATTCAAGAAAGAGTTTGTTGCTTACTTACATATATTTTCATAATTTCTTGAATGAAATGTCTTTTTGTTTACCCAAGAGGCGAATTCAAGAAAGAATTTGTTACTTATTTACAATTTTTTCATAGTTTCTTGAATGAAATTTCTGCATCGTGTATCAAGACGTGAAAACAATAAAGAGTTTGTAACTTACTTAGAATTTTGTCATAATTTCTTGAAAGAAATGTCTTTTTTGTTTATCCAGCAGGCGAATTCAAGAAAGAATTTGCTACTTACTTACAATTTTTTCGTAATTTCTTTAATGAAATTTCTGCATTGTGTATCCAAGAGGTGAAAACAATAGAGTTTGTTTGCAATTTTTTTCATAATTTCCTAAATAAATTTCTGTATTGTGCATCCAAATGGCGAATTCAAGAAAGAGTTTGTTACTTCCTTACAAATATTTTCATAATTTCTTGAATGAAATGTCTTTTTGTGTATCCAAGAGGCGAATTCAAGAAAGAATTTGTTACTTACTTACAATTTTTTCATAATTTATTGAATGAAATTCCTGCATCTTGTATCTAAGACGTGAAAACAATAAAGAGTTTGTTACTTACTTAGAATTTTGTCATAATTTCTTGAATGAAATGTCTTTTTGCTGATCCAGCAGGCGAATTCAAGAAAGAATTTGCTACTTACTTAATATTTCTTCATAATTTCTTTAAAATGAATTTTCTGCATTGTTTATCGAAGAGGTGAAATCAATAAAGTTTGTTACTTACTTAGAATTTTTTCATAATTTCTTGAATGAAATTTCTGCATCGTGTATCTAAGACGTGAAAACAATAAAGAGTTTGTTACTTACTTAGAATTTTGTCTTAATTTCTTAAATGAAATGTCTTTTTCGTTTATTCAGCAGGCGAATTCAAGAAATAACTTGCTACTTACTTACAATTTTGTCATGATTTCTTAAATGAAATTTCTGCATTGCGTATCCAAGAGGTGACTTCAAGAAAGAGTTTGTTACTTACTTACAATTTTTTTCATAATTTCCTTAATTAAATTTCTGTATTGTGTATCCAAGAGGTAAATTCAAGAAAGAGTTTGTTACTTACTTACTTACAATTTTTTCATAATGACATATCCAACAACGGATGTTAATAAAGAAATTATTCATTCTGATACCTAGATTTTTTCAATGTTATCCCATGTGTCTGACAATAGATGTATGCAAATTCCTTTTCTTACATCTCCGATGCTTAAATAGACATTCTAAACGTTTGATATGCTAGCTTACTCTAAAAATAATGAACACATAACAATGTAATGCATAATATATTTTTAATGAAATAATGCTATGTAGAATATTAATACAAAAATATATTATGATACATTAGTAATATCAATGATCAACTTTGGAAATTTTGAATCTGTTCCATAAAATAGTTCACCATGTTCTCTCTTGATATTGTAGCTATTGTCTTCTCTTAGTTTGTAATCAGTAGAATAATCATTATTCCATTTTGAGTCATACACAATTTTTACTGGTGTGTCATCGACAGGCCTCAATATGCTTCTCGTCTTTGGTATTATTTGGTTCATTGACTGTTTGATCAATGGCAGTAACGTTTGCTGGTACTTTGTTTTTCTTCGATTCATCTTTATATTCCATAGTGATATTTTCTGCCAATGCCCTTTTTATTTTTCTGGCAATTTCACTGTCTATTATCACATTATTTTTACACAGGTAACAGTTTCGACACGTAGACAAGATATGGTTTATGATATTAGTAGAAGAGCAGGCCTTTCTTTTTTGACCTTCCGTTGAATGCTAATACCCGAAAGCTGACGATAGGATGTATCAGTAGGTAATGTGTTACCTGCAACAGTAGCAAGGAGTTTTCCTCTTTCATCAACGATTATTTTTATGTTGGCATTCTCTTTGAGCGCAATCATCTCTGGAGATCTCAATCTCGCATATCCACCAACATAAGAGTTGAATTTTTTCGGTACTCCAAAGAAATTTAATTCCTTACTGTCATGACAATGCATGCATAAATTTCCAATTAGTGCTACCACTTATACTCGTTTCATAGTTCAAATACTCCTCCTTGTCGGCATTCAATACTACAATAACATCGTCATGTGAACACACTTTATTAAAATGCTCCATCTTCACTTTTTTAAAGATATGACTTATGTGTTTATCGTTCCACTACGTAAAAAATACTGATTTAATACATGCAATAAACTAGGTAGTGTCGATAACCCGCCATAAAGTACCAGTGCGAAAGCCGCATCGTGTCTCTGAGCAAGTATAGAGTACAATTGTTAGAGCCATAAGCATACTTCATGTCATTTTAAGATACGTGAAAAAAAAGTTGAATAATTTCTAAGTGCATAAAAAAATTGAGTCCAATAAAAAAAGTGCTACTACAAACATTATTTTCTCATAGTAAAGGTCATGACTAACATGTCTACATCATTCTCATTTTGAGTTTGGAAAATATTAAATGCGATTTTTTGTTTTAAGTATGTTTCATCTCATTCGAAGACATGTAAAAAAAGTTGAAAAAAAATCATGTTAAAAAAAATAATAAAAAAAGAAAAAAAAAACTTCAAAATAAAGTATAAAAACATGGGGGGGGGCCTAAAAAAGTTGAGGGGGGGTAGGGGTCTCTTCGAGTTTGGGGATAGGGGACCTTTGGGGGTTGAGGTCTCTGGTGGTTAGGGTCTATGGTGCTTATGATTCTTGATGGTTCGTACTCACATACACCTTACTACTTGATTTGCAAGGATTTCTAGGGCTTGTTCTGAACTTCATTATTAAAATTCTTTTCTTGCCATCTACATCTCTCTTAGTATCAACTTTTTAGTATACTATAACTTTAGACTCTATTTTAAACTGACAATACTGTTCAAGCGCCACTTGTGTATTATACAGAACACATCGAAGAAGTAAAGCTATCCATTATTAAAATTTCTTTCCTTGCCATCTACATCTCTCTTAGTATCAACTTTTTAGTATACTATAATGTTAAACTCTATTTTAAATTGATAATACTGTTCAAACGCCACTTGTGTATTATACAGAACACATCGAGAAAGTAAAGCTAGGTCAAGTCATAAGACCATTTTATCATCGTTAACCATTTCCATAGATTGATATTGTTCCAAATTTATAATAAATAAGCTATGAGTTAACATGCTCTTCGGGGTTACCTGAACTGCCAGTCAGTTTAACCCTTTTTCTCCATCTTCACACGATCAAATCACTAATTAGAATCATTCACGCTCCTATTATTCAAACATTAATTAATATCGTTCATAAAGTTCAATTCGCAAATGCTATCTAGCTCTGTTTTTTCCCTATTATTCAATTAATATCGTTCGTATAGTTCAGTTCGCAAATGCTATATCCCTTTTTTTCTCCACTTTCATACGATCCAATTCACAAATGCTATCTAGCTCTGTTTTTTCCCTATTATTCAATTAATATCGTTCGTATAGTCAAATTCGCAAATGCTATACCCTTTTTTCTCCACCTTCATGCGATCCCAATTCGTAAATGCTATCTCGCGACACATTCCTAACAAACTAGTCTTGACCAAAGGCAATTGTCCAAAAAAATCAGAAACCAGTCTGATAGCACATACTTCAAAGAAATGGAACACTGGATAATGCATGGGTGATAGACAGCTTTTCCTTCAAAGTCATTCCTAAATTCGCAATTTGATAATTCTTAATTTCTGCTTAAAAAAAAAACAAAAAAAAGAAAACATGTTATGATGAAAGTGTCTCAAAAACCAGTCTGGTTGCGTTATACAATCACAATTATACTTCCAAAACCTGTTTGTTCACTTTGCTTGGAAAGGAACATAAACTCCTAGAATAGCATAGGAAGGAACATAAACTCCTAGAATAGCATAGGAAGCAACATAATGCCATAGAATAGCATAGGAAGGAACATAATGCCATAGAAGTATAAGTTAGCACTCTACTTATATAGGCTGAGTAAAATTGACCAGTTTTTCCCAAAAACGGCAATTTCTTCACTTCTTCTTTGGCAACTGGGTGACAGCGCTGGGTGACCCTAGGAAAAAAAACTTCAAGCGCATCATAAAAGATGAATGAGGTACAAGTAACAGAATGGGTGCTTCTCTTACCGTCGCTTAACTTCCTTTTACTCTTACTTTGAAACTAGTATAATAGAAGAGCCAGACCATTATCTTAGATACAATGGCTCGCAGCGTTCGTCTCAATCCTTGCATAGGCTTTGATTTTAATTCTTCGTTAGATAAACCCAAAAATCCTATAGAAGCAAGTGAACAGGATGTGACTAAGCAAGTGGCAAAACCAATCAATCTCGGAGGAAGAAGGACGATGGACGAAACAAATATCTTCACTTTATAATAGATGGACAGATTTATACGATACGTAAAGGGGTTTGTTTGACGTTGGGACTCATGCATATCACATTTGTTGTCGTTAACAGTTTATAATGTATGAGGTAGCAGTCTCCAGGAAAGACATTGCACTCTTGCAAATAGAGGCTTCACTCTTGCAGAAAGAGCCCACTTTTTTTCAGAATTCATCTCTTGATTTTCGCTTGATTTTTCTTCATTGGTAAATTCTCATTGGTATACTCAAGCTTCATTGATATACTGTTGGATCCAGCAACAAATACAGGACAATATGAAGTCTCATCTAAAGCCTTTTGTAATGGAGTTTGTTCTTCCTTATGAGTGTAACTGTCGTGTTGATTGTTTTCCATTTCTACAGCAGGTGGTTTTGGTTCACTTTCCTTGCTGGGTTCAGAGCTCTGTACTTCTGCACCTTCTCTTGAACATTCAGCTGTTTTGGATTCCATGTATTTTTTAATTTCCCAACAAGCTGTTATTCCAGCGCATGAGATTGGAATGCAATCTCATGCAATAGGTTTAAAAAATTAACATGTTTTGCTTAAAAGATACTTTATTCAAATGAGTAACATTGTTCAATTCTTCTTATGTCTAAGAAAAAAACCAAATAATTTCAAAATTCCAGGTTTTTTTTAGCTTAAATTAAAACATTAAAATGATTACCCAGGCACCGTAAATATTTTTGCAGTTTAGATACTGACTTTAGTGATTATAAACTAAACTTAAAAATGTTTACAACCTTTTTTCATGTCTTTAAAAGACATTAAAAAAACTAATTGAATCTGAATTAAATTGAATTAAAAAATTGAAGTCAAAATTGAATTAAAAAAAAGAACATGATTGCATTTTGCATCGCCTTTTACTAGATACTGTAAAATTACAAACAGGAAAAAGCCTATGGCTTTTTCTTAATTGGAATAGTAAGAATAGACTACAATAGAATTTATTGACACAAAAGCCCAAAGGGTCGTGGTCACAAAAACAAAGACCCTTTCATGTAAACATAATTGGCACAAAACTATAACCTAGGCTAGTGAAATATCACCCTCCCCCCTAATCTTCAAAAAACCTTTCTCTATGCTCTATACCCATCGTCAGGAACCTTCCGAATCTCTCCTTATACCTCCCATATCTTTCCTTGCTAGTAAATTTATTATCTCATCTCTCTCCCAAGCCTCAACCCTATAAGGTTTGCCCCTACTATGAAAGGCTAAAAATTTGGTAGCGTGTTAATACTGAGGCGTGTTGGTAATATCGGTACTCAGGATTCAGTGACAACTGATATTTATTACAAAAGAAATAAAAAGGAAAATATTCTAATTCTAATTATTTTGAATACATCTAAACCTCTTCCAGGTCTGATGTCTATGGTCTACTTGTTCAATCCACAAATGTTTACCGAAAAGAAAAGGATTAAGTTAATTCTAGGCTATCGAATGTTTCTAATTAAAAGAGTTACACTTGAATGGCTAGTCAAGGCTTTATTAAGCTTTAACTTTATCAGGAAAACTCTTAATTGAATATATCTGGACATAAAGGTCTGGAAAGTCTTAGATTGACAATATTATTCCCTTTTTCCTTAGCCTAGAAATAGATATAGAAAGGACTTCTAAACCTCTTCTAGGTCTGATGTCTATGGTCTACTTGTTCAATCCACAAATGTATACCGAAAAGAAAAGGAACAAGTTAATTCTAGGCTATCGAATGTTTCTAATTAAAAGAGTTACACTTGAATAGCTAGTCAAGGCTTTAGTAAGCTTTAACTTTAGCAGGGAAAACTCTCAATTGAATATATCTGGACATGAAGGTCTGGAAATTCTTAGATTGACAAAATTATTGCTTTTTTCCCTAACCTATCTGTATAAATATTGAGGCCACCTTTGTTTAAACAGTTGGTACTGGTTTAAAGAACTGAAAGAATGATTAAAAAGAGAACAGGGTTTTCCTTCGTATAAACGTCTAAAGACTGTACAAGGGGGAAAGTAATGTTGTTGTCCGATAATTCCAATTGTCGGATATAAGGTCTTTATAAAGCCAAGCTAAGTTCCAAGGAACTCTAGGCTGAAAAAGGGAAGCACAAAAGGCTCTCCTAACGTTGACTTCTTGGTTAAGGTTCCTTTCCCTCTTTGAACCCTCGGTTATTCGAAGCTTCTTCTAAAAGTTTTAAATTTCTGGGAAGAAATTAATTTTAGCTTATTCTAACCTTAAAAATGCTGTTTTGTGTCCAAATGGCTCAAGCCTTGGCTAAGTGAAAATGCTACCGAAATTATCAACCCAAATCACCAACTTATAGTAAAATGTTAGACTTCAGCACTAGTTGTTATTCTTGTCTCCTACATACGTGTTAAAGTTATCTCCAAGTGACAGAAATCTTTTAGAAGTTTTCTTCTGATTTTAATTTTTTATCTTCAAACTTTTATCTCCAAGGGGAATTCAGACAGACAGTGGTAGCCTACCTTAATTACAAAGTAAAACACTTACTCGTTGTTAGTTCCAAAAAAGACTACCCTGTTTTCGTTCCCGAATCCCTATTTTAAGTTTTGTCTTATTTTGTCATTCATGTCTCTCATTGGCCAGAGACCAGTTTTGTTGTAATCCTAATAATAGTTCTTTGTTCAAAAAAGTAGTTTCCTCTTTCTCTATTAAAAACCCTGTTTTGTCATGTGATTATTGTCGTGTAATATTCTTGCCGTTGACCTCTCGAGTTTGAAGGGGTCCGGTATTTGTATTTGCATTTTATGGACCTTGTTGGATCAAGGGTATTCTTATCCAAATCTAATGTTGGGTTTGTTTTCCTTACACAAAGAAAATTAATACTTCGTTACTTTTTTTATTACTCAAAATTCATAGTTTGCTAGTTTTACAATTTAGTCAGGTTATGTTGGCTTTCTCACATTCTCACAACATCCCACACTTAAAATTCTTAGTACAGTTATTTTTTCTTAATGAAACCATAACTTTGCTAAGAATCAATTTAGTTCAATTTCTTCTTGTTCCACAGTTACGTGAAAGCCTTGAGACTTTTGTTTCCTATAGTCTAACCATAGTTTTCTCACTGTTTTGAATATTATTCCTATAGAAACTAGTCCTAATAAATAGATAAATATATTAAAGGTATTGAGAATAAATGTCCAATAGCTAGCTATTTTCCTTCCTCTTTCTTCTCTTAAGAAAATGTGCATTTTTCTCAGTTCAGCTATGCCAATCTGCGTCTTGGAGTTGTTCTGGAAATATATAGAGATTAAATCTTCAAATTCTTTGTCCCATTCGTTTTCTATTACAGCTATGGATAGGTTCCCTTTTAGGCTAATTTTAGATATGTTTGAAGGTGCCATTTCTTTTGTAATCTGTCCCTTATACATCCTGTTTATTTTTTAACATCTCTGCAGTTAGAGAACATTCTTCTGGCAATTCCACTATTGAGCTTCCCTTTATATATGTGAATTTACTGTTTTTCTCTGTTTTGCATTCGAAATGTATTCTTATTTCTGCTTTGAAAGGAGATGGGATTATATACTTTTCCCTTCCAATTCTTTTGATTAAGATTTTATTTTCCTTTATAATTTTGGTTTTCATACGCTTTGTTAATTAATGCACTATTTTCCATATAGTTTTCAAAACTATAGTAAACTATAGTCTAAACTATAGTTTTCTAATAGTTTTTCTAATAATAAATTGGTGGTTGGATAATAGTGGTGTACCATTTAAGTTACATTCTTTTTCTTTATTCTAATCTTCTAAGAAATACCTAGTTTGATCTTTACTCAACCCAAAAAATTTAAACTCGTTTTCTATTTGAAATAAATACGAAGTGTTTGGCACTGGGAATGGAATGCTGAACATTTCGAACATTCTGAACCCATCTTGTTTATTTGATATTGAGAAATCACAAATAACCAACATTTTCAATTGTTGTGTCGCCACGTTGCAGCTAGTCGATTTATAAAGTTCCAGTAAGCCGTAACGTCTATAATTAACCGATATTCTATAGCCTATTGGTAATGAATTTTCAATTTCGAGAATTGTCCTAAGCATGTCTGCTGGATCTGTAAAAATGAAAGGGAAACTTTTATTTTCGGCTTGAAGAATAGGAAGGATTACTGTTTCTATTTTCTTTACTAACCTTTTTATTTGGATTGAACTTTTTGTCACTTCCTTGTTTATCTTTTTAAGTTGTCTTATATTTACTAACCGTAGTTTATAAATTTTTAACTCGTGTAACAAAAGGACGTTTTTATATAATTCCGTTACCGCTAGATAGGGCCTCCAATAAGAATATTTTTTTTATGAACACTCTTGAATGACATACACTAAATTATTAGGTAAGATTTTGATTTCTAATATTTTTTTTTTGAATTACGCTGCTTGGCCCTTTCGGGCCTTTTTTTCATTAATACATATTTATCGGCTGACAAATACCTCTTGGATCGAGATTAGATACCCATTCATCTTCCAAACAGAGCCCCTCCCAATTATCCGTGCTAGTGACTCCTGTTTCATAGTCCTATTCTTTCCGTGCTAGTGACCTTCATAGTCCTAGTCTTGTCCGTGCTAGTGACTCCTGTTTCATAGTCCTAGTCTTGTCCGTGCTAGTGACTCCTGTTTCATAGTCCTAGTTTTTCCGTGCTAGTGACCTTCATAGTCCTAGTCTTGTTCGTGTTAGTGACTCCTGGTCACACTAAATCTACTACTAACGGTTAACCTATATCTACAGAACTACGGAATTTGGGCCTGTGCCTTCCGGTGGTTCCCTAACCATTGCTCGGAGGCCGCAGTACCTTCGACCAATATTGCCTTAAAATTTTTCTTGGGGTTGGTTTATAGGTGTTGGAGCTAAACAATATTTTGCTTTTTGGCCTGTTTCACTACAGCCGATACAAGTTGGAGGTTTTTCAGATTCCGATAGTCTATGTGAACCCCGCAAGTCCATCATTTTATGCGAGCATTTTTTCTTTCACTAAATTTATACCTGTCATAATTATCCCTAGTTGGTCTTGACATATCTTTCTTTTTAGGAATGTCTAAGCTCGTTGCGAATCTTTGTATTTGGCCCTGTGTATAACAAATAGCTTGCTCTACAAATAGGTTTTGAAGCCTACTTGTGACTGTGGCATCTCTATATCGCCCTTCTAGAGCGTTTATTCTAGAATGTGCTTGTTGTAGTGCAATTTCTAACTCTTTAATTTTATTTTCATTTGAACTCATGATGGGTCAATTCTTTTCAACTCTTAGTGTGGGAAACGTTTTGATCCCTTATAGTGTTTTAAATCGCTAAAATGGGTCTATTTATAAATTGTATGAGAATTTTCTCAGTACCTCGATTTAAATTTACCCTCAAGTTTAGTATTATAATTACAAACACTTAAGGTTGATTAACCTATGGCCCTATTTAAGTAAATTATAGAGGATTCGGATACTAGAACTTGTAGCAAAGAGAAAGAAAAAGAGAAGAAAGAAAGAATCTTAGGAAGATAAAAGGCTGTCTGAGCTTCCCTTTGAGGTCAAAAAAATTTCTTTAATGAACACTTTTTCAAACTTTTCTGTCTCTGATAGGTTTGGAAAACTGAACACACTTTCTTGTGAGGAACAAAGGACTAAATTTTACCAAATTTTATAAATTTTGTTAATCCTCCCCCACTTAAACGAAAGTTGCACCAAACTTGAGTACCGCTGCGACCAGTTGTAAGGTTGTCCCTAGTATCAGGGCTAAAAATTTGGTAGCGTGTTAATACTGAGGCGTGTTGGTAAGATGGGTAATCAGGATTCAGTGACAACTGATATTTATTACAAAAGAAATAAAAAGGAAAATATTCTAATTCTAATTATTTTGAATACTTCTAAACCTCTTCTAGGTCTGATGTCTATGGTCTACTTTTTCAATCCACAAAGGTTTACCGAAAAGAAAAGGATTAAGTTAATTCTAGGCTATCGAATTTTTCTAATTAAAAGAGTTACACTTGAATAGCTATTCAAGGCTTGAGTTCTGGGGTATTAAAATCCTTTAGTTCAATTTATTGCTGAGCCAAGCTAGGAATAACCATACTTGATTTTATTCCAATTTACATTAACCCAAACCAAGAGAGATCCTCTTGAAAAAGGGGTTTGTTTCTTGAAAACATTTCTGAAAGAATGATAAACGTCTGAAAACTGCACAAGGAGGAAAGTAATGTTGTTGTCCGATAATTCCAATTGTCAGATACAAGGTCTTTATAAAGTCAAGCTAAGTTCCAAGGAACTCTAGGCTGAAAAAGGGAAGCACAAAAGGCTCTCTTAACGTTGACTTCTTGGTTAAGGTTCCTTTCCCTCTTTGAACCCTTGGTTATTCGAAGCTTCTTCTACAAGTTTTAAATTTCTGGGAAGAAATTAATTTTAGCTTATTCTAACCTTAAAAATGTTGTTTTTGTCCAAATGGCTCAAGCCTTGGCTAAGTGAAAATACTACCGAATTATAAACCCAAATCACCAACTTATAGTAAAATGTTAGACTTCAGCACTAGTTGTTATTCATGTCTCCTACATACGTATTAAAGTTATCTCCAAGCGACAGAAATCTTTCAGAGGTTTTCTTCTTATTTTAGTTTTATCTTCAAACTTTTATCTCCAAGGGCAACTCTGACAGACAGTGGTAGCCTACCTTAATTACAAAGTAAAACACTTACTCGTTGTTAGTTCCAAAAAAGACTACCCTGTTCTCGTTCCCGAATCCCTATTTTACGTTTTGTCTTATTTTGTCATTCTTGTCTCTCATTGGCCAGAGACCAGTTTTGATGTAATCCTAATAATAGTTCTTTGTTCAAAAAGTTAGTTTCCGCTTTCTCTATTAAAAACCCTGTTTTGTCTTGTGATTATTGTCACTTAATATTCTTGCCGTTGACCTCTCGAGTTTGAAGTGGTCCGGTATTTGTATTTGCATTTTATGGACCTTGTTGGATCAAGGGTATTCTTAGTCAAATCTAATGTTGGGTTTGTTTTCCTTACACAAAGAAAATTAATACCTCGTTACTTTTATGATTACTCAAAAGTCATAGTTTGATATTTTTACAACTTAGTCAGGTTATGATGGCTTTCTCACATTCTCACAACCCCAAACAATTCTTTCCTTAAATCTATTAATTCCCTACACTTCCCCACAAAATGAACCAGATCTTCCTCTTTCCCGCACATGGGACAGAAATAAGGACCAGAAGCTTGCCTAACCCCTCCCAGATATTTTCTTCTCTCACCTACTGGTAACCCATCTGACCTAACACAAATGATCAACGTTTGTTGCTTCTTTTGAAGCCCCTCCTTAAAATACAATTCTTCTCCCCACTACTCCTTAGCCTTTGCATATAACTCCAGTGACCGGGTCTCATTCACTCGCCCATGCCACATCTGGATATCATGGTCCCTTAACCTCTCCCTGACCCTACTTGCAACTGCTCCTTCCTTTACTCCAATCCCTAGCCCACCATTCCATAGCTCTGAAAATCCACAATCATCCAATATCATCTTTATTTCAAATGGCCATGTATCACTCTTTGGGATCCTCAGAGCTCCAAATTAAGCTGCTTTTGTTATCCTTACTCTGGGCATACTTAGAATTTTCTCCCATAGTCTTATCATCTCCACTATCCTATCACTTCTTAAAGAAAACAAACCTAGATCTACTCTCAATACTAAACTATTCGTTGAAAAATGTAGAACTAAAACTCTCTTAAAATACTGAAGCTGAATCTTCTCCATCGTCTCACCAGCCATGTATCCCCAAACTTCATATCCATAATGCATAGCCGATTCAATCTTTACCTGAAATATCTGCTTATGCATCTCCAGGTTCTGTATGTTTGCCAGTTGGCTAGCAGTCACAGAATAGGCCAAGGACTTTCCTTTAGCAAGACTTAGCTTCAGCTGCTTTCCAAACTTACCATTTGACGAATACTTACAACCTAAATACGTAAACTAATCCCTACATTCTAAATCTGTTCCCTCCCATTTTACTCTATCCCTACTTGTAATCTTACCCCCTTTTCTAAAAACCATAACTACCGACTTCTTTACATTCAGGCTTAGTTATTTTCCTATCTATATAATCCTTAGTTCTATCCAACATGAACTGTAAATCCTCCCTAGACTTCACCACTAGTGCCAGGTCATCTGCGAACATCAGCATGCATAGTTCACAGACATATAATGACACTATTGGGGCTCCTTGCTTCCTAAGAAAATCCGGCAAATCATTAATAAACAACGAAAATAGCCGCGGAGACAGGGGGCAGCCTTGTTTAACACCCTTTCTAGAACAAATTACATTTGAAAGTTTTCCTGCAACCCTAATAACAAACTTTGTTGCTTCATACATACTTATTAAGATCCTTACAAGTGGGTATGGCAGGCCAATATTTATACAATCCTTCATTAACAGTTCCCTCTTTACATTATCAAATGCCCCTTTGAAATCCCAAAAATCTACATACAATTCAAATCCCTTCTTATTTATAAACTTATCAACTAAACACTTTAATGTAAAAATCTGATCAATCGTACTATGTCCCTCTCTGAATCCTGGCTGCTCCGCGGCTAGCCTTTCAGTTTTCTGGAGCCAAATTCTAAGTGTGTTATCTAATACCTTCGCCATTAGCTTTCCTAGTGTGTTACCTAAATGTATACATCTATAATTTTCATGTAGTTTCCTATTCCCTTTCTTATAAATTGGCACTCCTATTGCCAGGCTCCACTCACTAGGCCAAATTCCAGATCGAAGAACTGCTGTAAATATCAAAGTAATAATATACAATGTTGCGCTTCTACTATACTTCCATAGAACTACTGGAATACTGCCAGGACCAGGTGCTGAACATCCCTTCATTTCTTTTAAACCTTTCCATGCTTCTTCTACCCTAACTGGCTCGACTAAAGCATCATCTTCTTCCTTCATAGGGCCATAAACTTGATCTTTGATATTCTTCTTCCAATTATCTTCAAATACACACTCATTTTCCGTTGTCTCCTGCCTCTTTAAATCACTCGACCAGGTGTCCGTGGGGGGGGGGGGATATCTTGGCTTGTCTCCCTTTTGGTATAACTTGAAACCTTCTTCCAAAAAACTTTGCTATCCTTATCCTTTAATGCCTGCTCTATCTCCTTAATATATTCTTCTTCTTTCATCTTCTTACACTTTCTTACTACTTTCTAATACTCTCTCCTAATTCTTCGGTATGTCAATAAATTATTATATAAAGTCCCTGGTCTCTGGAACCTGACCTGACTCCATCTAATGCTTCTTGTAGCCTAGCTTTTAACTTTTTACGTTCCAAATCCAATTCCCTCTCCTCTGAATTCCAAACCTCAATTTTATCACTTTCTCCTGCTCCTATGCAAATATCATACACTACCTTGTTCAGTCCCTTTAGACTCTCTTCCACCTTACCAATTTTACAAAATTCCTCACACTCCTCTACTAGCTCTTGAGTACTACCTCTTATTATCCCTTGGTTTACTATCTCTTTTGTCTCCTTAACTATTTTTTATCGGTTTTCTAATATAAAGATCATTCTTTGTCAATCTACTTATCTCTAAAATTGTAACACATTGGCCACAGATTCAATAGCTAAAAAAAAAAAAAAATAGCCATTACCATACAATTCAACATATTTTCTCATCTCTTTTGATACCAACTGCCAAATATTTTCCTTCATATAAGAACTATTCTGTGGTGGTATATAAACAGCTCCTATAACTAGATTTAATTCATACATTTTTACCTTTAACCACACAATATTCTCAGACTCACTTTTTAATCGCAAAACCGAGCGGAAACGACTTCCTCTGCATAAAACAGCAATTCCTCAGTACACTCTGCCATTCCTCGATGGTTTTCTACGAACGCACTCACACATAAACCCTTGAATGCAAATATAAGAACTTCTCCATGTCTCAGCTACACCTATAATCTAACCTACATAAATCACTTAGTTTCTGATCACTAAATCCCTGAATATTCCAAAAACATATTTTCAAATTCATTGCACCAGGGCCCTCAAAATCCTATTCCCTAATTGCCGGATCGAGAATAAACCTATTAGGTTTGTTTCTTCTTGCCAAGCCTCTGCTTCTCGTCCGTCCATCCCAGACTCTTCTTCCCGACCCACTCGTACTCCTTCTTCCCACTCTAGTGCTGGGTTGACAATTTGTATCTCCCGGTTTTCTCTCCGCCAGTCTATTTTGAACCCGTAACGGTCTAACTTCTGAATCCACGCTGGCCCTTGAGACATTCTAACCGGCGTCTCTGTCGCGTTGCCGTCTATGACCGTAGTATCGGATAGATCACTCATGACCGATTCTGTGTCCCCATATGCAATCCTGTCACTTTCCCCATCACCCACCTTCATACTTGTCGTGCTAGAATTTCGGACAGTTTCGATCACTCGCTGAGTTTCAGGGTCGTAAGAAAATTTTTGGTCTCCAAATTTGTAATTTCGCCCCCCGTAGGAATGCATCGGATTTACCTTCGCTTTTTGCTTGCTCTAGAATCGGTCTCAACTTGTTTCTTGCTTCTCTTTCAGCCTTGGTATAATCAGGGGTCACTTTCAGCCCGTATTCTCTCAGATGTCGATTGCCCCGTAGAAGTGAGTCGCGAATATCTTAGATGTGAATCTAATTAGGATTGGTGAGACTTCTCCGGAACGAGTTTTCATTCTAAGTGTCTCTTTAATATCACTCCAGCGAATGTCTAAACTAGGCAAAACCCTACCAAAACACTGTAATAAGTCATCGCTTAGCGAACGACCCCTTACTCCTGGGTTGAACTCGTATAACACCAAGTTATTTTTCTTAGATTCAAATTCAAACTTTTTCAACATGAGCGAGAGTTCCTGAACTTTAGTTTCCAAAGCACTAACTTTTTTATCTTGTTTCTTCTCGAACGTAGCCCTTTCACTCCGTACAGATTCAGCGCTGGCAAAGGCATTTTCAATTCGCAGCAACTTCTCATATTTTGCATTTTGGCTAGTAGTTCTTCCATTTTCAGCATTATATTCTACTTAAAATAAAAATATCACGTACCTTAAATAGCCTTTAATTCACGCAAAGGCTAATCGTGCATTCCGCTTTTGCCGTTTACTTCGGGGCACGGCTAACACCCACGGATGGCCTTACAATTAGTGGCCTGGAGCGCTTTCTTTCCCACTTACTGAACTGCTGGCTATAGTTGGCAGCAAATATCTTCTTAATGGAATTTGATCGACACTGCTGGATTTCTGGCTTCTCAAAGGAATCGTTTTGGGCTCAAAATAAACTGTTCTATCTGTATTTTCGAAACAGACTCACTTTTCCACTGGCTAGTCAACACAGCCATTATACGTAAAAATAATGTAACAAAGGATATAAAACCAGAGCTAAGCTTACCAAAAACTTCCTTAATACCGAACATACCAGCGCTTATCTTGCTAAAATATCCATTTTTAAAGAATATTATAGCTAACATCATAATATTGCATTTACTTTTACACCATATATGGTTTACAACCTAGATTATGACGTCATTCATCAATTTTGTACATGAAAATACAGTTCTTTCGTAAAAAACTGATTCTATAATAAAAATTATTTTGTCAATCATAGAAGGTTTATAAATACATCATTTTTTTTATTTAATATGAGCCATTAAACAGCTCTCTATGATGTTCTACTGCACTGATAGCTGCGAAGGAAAAGAAGGAAAAAAAGAGATGCCGTCGATGTAGAATATCGTAGTTCAAGCAACTTTTCGTATTTTTCAAACCAATGCGTTTCCTTCGTTATTCAAGCCAACGAAATGTAAGTTTCCTAACTTTGGGTTTCTGACAAGGCTGTTCTATTAGTGTACTTCGTTTTTTGATCTGATTCTAGTTTTAGGAGTTATGGGCTAATTTATTTTTTACTATGGGGCGTGATCGTCTCTTACTAGGTTGCTAGCTACCATTGGAACTGGGATTAATAGATTGCTAGCTACTGCTGCAACCCGGATTGCTAGCTACCACTGTAACCCAGATTATCGAGTAAAGCTGGCATGAATCTTGAAAAAACTATGTGAAATTTTGCATGACATTACGTGTATCAAAATAACTTAGTTCGTTCTTTACAGTGTGATATTTCGTAGAAAAATTATTTTATTTTGAAAAATATATATTTTTTTTTAATTACAGAAGGTTTTTACCCACATCAATTTCCTTTAAAATGAGCCATTAAAGAACTCTCTACGATTTTCCAGTGCCAAGCTATCTGAGGAGGAAAAGAAAGAAAGAGCAAGAGTTCGTTCTTTATTATAAAAAAAAACGGAAAAAAAAGATGCCCCCAATGCAAAATATCGTGGTTCCAGCCACTTTTCTTGATTTTCAAACCAACACATTTTCCTTGTTATTGAAGCCAAGGGACAGTTAGCGTCCTATATAGGTGTATTGAACAAGGCGGTTCTAATAGTGTACTTCTTTTTTTGATCTAACTCTAGTTTTAGGAGTTATGGGCTATTTTGTTTTTTACTATGGGACGTGATCGTCTCTAACTAGGTTGCTAGCTACCACTGCAACCCGGATTGCTAGCTACCGCTGCAACCCGTATGTATTAACGAATTTATTATCATATCTTATATGTAACTTATATTTCAAAAGTATCCGATGGTACAATGATACGCATACCCACTTGTCACGCGGAAGAACGGGGATCGAATTCCCGTGGGGGAGAACTTTTAATGCATTGATTTTAAAGCAACATCTTTTAAATTTAAAATTAAAAAGAAACTCGCTTTAGTTATCTCCTAGCTAAAATAATGAAGATTATATGAATGAACCACAGGATTCAATTCCTTTGGGCTTGAGTTCGTTCTTTATTTAAAAAATCAAGGAAACTATAATAAAGGACAAACCACAACCCTTAGTAAAGTTTCTAGTTACTATGCCATGATTTATTCTTTACTTGTTTCAGCCATCTCTACAGCCATGATACCAACGAAACTTATATAATCTCCAGTTTTAATGAACTAAATCAAGGTTTTATGTAATTATTTTAATATTTTAGTTACTATATACCACTATAGGCTAGAGTTTGTTCCTTATTATATATTTACAATGAACTAGAGTTCGCTCTTTACTATACAGAATAAAAATACAACTCTTTTAATATATCTATTGATTTTAAAATTCCCTTTTTAGACTTTCGGTTACTATTGAGACGTTTTGCTCTTACTATACAGTTCGTTACCACGAACTGTTTGACAAAATTCCCATTTACAGTATCGATCCTTTACGTAATATGGACTAAAGTTAGTTCTTTAATGTAAAGCTAACTAAGTCCAATGTATGGAATGGTTTGTTATTTCAGTGATTTACTAACCTATAGTTAAGTGGCCTTAACTATGATTTACTAAATTATAGTTAAGTGGCCTATATAATTTAGTATAGGCAAGAGGTCGTTCTTTATTATAATTAGCTAAAATAATGAAGATAATATGAATGAACCACAGGGTTCAGTTTCTTTGGACTTGAGTTCGTTTTTTAACTATAAATACAAACAGGAAAAAGCCTACGGCTTTTTCTTCTTTTAAATAGTAAGAGACGAAACTCAAACAATCAGTAAGAGACGAAACTCAAAGTCCAATGTATGGAATGGTTTGTTATTTCAGTGATAGTCTTTTAATGTAAATTACTATAAAGTTCATTAACATGAACTGATTGATTGCTTCAAAATTCAAATATCTTTGAAAAGACTGCAGTATGGAAAGACATCAAAAATGCAGTTTTTGGTGGAAAAATTCATTCTCTTTTAGAAATAATTTATTTTAGTTACCATAGATTTTTAACCCAATTAATTTCCTTTAAAATGAGCCATTGAACAACTATCTACGATGTTCCAGTGCAAAGCTATCTCTGGAAAAGAAAGAAAAAAAAATATCCCGTTTAGGCAGAATGTTGTAGCTGCCACTTTTCTTGATTTTCAAGCCAATATATTTCCATTGCTGTTCAAGCCAAAGGGCGGTAAGTTCCTTTCAAGGGGTTTCGGACAAGGCGGTTCTAATGGTGTACTTTTTGTTTTGATCTGACTCCTTTTTTAGGACTATATGGGTTTTTATATTTCTTAACATTGGACGTGATCGTCTCTTACTAGGTTGCTAGCTACCGCTGCAACCCGGATGGTTAATTTCTACCTTGGCGAATTGGAAGTAGAAAGGGGTCTTATAGTCCGAACCCCACACCATATATGGGCATAGAGTCCCTAGGGAGAACACCTGTGGTGCTGTCACTTCGACGGGGCACCATATATGGGCAAGGAATCCCCAGGGAGAACACGTTTCCGAGAAATTGATTGCGTAACCTAGCCTAACCTCATGAGCTCGTGACGGGGGCCCCATATATGGTCATAGAGTCCCTAGGGGAAATGGATTTCTGAGAAATTGATTGCGTAATCGAAGGGGAAGTGAATTTCCGAGAAATTGATTGCGTAATCGATTGGGAATTTTATTGATCCGATAACGGGAAACAAATCACGTGTCTCCTTCTAAGCCAATCAGAACGGTTTTTTGTCACTGAGAATGAAAAAACAGGATTTTCCTCACTTTGATGTATTTTCAAGGAGAATTGTCTCCAGGCGAAGTTTATTAATGTCTTTGGTGTTAGTCCAGGAAAATTGTTTCCGGGGCGAAGTTTATTAATGTCTTTGGAGTTCGACCAGGGAGAATTGTTTCCGGGCGAATTTTATTAATGTCTTTGGTGCTCGTCCAGGAGAATTGTTTCCGGGCGAAGTTTATTAATGTCTTTGGTGCTCGTCCAGGAGAATTGTTTCCGGGTGAAGTTTATTATTGTCTGACGGATGATGTCAAGGTTGATTGATTTGTCACGAAAGGGGAATTAATTTGTTGTTTCTAAGGGGAATTATTGATCTACGAAAGGGGAATTAATTTTTTGTTTCTAAGGGGAATTATTGCTTCACGAAAGGGGAATTAATTTGTTTTTTCTAAGGGGAATTATTGATTCAAGAAAGGGGAATTATTTTGTTGTTTCTAAGGGGAATTATTTATTCACGAAAGGGGAATTAATTTGTTGTTTCTAAGGGGAATTATTGATTCACGAAAGGGAATTATAAATGACATCACTTGTTTCCTAGGAATTATACGGGACTCTAAAGAGATAAATTAATATTCTATTTTATAATACGGCTTCATTGATCTTTAGGTCTGAGGGATAAAATTAATATTCTATCGAATCCATAATAGTGTAACCAAGAATATCTTAGAGATGAAGAGATTAACGCGGGAAAGGGTTTCCTAGGAATTTCAAATGTGACAGCGCAGTGATGCCAAAACAAAAGGAAAACACGTAGAAATTACTTTTAGGGATTATTTGGGACGAAATAGTTTTGAGACATTTTAGGGAATTATTTAAGCGAAACCGTTTGAGGCATTTTAGAAGATGTGAGGTCCCCTACTAAAGTCCCAAAGGGGCCTCCTACTCCAACCCCAAAGGACCCTCCTACCCCAACCCCAAAGAGCCCCCCCCCCCCAACTTACAGCTTTTTGGATACCTCAACACCAAGCAATACCTTTCAAAAGGCATTTCAGAGCAAGTTCTTTTCATAACGTCCCTCCTAAACCCATTTTACAAGTTGAAGCATCCATCCTTTTCACCCACAACTTTACTTTACAGCTTTTTGGATACCTCAATACCAAGCAATACTTTTCAAAATCCTTTCAGAGCAAGTTCCTTTCTTAATGTTCCCTTCTAAACCCATTTTACAACTTGAAGCATCCATCCTTTTCACCCACAACATTACTTTACAGCTTTTTGGATACCTCAACATCAAGCAATATTTTTCAAAAGGCATTTCAGAGCAACTTCTTTTCATAATGTTCCCTCCTAAACCCATTTTACAAGTTGAAGCACCCATCTTTTTCACACACAACATTGCTTTACAGCTTTTTGGATATCTCAACATCAAGCAATACCTTTCAAAAGGCATTTCAGAGCAAGTTCTTTTCATAATGTCCCTCCTAAACACATTTTACAAGTTGAAGTACCCATCCTTTTCACCCACAACTTTACTTTACAGCTTTTTGGATACCTCAACACCAAGCAATACTTTTCAAAAGGCATTTCAGAGCAACTTCTTTCATAATTTTCCCTCCTAAACCCATTTTACAACTTGAAGTATCCATCCTTTTCACCCACAACTTTACTTTACAGCTTTTTGGATACCTCAACACCAAGCAATACCTTTCAAAAGGCATTTCAGAGCAACTTCTTTTTATAATGTCCCTCCTAAATCCATTTTATAAGTTGAAGCATCCATCCTTTTTACCAAACAACTTTACTTTACAGCTTTTTGGATACCTCAACACCAAGCAATACCTTTCAAAAGGCATTTCAGAGCAAGTTCCTTTCTTAATGTTCCCTCCTAAACACATTTTACAACTTGAAGCACCCATCCTTTTCACCCACAACATTACTTTACAGCCCTTTCAAGCTATGGTCTTTAAGGGATGTAAGTTATGCCCTTGGGGCATATAAGGCTTTTATAGGAAGCATTGTCGTAGAAACTTCAAAAAGGGCTTATTAGATTGGAAAATGAAACGGCTAGTGCCCTTTTTAATAGTCGATAGTAATTGGAGGGCAAATAATCCCCCTTTCACGCCCACCATTTCCCCAAACACATACAATCAAAATTTTGAGACAGCCATTTTTTCTACGTAGTTGAAAGTTCTGGAAATTATGTCTTTGTGGATTACAAGCGCCCCCCCCCCCCCCCCAAAGCCCTCAGGGCAAGAGTTGTAAGTTATGCCCTGGGGAATATGAGGTTTTTATGGAAAGAGTTGTCGTAGAAACTTCAAAAAGGGCTCATTCGATTTGAAATTGAAATGGGTAAAGCCCTTTTCAATAGTCAAAAGTGATTGAGAGCAACTAACCCCCCTCTCACGCCCACCATTTTCCCAAACACATCCAATCAAAATTTTGAGATATTCATTTTGTTCAACGTAGTTGAAAGTTCTGGAAATTAGGTCTTTGAGGTTTGAAAACCTCGCCCCCCCATAACCCGTAGGGCAAAGGTCGTAAGTTATGCCCTAGGGGCATATAAGGCTTTTTATAGAAAGTCTTGTCGTAGAAACTTCAAAAGGACTCATTTGATAGGAAATTGAAAGAGATAGTGCCCTTTTTAATAGTCGCAAGTGATTGAAGGGCAACTAACCCCCTTCTCACACCCAGTATTTCCCCAAACACTTTCAATCAAATTTTGAGATAACAGTTTTGTTTAACGTAGTTGTAAGTTCTGGAAATTAGGTCTTTGAGGATGACAACCCCTCCCCCTCAGAGCCCTCAGGGCAAGGGTTACAAGTTACACCCTGGGGGCATATAAGGTTTTTATCGAAAACTTTGTCCTAGAAACTTGGAAATGCGTGCATTCGATTGGAAACTCAAAGGTCTAGTGTCCTTTTTAATAGTCGAAAGGGGTTGGAAGACAGCTAACCCTCCTCTCACGCCCACCTTTTCCCCAAACACATCCAATCAAAATTTTAGATAGTCATTTTGTTCAACGTAGTTGAAAGTTTTGGAAATTAGGTCTTTAAGGATGACAAGTTATGCCACTTCAAGTTATGGTCTTTAAGGGTTGTAAGTTATGCCCTTGGGGCATATAAGGTTTTTATAGGAAGCATTGTCGTAGAAACTTCAAAAAGGGCTTATTAGATTGAAAAATGAAACGGCTAGTGCCCTTTTTAACAGTCGATAGTAATTGGAGGGCAACTAATCCCCCTTTCACGCCCACCATTTCCCCAAACACATACAATCAAAATTTTGAGACAGCCATTTTTCCTACGTAGTTGAAAGTTCTGGAAATTATGTCTTTGTGGATTACAACCCCCCCCCCCCCCAAAGCCCTCAGGGCAAGAGTTGTAAGTTATGCCCTGGGGCATATGAGGTTTTTATGGAAAGACTTGTCGTAGAAACTTCAAAAAGGGCTCATTCGATTGGAAATTCAAACGGGTAAAGCCCTTTTTAATAGTCAAAAGTGATTGAAGAGCAACTAACCCCCCTCTCACGCCCACCATTTTCCCAAACACATCCAATCAAAATTTGAGATATTCATTTTGTTCAACGTAGTTGAAAGTTCTGGAAATTAGGTCTTTGAGGTTGAAAACCTCGCCCCCCCCCCCCATAACCCTTAGGGCAAAGGTCTTAAGTTATGCCCTAGAGGCATATAAGGCTTTTATAGAAATTCTTGTCGTAGAAACTTCAAAAGGATTCATTTGATAGGAAATTGAAAGAGCTAGTGCCCTTTTAATTGTAGAAAGTGATTGAAGGGCAACTAACCCCCTTCTCACACCTACTATTTCCCCAAACACTTCCAATCAAAATTTTGAGATAACCGTTTAGTTTAACGTAGTTGAAAGTTCTGGAAATTAATTCTTTGAGCATGACAGCCCCCTCACGGCCCTCAGGGCAAGGGTTGTAAATATTGTCCTGGGGGTATATAAGGTGTTTATAGAATTACATCTCAAAATTTTTATTGGATGTGTTTGGATAAATGGTGAGCGTGAAAGGGGGGTTAGTTTTTTTTGTCAGAAGAAAGATTACGGATGCGTGTTTACTCGCTTTTTTTTTACCAGGGGTGGTTGTACTGCCCCAGTTATAATTAAGAACAAACGTTAGCTCATAATAATTGGAATCTTAATTGATAGTACAAAGTAAAGAACAAACTCTAAAAATAACTGTAGAAAAAATGTAAACTATAAAATATTTTGTTATTATGTAAACTGCATAAATATTTGGGATGGTCATGAGAAATTTGAGATGTTATTTAAAACTAGAAAATTTCCTATAAAGGATCAATACTTTAAATGGGTATTTTGTAAGTATCATCGGTATCATGGTTTTATTGATACTTACATTAAGGAACGAACTGTAGCCCATAGTAACTGGAGTAATAAAAGGAATCATTATATACATGATTAATTTAATTATATTCCTTAAGAAATCATCATAAGTAAACATTTCTCATACTGAGAATCGAACTCAAGCCAACTGGGTGAGAGCAAGCTATCCCAACCACTAGACCATGTAGGATATATTAAAATATTAGATTAATGAAGTTTATGTCAAATCAAACAGTTCGTGGTATCGAACTGTAGAGTAAAAGCAACTTGTCTCAATAGTAACCGAAACTCTAAAAACAGAATTTTGATATATCAAAAGATAAATACATAATTGGATACATAGATACCATTAGATACATCAAAAGAATTTGTTTTTTATATTGATTTTTAATATATAAGTTTCATCAAGTTTAATTTTACCAATCAAAAGCTATGAGCCTCAGAAAATTTGAACTATTTTCGAAAAAAAGGGGAAATGCCCCCTAAAAGTAATAAAATCTAAAGAAAATCACACCATCAGATTCAGCATATCAAAGAAGCTTACTGTAGGGTAGAAGTTTCAAGCTCCTATCTGCAAATATGTCGATTTTTTTGTTTTTTGCCAGAAGAAAGATCACGGGTGCGGTTTTTTTTGGTTTTTTATCTTAAAGCTCAATGAGAATCAGGATATTTCGGCATTTAAAATGCACGCTTTGAGGCATCTCCTTCCCATCCTAACTAGCCAAAATATTTTTCAGGTCTAAACAAATTTCATTGTCTTAGGTAAATTCTCTGTTGTTTTGCAATTCCAAACATTTGCATATTATAAGGGCTTCAAACCTCTACAGTAGGGATCTATGATTGTTTTGCAGTTAGGAAGGGAGGGAGATACCTCAAAGGGCGTCTTTTAATACCAAAATATCCCAACTCTCTTTGAGTCTTCAGATAAATACAGAATCAGTTCTAAGGGAAAGTATTTTGAAAGGATCATCTTAATACATGTTATTGAACATGTGATTACCGTTGGAAATTTTAACTAAATACAACTTCAGTCCTTATACATTAAATCATCATTAAAATTCAATTCTTTTCATGTATCTATTGGTATCAAAATTCCGTTTTTTAGAGTTTTGGTTATTATTGAGACGAGTCACCCTTACTATTGAGTTTGTTACCACGAACTGTTTGATACTTATTGAAGTAAACTAATAAAGTTATAAAAGAATTATTGTCTCTAGTACCTTGCAATGACGTTGTGATATATATATATACACACACAAACACACACACTCACATTTTTTTCTCTTCTTTGGAAATAATTCAAATCATGATTTAATCTATATTTCAGGAAAATCCCAACCAGGAAGTGGATTAGTAGCAGTAATAGTAATAGTAGCAGCTTTATATTAGTAGCAGTATTAGATGGGAAGGAAATTGAGTGCCCGCTGATCATTTTCTATCTTTTCATAGGGTTATAGGACATTCAATTTCTTATTAAATTTGCCCCAGTCTAAGTTATAGCAGCCAGCATTCGAATGCAGAAACTTTCTTACTAATTGAAGTTTGGAAAGACAAATTTGATGACCTACAGAAAAATAGGACCTAAAGTTCAAACTTATATGGCCATGGCAGAGGAGTTATCAAGGAGAGAAATAATTTATTCCTACAAAGAAAAACTGTGAAGACTAAGGTCAGGGTGCAGTATATGAGGGACTACTATAATAGAATAAAGCCCAAAAGAGTGCCCCCCCCCCCCGCCTGCAATCTTGAAGAGAATAATGGTCATGTATAAAATTAGTGAATTTTTACAACCATAATTCACACATATCCGTTGTACCACCTGAACCATCTAACTGGGGAAGTTGTGTGTTCTGATAGTTTTGCAGAAATTAAGAGCTCATTACCTAATACTGATTTGTACCAGTACGAATATTGAGGAATATTTTATAGCTAGTTTGTGTGATTTCTTGTATAGGTAATTTTTGCCGCTTGGGAAAAGAAGGAGATATTTAGAAAAGGATTGGAACAAAGAATTATCATTACAGCTTTCTAATGTCTGGAGAATGGAAGGAAAATGTGATGTATTTCTGGGGAGGGATGGGGATTTAAGGGATTTGAGAAATGATTTTCTTAGAGAGGGTGGGTGAGGGAGAAGAATTGTCGGTGAATAAATTTTTGAAGAATGGGTGTTTTGTGAGTATTAGGAATCTGATGCGGTTTGTTCAAATGGGCACAACCTTATGGGAAGGTGTTCTTTGATGATTATATTTACGTTAGATTTTTATATTTAAATTGGTATTGTATGTTGTTTTCATTTTTTTAATTGTTCAGTTTATTCTTTCTTCTTCTTCTATTTAAGAGCAGGCGGGCTTTTCAGTAAAACTATTTAGCCCTTTTCCTTTTGCTTCACTCTGTGGGCTACAGAGCTACTGGCTTGATTGCCTCATATTTATTAGATATATTCAGATATCTTTCAGCAGATCTTTTGACTCTAGGAGTTCAAATATAAGATGATAGATGCCGATTTCTATGCTCTGTGTGCAGGTATAGTTGGCTAGGCTCTTGGCTGATAGTGGGATTTTGTGGTGTTTGAAGTATTTTAACAGTTTACAAAGCAAGGTATGTTGTGCAGACGTCAGCATATTACATTCAAATAGGCAATGGTCAACTGTTTCATTATTCATATTACAATGCCTGCAAAGAGGGGACAGGGGAATTGAGCCACTTGAATTAGAAAGCTTATATGAGAATGCAAGGAAATTTAGTCCATTTGTTCCAGAACGAATTCTATGATAAATTTTAGAAATATACTTATTGGGAAAGGGGGAAAGGATAGGATTAATCTTATTAAAATTAATATCTGATAGCCTCCATCGGTAAATATCTCTAATTGGGATTGGTCTCCCACTTGGCTGGTCAATATTTATAGCATTTTTTGCTATTTCATCAACCTGATGATTACCACTTATGCCAGAGTGGCTAGGAATGTACTGAAAGTAAGTTTTTATGCCACTTGAAGCAAGATTATCAATAATACTGAGACAATGATAAGTCTCAATGTCCAACTTATATTGAGGAGCTGAGGCCAGCAACTCAAGGCTTGATAAAGAGTCGGAATAGATGATAATATTATTCGAATTTTCAATCAAAGGTTGGTTTTGCTTAAGGTGTTCTAATGCCATGATTATGGCATTTAACTCAGCAGACATTATAGATAAATTATTAAATAATCTCTCGCCCATTGCAATTTTCAAGTGAGGAAGGAAAACACCACTTGCAACCTTCTCATCCATTTTTGACCCATCAACAAATATTTGGAAGTGATTTTAATAGGTAATTGTATTAAGTTCTAAAAAATTTTTTCTGGACAAAAGCAATGGGGGTTAAATCTTTATTCCATTTTGAAAATTCAGTATTTATTATGGGAAATGACCAATTCCATGGAGGGGATTGGGGGGGAAAGTAGGTGCAATAGACTTTGCTGGTACAGGGAACTTCTTTTGAATATTGGCATACTCATCTGCAATACCTCTATACATGGCATGGATTTCTTAACCAATTATGTAATGTGTGTGAGCTATTTGATTCAATTTTTGTAAGATGTTTTATCAAGAGAAAGCTACGTCTCTCCCTTATTGTTGTTAATCCACTCTCCATAAGCAGAAACTTGGTGCTTGTGGTTTCCTAAGACCAAATATGAGACGTATTATATCATTTTGTGTTGTTTCAATTTTTTGCATCTGGGTCTTTGCACATGCACCATAGACAATGAGCCCATAGTCAATATGGGGTCTTATATGTGATTTATAAAAACTGGAGTAAGGTTTTCTCCTTACAACCCCAGGGTGTGGAAAGAAGTCTTTTTAGTATATTTGCTTTTCTATAACATTTTTTTATTGTGTTTGAAATGTGGAGGTGGAAATTAAGTTTTTTGGTCAAGCATGAGACCTAGGTAATTAATATTATTATCTTCTGGAATAGTTGTTTTATTTAGAGTTAGTTTTACATTAACATGGTTTCGCTTCCGGTGAAATTGGATTATTATTGACTTGGTGGGTGCAATGGGTAAATCTGAATGTTGAGAGAATTTTTCAAACTGGAAAAGTGACTTTTGCAGATTTGACTGTGCTATCTGAAAGGTGTTGCCAGATGACCATAGCACCAGATCATCAGCATTAGTGCAAGACTTGGAATTTAGTGCAAGACTTGAAGACCAAGAAGTGCAACTATGGCAAGCAGCTGTGGACAAATCTCCGAGTCTTACTTTGTATAGAGAAGTAAAAGAGAATTTTGGTCAGGAGTTTTATTTCAAGCTGGGATTGCCCATTAAGTATTTGAGGATTTGGATTCAGATTCGAGCAAATTGTCTTCCAATTTATACTAAGGTTGCAAGGAAAAAGAGGGAAGGTCCGGAGGCCGGGTGTAGTTGCTTGAGATGTGGGGAAAATGACTATGGGTTGGGCCATTTCCTCCTCCGGTGTAAGCAACTATCTCATTTAAGGGGATTAATTATCCAGGAGGGGGAAGATAGGCTGCTTTGTGAGTTAATGAGGTCTAGGACTCCCCGTTATATTGTGGCAGTAGGACATTTTGTATTGATGGGAAGGATGTCAAATGAAGTGTAATTTTTCTTTAGTATGTCTTTTTGTATATGGCTTTAGTTGGCTTTTAAATACAGATTATTATTATTATTATTATTATTGTAGATTCGTGTGGGGCAGGTTCATGTCCCAGAGATATAGGGCAAAAAGGAGGCAACTGAGGACCGCTCCCTGAGGTAGGCCTTTGGATACTGTCTTTTGGGGTGAAGAGGCTGAACCAACACAAACAATGAAACTTCGCACTTCTATGAAGGATTTAATAAAGGATACTAGCTTAGGAGGTACTCCAAGGTTTGCAAGTTTATTTAAAAGGATTTGGTGGTTCACATTGTCATAAGCTCCTTCAAAATCTAGGAAAGCTGCCACTAGGATATTATTTTTTGAGAAAGATTCATTTATTGCATTTGTTAGCAAAATGAAAGCATCTGTTGAGGAGTGGTATTTCCTGAATCCAGTTTGAGTGTGTGGGATCATGTTATTTTTCTCAACAAACCAGAGGAGTCTGTGATAAATCATTTTCTCCATTATTTTCCCCATCACAGGTGTAATCATTATGGGCTTATAAGACTCAGGGTTATCTTTTGGTTTATTTTTCTTTAGGATTGGTAGGAGGGACGAACATTTCCATATATTGGGGAACCTAGAAGATGCCCAAGCGTGATTATAACAATTTAGCAGTTCTTGTTTGTATGAAGGTGTGAGATTCTTTATCCATGTAGGGTGTATATTGTCATAGCTACTGCTAGTTTTGGACCTAATATGATGTATTGCATTATTCAATTCCTGGATTGAAAATGGATTAGTTATGTACTCGGATCCTGGGCGTGGTTGGTAACTAGGGTTCATAGGAATTGTGGACAGCTTGCTTTGATTATTTGATGTTAGCTTATTAACAAAAAGAGTTGCAAATAGGTTAGCCTTTTCATTATCATTGTCATAATGGGTATTATAATGTATAAGCTCATACAGGAGTGGGTTGGGAGAAGTCTTTTTCCCACATATGTGGCTTATGACTTTATGTATAATTGCTCATTTGTTTCTCTGGAGAGATTATTTGCAAAATTATTCCAGTATTTATATTTAGCATCTATTATAGTCCTTTTTAGATTAGATTCTGCTTGTAATTTTTTTAAATATGTAGTAGGTGTTGGTTTTTTTATGAATTTTGTCCTAGCTGCCTTTTTTATCCTCCATTTATTTAGGCACTCATTTGTCCACCATGCTTTAGGAATTTGTTTAGGGAATGTTTTCTTAGGTGTTGTCCTGGGGATAGCATGATTAGCTGTATTTATTAGTAAAGATGTCAATGCTTCAGCATGTGTGTCAACTGTTGTCTTAGAAATGCATGAACTTTGGGTGAAACTTGTAATTTCATCATTTAGCTTATTTTGGAAAATAGACCAATTTGCTTTAGTGTTGATATATTTGGATGTATGAGATAAAGTTTCAGCAGGTTCATTTAGGGAGCAAACTATAGCAAAGTGGTCTGTACATAGACTATCAATTTTATTTATGTAAATTTTGTTCAAAAAATTTAAAGACACAATTTTTAGGTCAATTGTGGAGAAATTGCCACTTTTGGGGTTGAAATAAGTATTCAGGTTTGGAGGGGTAGCAACAACTAATTCATTATTATTTGAAGTCATATGCTCAATAAATTTACCAGCTTTATTTGCTGGTTTATTCCCCCACAAAAGGCTGTGGGCATTGAAATCTCCACAAATAATGATATTTTTTAACATATTAGAATTATTTATATAATTAAAGAAATCCTTGGCATCTGTAGTTTGGCCATTAGGGTTATAAAAGCTTATTATGTAGGTTTTTAAATTATTCAGCCAAACACTTATACCAATTACATCAACATCATTTTCAAAATCTGGAAAATTGATGCCACAAAATTTTATATTATTATTAACTAATAAAGCTACACCACCTCCTTTTCTCTCTGAAGATCTATCCTTTCTCAGGATAATATATCCCAGAGACTTAATTTGTTGATTTTGGGTTAAATGAGTTTCTTGGAGGCAAGCAATATTAATTGAATTATTATTCATAAATGATGTTAGTTCATTTAGCTTATTTTCTGTGAGTGATCTTACATTCCATTGGAGTATTGATAAATGTTGTGTTGTTGATTTATTCTTCATATGAATGTGTATCAATGTTCAGCTTTGTTAAGAGTAAAGCAAGATCTTTTTTTGCTTGAATGAGCATATCATCTGGGATGTAAATTTTTGCCAATTCTGCAATAATTTTTGTTTTCTGTAGTTGATGTATGTTCATGGCCTGAACTGCATTACAGTTTAGAATGAATAAGCATATATTTGGGGATTGCATTTTTGGTAGTGCATCCTGTTTGTGGTTAATGGATTGATTCCTGGTAGTGTTTCTGGTTTGTTTCTTCTTGGGAGGGAGGGCCAGGCTGGCCTCATCTCACCGGACAAGGAGGCTTGTTGGCTTGGTGATTGCTTCTGATAGGGATTTGAGCTAGGGGGCTTAGAAGACGGTGTTTTATATGGGGTGCTTGATGCATTGGGGGCATTTGACTTGGGGGTTTTGGTTGGTTTCATTACAGGCTTTATTTGGTATTGTTGGGCAGCATTTGCTTCCATTGCTGCAAAGGGGTATGGGATTGCCTTCTCTGTTGATATTTGGAGTGTTAGAGCTCTTTTCTTGTATGCAGGGCATAATGATTTATTTGTAGATTCATGTGGGCCTTTGCAATTGATGCATGTAGGCTGAGTGTTGTTGCAAGTTGTCAGCTCTTTAGGATGGAAAGATTTACAATTACTACACTCTTGGAGAATTTCATTGCATTTGTTTGTTGTGTGTCCCAGTTTGAAACACTTCTGACACTGAATAGGCTTAGGTTTGTATTCCTTGTGTGGTTTGATTTGCCCAAATAGGAATAATTTTTCTGGGATATCAATTTTATCCTTCAGTGTGAATAAGAAGGATCTACTAGTTTTTAGGCCATTAGAGTTGGGTTTTTCCAAGTTGGGTAACATCCTCAACTGGGATTGTGTTTCCAGCCCTATCTGAAAGGCCTTCTTTTAACTCCTGAGTAGATATCTCTGGGGGAACATTATAAACTACTATTTTTGTTGGTGATTGTTTTGGGTTCCAATTAGATGCAATAATTGGGGTATCCAGAAGGGATTTAAGGTTAATTATTGTATCTGCTGATTTCTGATCTTCTACAGCTATTAGCAGAGATCCATCACGGTTAATGTTAAGAGAGAACATTGATTTTAGCAATTTAAAAATTGCAACTCTTATTGCAGTGATCATTTTTATTTCAAAGGGGGTAGTGGGAGTAATTTTAAGGTAAATTCCTAAGTTTTTGGAGGGAGGATCTTGGGCAGGGAGAGGGGAAATGCTTTTAATTGGGGAGATTTTTTCCTTTTTTTAGAACTTCTAGAGAGGACCTCTTGAAACCCATTATCATCATTTATAGTTACATTAGCCCCTACACTTATCATTGTCCTATTCTCCGAAATGGAGTTATCATTTGAACTTTGAGAAAGTGTGCTTGACCAGCCAACATGGGTATCTTTCACTATGGCACATTCACTGGAATTTGATTTGGGATCTGGGGGAAATTTTTTTTTGGAGGACTTCTAAACATTGCCTATTGGAAAAAGCTTTAAACAGAGAAAAAAAAAACTAAAGCAAGAAGGGAAAATGGAATGATATCAAACCGTCTGCACTATACTATGGGGAGGAGAACACCACAGTATAGCCCTGAGGATGAGTTGAGCAGGATTGGTTTGGTATAACTGCTGATTAGAAGCGATAATAATTCACAAGAAAATTTGTTTTAATTTTCTTATAGAGTTGCTGTTGTGTCTTTCAAGTACTTTTGTATGTTGTTTTCTTTTTTTTCTTCTGTTTTTTGTGACCATGGCTGTGGGGAGGTTTTTGTGTCAAATAGACATAAACATATATATACATATGAGAATCTCAGATTTAGTTCAGAAATAGCAAATGTTGATCTATGTTTGTTGAATTATGATCTTAGGCCAAAGCCATCATAAGTGTAGCACACGGGTACATTTTGATTTTTTGAATTTGCTGCATTTTTTACCAGTGTTGACTTCTACATGCATCCCAGATTTTCGCCCCAGTTTTCCAGAAAACGCCGAACGTAGACGCGACTTAATGTTTACTATTGGCAATGAGACTTTGATTATCTGGAAATTAAAAATTTAGGGTCTGATATTTATTTTTCTCTTCAGTTATGTAACTTTATCAATTTAGATATTGATTCAATTTAATAAAAAATATAATTAAATAAGGTAAAATTCTAGTTTTGGTACTTTTTGCTATCTTATAAAGGGGCTAGGCTAGGAAAAATGAAACTTTCAGTAGCCTAAGGAATCCAGGCCCAAAAACATACTCTGGGAAGGTATTTTGACTTCCAAGTCTTATAAATTGGTGAAATTCTACTTTAGCTGCTTTTGGCTATCTTGGAAAGGAGTTAGGTTAAGAAAATGAAACTTTCAGGGATGGGTCTACAGGCTAAAGTAGCCTATGTCTTGGAAAGGTATTGTGAAGTACCTACCTCCACTCTTTTTCCCTCTAGAGGGACCTGAAATTTGCCTAGGCCTACATGACAGGTATATACCTATTGAAATTTTGAAAAAACAACATTTTACCTTAAGTTTTGGTTAGGCTATCAGTTTCTTCTTCTCTGGCATTAGTCTTGAAAATGCAATTCTTGCTATTTGAGTAGAATTTTAGGTATAAATTTAGAGTTTGTACTGTTGACAAGGAGACATGTTAAGAAAACAGGGTAAGACACCCAGTAGTCAGACACTTTAATCACTTTGAAAACTTTTTGACATTTAAACTACTCTAATTACTGTATTATACCACCTAGAAACTTAATTTTTGTATCAAAAAATTTCTGAAGAATTTCTGAACAAGAAGGTTACTAATTTAAATAGTTTCACTTGTACAGCGCCTCCTATTTTTTGAATTTACTAACAAGTGACAATTCTGCCTAAACTCAGACATACAAACGGGTCATTGTAAATTGGTCATTAAAATAGTATAAAAGATTCTGTCCAAGAATAGGCAGGTGGCCAAATACTGGGTGTCTTACCCCAATTCTTACTTTAAAAATATGTATAATGATCCTAGTTAACATATTATCCAAGGGGAGAACCTTTATCATCAAGTCTCCTCTAAAAATCCTTCTTTTTTGAGCTTAAAAGAAAAAAAATTACAATAAACCTCCATGCTGACAAAATGCATAAATCTTTTGAAATTGCCACTATGAATTGCCAATAAAGTTTTTTTTATAGATAACATTCATTCATCTTGGTCATTGTTAATTCTGTTGTTTTTTTTTTAATGAGCAGTGGCAAAAATACAAAATATTAATACAACCTAACCTAAACTAACTTCAACTCAAAATCAATGGACTTGGCCAGGAACTCTGCTGGAATGAATGCTATCTATAAAACAATTTATTATAGTGGCAATTTCAAAAGCTTTACACATTGCATTTTAGCATGGAGGTTTATTGTAAACTTTTTCTTTTAAGTTGGAAAAAGAAGGATTTTTAGAGGAAAGACTTGATGATAAAGGTTCTCCCCTTGTATAATATGTTAACTAGGATCATTATACATATTTTAAAGTAAGAATTTTTTGTTAACATGTCTCCTTGTCAACAGTACAAACTCTAAATTTATACCAAATTTTAAGCCATATCAATGTTATTTATTTTTTTTTTTTCAAAATTTAGGAAATGTATTTGCATATCTTTAAAACCTTATAAATTGGGATCCAGCAAAGTTGTGAAGCTGAAAACAAATTTTTATTATACTTTATTTAAGTAGAAGATCTATTTTGGAAGGTTTCACTTTATAATACAAATTTTGAAAGGTCATCAAAGGTCAGGACCCTCTAGTGAGAGAAGGAGTGGAGGTAGGTACTTCAAAATACCTTCCTGGGACATACTTTAGCCTGAAGACCCATCCCTGAAAGATTCATTTTCCTAACCTAACCCCTTTCCAAGACAGCCAAAAGTTGTTAAAGTAGTGAAGCATTCCACAATGAGTTCTTTGGCTCAGACCAACTCAGCTGATAGGTATGTACACTAGATCCAAGCACCTGGAATAAAAATATATGTATTTGAACATATTCTATTTTCTGCTAATCACCCTTGTTCAGGGGTGTTGCAACACACATCCCAAATTCTAGCAATGGTTGCACAAGACCCTTGTTCAGTTTGTTCAGAACTTGGAAATATCTGCTGTGTACTGTGTGCTTGGTTATGCCAAGGGTCTGGGATGCTTTGACAACTGCCATTTGTGTGCATGTCTGTTAGATTTTAGTTCCTTATTGACAACAACTCCCAGATCTCTCTCAGCTGCCAAAGAGTCAATTGTCTTGAACTATTCCCTCCAAACATATGGTACTGCCACCTTACATTCATTCTCTCAAAGTGTGTTGACTTGCACTTCTGAATGTTAAATTCAAGCTTTTACTTGCATTCCCACAGTGAAAGCAAATACAGGTCTTCCTGTATGAAAGCTCTTGTAACTGATGACTGCAGAGCCAATAAGCATTGAATCATCAGCACAGTCATAAGCATCAACATCATCAAGTAAAGAGCAATTAACAGATCAAGATAGATCTTAATTTGCTCTGAAGTGCAAATTAAGGTAAAGGCTCATCTTTTTTCTGACATCATGTGTAGCATCATTAATAAAAACATTAAACAATGTTAGATGTAGGATTGTTCCCTGAGGCACACCACTGTCAACTTCTGAGAAGAGTTTTTGCCCATTGTCCCCAAATAACTTAATTCTCTTCTTTCTTCCTGTAAGGAACTGCATCACTCATTCTACAACCTCCAGCTGGATTCCAATTGTCATTAGTTTTGTCTTCTGTCAGTGATGTTAGACTTTATCAAATGCTTTTGCAAAATCTAAAAGGATCATGTCAACTGGAGTATCATGATCTAGCAACTCAGTGATATAGTCATAAGCATCTGTAAGATTTGTCTCAACTAAGTGGTCAGATCTGAAGCCATATTGGCTGTCTGTGAGCAGTTTGCTGTTAAGTAAATATTTTGTAACTGTGGTATTCACAATTCCTTCAAAAATTTTACTAACTGTTGAGGTGATGCTAATGATTGGTAATTGGTGACATTGTTCCTACTTCCACCCTTGTCAACAGGTATAATATTTTCAATTCATCAATCTGTTGTAGTTTTACATCAATTCATCTTTTGTAGTTCTACATCCAGAGGTTGATGGTGATAGTTTGCATAGGGTTCTCAATATTGTACTCCAGAGTTTCTAGCAAGGGAGCATTATCTAGAGGTGTTGAAACTTACTTGAACTGCTTTTTCAGGACTTCAGCCATATCTCCAGGATTGGTTACTTTATAGTATTTTATTAACTGAGAGTTTTGTTACTGAATGTCTACCAGGCTTTTGGATTGGGGCATATTTCTGAAACTTTATGGATTGGTTTTTGATGCTGATGCTAATGATTCCTCATACTTGCTTGTAAGTTCTCTTGTGAGGTCCTGGGCTTTGTTTTGCATTAGTTTAAAATTGTATAATTTGCCTGTATTGGAACATCCTTGTACTCTCTCTAGAGTTTCTTTCAGATTGCTAGCCAGATTTCTTGTGTGAAGTAAGGGAGTGTTCTTGGTCTTTGTTTCCAAGTGGTTGTTGTATATTTTTGCAGTTGCCTGCATGAGTACCCATTTCATATCAAGCCAAGCTTCCTCTGTATTTTTCATTTCAACTAAGGACCAATCCTGGTTAGCTAAATCTTGCTTGACCTTATTGTAATTTATTTACTCATGCTTTCTAAAATTGTCTGTCTGTGGGTACAACTTAATCAACAAGTAATGGCTGTATGGTCACTTGCACCAAAAGGTGGCTCTAGGTCTACACTTTGGATTGCTTCCTCATCTTTAAACAAATAGGTGATCAAAGAGAATTTGGTTCTGGCCCCCTTTGTGCCTAGTTGGGAAATTAATAGCCTGATGTTATGAATGTTCTTGTAGGCCCTCAAAGAGTGGGTCAGTCTAGTCATCATTGTCACCTATAGCATCATGGCCATTAACCCATGAAATTTGGGGGAGTTTAAAGTCTCCAATAATTAATACATTATGAAAAAGATAACTCATCACTGAATTTATATAATTTACAATTGTAAGGTGGGAACTTTTCTAACAAGGGGAGCTTCAGCTTTTATAAATACATCCTATAATTAAAGAATGGACATTTTTTTCAATCTTTAACCATACTGCCTCTACCCATGGCCTATACTGAGAGTCATGTTTAAGAGTTCCTATCTTTTAAGGTTGATGTGATGTACAGAGCAATTCCTCTTCCTTCACAATTCAGAAGGCTTTAAACTATTGTAACCTAGGGATTTGGGTCTGTTTATCAGTAAGTGCCACCAAAGTCTTTGTAGGTGTAACTTCAGTGAAAGTAAACTCACTCACTTCAGGCCTAGTTGGCATTACAGCCTTAATTTCATCTATTTTGGTGGTGATGCAATCTACATTACCATAAAGCACTAACAGTCCATCATTATATTCTGCATAGGCATCATTAGCATCACTTAGCTCTGACTGACAAGATTGGAAAGAAGAAGTATTTGAAGGTTTTCTGCTACAAATACTTGATATGGCACTGGCAAACAACTGATCATCATCTGTTGTAAATATAGGGCTTACATTTGAAATGCTTACACTATGATCTCTATAAACAGTACTATTTACATGGTTTTCACAAGTGGTAATTTCCTCTATGGCCCCATTACCTGCAACCCCAGGGAGGCTGCAGGCTATTGAGAGTTTTTTTTTAGACAATCTTGTTACTTTTAATCATTAATTAGTTTCACCACCAGATCATCTTCTGTATAGTTCTTCATACAAGTTTTCTGTCTTTTGCCATAGTCTTTTTCTGATACATCATGCAGTACTTCCCCAATAATTCAATCTAATCATGCACCGTATGGTCTTTGTTAAAGCAAAATGTTTCTGCAGTCAGGATTCTATTTCTATCTGCAATATTTACCAAACTGCCACTTTAAATAGTTTTAAAACTGGACTACAATGGAAGGAAACATGATAATCTGATTAATAGAAACATGTTGCATGTTACTGGGAAAAAAATTCATTGTTATAATGTTTTCTTTTAGTTTTTAATATGTCTTGGGTCATATCTGCGACCATCAGGACAAGGGGAGATTATGCATTGTCCAACAAAGCAACCCTGTTATTTGGGAAGAGCATAAAATTAGGTATCTCATGGTACTATATTTATTTTTATTAAGAAGTTTCCTTCAGAAGATCACTAATTCTAGACTATTACTATAGTATGGCAGTATGGTGGTGTACTGCAAACTCTATGTTCATTAATAAAACCAAGTGCAATGTTTTGCACTATTTGCATAGACTCCCTCAACATTACCATTACTCTGTTGATGGTAAATCAATTTCAAGTGTGGAATATGTTTGTGAACTTGGGATTTGCTTTGATTCAAGTCTCAAATTTAATAAACATGTATTGGATATCACCCATAAGGCAAATTACCAATTACTATTTTTAAGGCATACTTTTTCTAAGTTTAATCTTCATTCACTGATTTCACTTTATGTATACACTGTATGTCCAATACTTGAGAATTGCTCATCAGTATGGTATCCCCTTAATAAGAGAGATAGAGAGAGGGTTGAGAGAGTGCAACATAGGGCCATCAAACTCATACCATGCCTGAGTCATCTACCTTACCACCAGAGAATGTAGAAACTACAGAAACTACAGTTGCCTAGTCTCCAGTTCAGATGTGATCAAGCCAACCTAATTAATACATTTTGCATTGTTAGGAACATTGATAATACCACCCCAACTCACTTCTTCACTTTTACAGAATACAGTAGTACCCGTCAACACCAACACAACAAAATTTACCCACCATGTTCACAGAAAAGAATAGGCCAAAACTCTTTGTCTAGCCAAGTGTGGAAGACTTGGAATTCACTTCCATCAGTAATAGTTGCAAGTACCACAGTCCAGTCTTTCAAAAGTAGTTTAGCCTCTACAGATTTCTATACTAAGTCCTATCACAATCCATTTTGAGAATATTTTTACTTTTGTATTAGCTGATTTGTGACAGTGTGTTTTCAGTTATTTTGTAGGCTTACTTTTTGGTACTGTATGTTTCAATTATTAACAGATATATTTCAGTTAGTTTGGTATGCTACTGTATGTTTCAGTTATTATGTTTTCAGAGTGTATGTTTCAGTTACTGTATGTTTATGTTATGTCATCAACATTGTCATAGTCTTTTTTATAATTGTTTAGTGCAACAAGCTTGTTAAAGCTTCCTGTATTTTGGTATTAACCCTCTTGCGGGCGCTGGTTGGTTTTGAGGACACTTAATTGTAACCCCCTCTTTACCCACAGCTGAGCTTTTAACATATGTTTCCTGGTGCCATCTGATTGCCAACTCTTCCATAAACGTCCCTGAAGAGCCGTCTACCGGATAAGGTGTGCTTTCTTCCTGCTATTTTAGCAGAAAATTGTAATTCGAGTTTTATCAAGAATTTGCAAGGTAACTCCACTTTTTCTTTATTTTATAGACATTATCACTGACCTGGGGAAGTCGGGAATTTTTTTTTCAGAGAATTCATACCCTTAGAAGTGTGTTAGAGTAATTTTTTCAACTTCTGAATATTTCATACAGTTGAGCCACTGTTTTCCTTCTGTCCTCAAATGAGAACATTGCCCATTAGCGCCAGCTTTCTGTATAGTTTTTGTTCTGTATAGTTTCCATAGAATGCCACAGGTAACACTACTGTTCATTTGTCCCCGCTTATACCTTGTGCTCACAAACTAGTAAAGCTTCTGTTCTTTACAGATGAGTTGGCAAAAAATCAGGCATGATGAAGAAATCATGAAAATCATGTTTGAAGACAATAGTGACAATGGAATTGATTCAGACCAATCAGATCTTTCCTCCAACAAAGAAGATGGCAGAGATCCTACTTGGCAGCCTCCATGTAAAGAAGAGGACGTCCAACTTGCTACTGGATTGAGCCCAGCAGCTAGAGATACGCAAGAGAGAGCTACAGACGAAGACAGTGTAGACCACGAGGTGGCGGAACCTGATTGAACAGAACCATCTCTCCAGCGTGTTGCTAGAACTTATGCAAGGAAAAGGAAAAGCCCAAACACAGAGCCCAATAGTTCTGCTTCTTTTGCGACGTCGCAAGCAGACCCTGCTGTCAACAGTTCAGTTTCAGATGGAAGATCACAGACCACTCGTTCACAGTCTAATAGTGGGATTGCAGCTAAAACCAAAGTTCCACAAGACAACCCAAAGTCTAAACCAGTCAAGGCCAGACAACATATTTGGAGAGCCAATGTTGATAATCCTCTAGCAGAGTCGGTTTGTCCATTCACTGGTGATGGTCGGGTCTTGCTCAATCTCAGCAACGAGTCGGATCCTGTCGATTTCTTTGAGGGACTTCTTTCCAACGAAATTCATGGAATGGTCGTCAGGGAGTCTAACGCTTAAGCATTGTCAAAAAAAGGGTATGAGTTGAATTTTACATCAGCAAAACTACGCATCTATGTTGAATGCCTTCTGATAATGAGCTATGTTTGATACCCAAGAATTGAAAACTACTGGTCAAATAGCCTGAGGCTACCTCAGCTTGCTGATTATATTTCAAGCAAAAGGTTCAAAAAGATCAGAGAATGTTTACATTTCACTACTCAACAAAGTAGCCCTGATGGTGACAAATACTACAAGATCTGCCCATTTTTCGAGATGTTGCGCAACTCTTTCAAAGCAGCAGTGGCTGACAAAGAATACAGTTCAATAGACGAGATGATGGTCGCCTTCAAGGGGGAAGAAGCAGCCTCAAGCAGTATATGGCATCTAAACCAACTAAGTGGGGTTTCAAAGTTTTGGTTTTGGGCTGGAGTCTCAGGATATGTGTATGATTTTGAGCCATATCAAGGCAGCGGTTCCAACCGCAACCCACCAGCGTACGGGTTAGGAGGAGACGTGGTTGTGAAACTCACTCGTGGCCTCGAAAACACAAATGCTAAAGTGTATCTTGACAACTTTTTTACCTTGGTATCTCTGATGGAAGCATTAGCAAAGGAAAAGATTTATAGTGTTGGAACCCTTCGCGCAAATCGACTTGGAGATGCTGCACCTAAGCTAATAACAGAAGTCGAAATGAAAAAGAAAAAGTGAGGAACCTCGTTGTTTGCTACGTCTGCTGAAGGAGTGATGGTTTTGCGCTGGAAAGACACCAATCTCGTAAATGTTTGTTCATCCTTTGCTGGTTATGTCCCAACTGACAGTGTCCAGAGATGGTACAGCACAGCGAAATCGAAAGTGGCGGTTGAAAGGCCATACGCAGTGAAGGAATATAATAAGTTTATGGGAGGCATAGATTTGATGGATTTGCTGACTTCACTTTACAAAAACGACTTTCGAAACAAACGTTGGTACATGCGCCTTTTCCACCATTTCCTTGATGTTGCTGTTGTCAACGCTTGGATTCTCTACAGAAAAACCTACCCTGTCGGCATACTTGATCTCCTCCATTTCAAAGCGTCTGTTGCAGTAGCTATGACGAACAAAGGGATGGTGCGGATGAGGACAAGCCCTGGTCGGCCTTCAAAAATTGGCTTTGTCAAAAAAAAGGACTGTCATTGCTGTCCCAAACGAGATCCAACTTGATGGTCTGAGTGGCCATTGGCCTGGCAAGTCTGACAAAAATAACGCTTCTTGATGCCAGGACAAGAACTGCACGAGTAAAACGAGATTCATCTGCAAAAAATGCAAAGTCGCATTGTGCCCTGAATGTTTTGAGAACTTTCACAGTGTCCAACAAGCCCTTCGAAAAAGTGTTTTCTGGGTGGCGTCCCCATATGTGGACAGTAGCATATTTTACCTTTGTATCCTTTTTTGTCAGTTTCTGAATACATATCTGAAATCTACGTATTTTTCTACATTGGAAAGAACTTTGTCCTGTCAGTTTATCTCAAAAATTGGAAATTTGCCCGCAAGAGGGTTAATAAATAAATAAATAAAAAATGATTAAATTTCTTATTTTATGATCTTTCTTACTATCATAGTTGTTTTTCTGATAATGCACCCACCCCTTTGATGGTCCAAAACATAGCCCTAGGAATATATAAAAACTTAAAGAAAATGCTAAAACCAAGAAATTCTTACTTTTTAATGTGCTGAATGTTTCTATTAATCAGATTACCATGTTTTATCACATTGTTATCAACTTTTTTTTAAAGTGACCTTGCAAAATGAGCATTAAATTAGGAGCCTAATGATGCTACTTTTATTAGCATATTACCTTCATAAGAGCCATAACTCTCCAGCATTACTAAATTATTTAGCATTTCCTTCAAATAGTCTCCAGTCTTTAAGCTGTAATGCCATGAATTGAGAACCAAATAGTATATATATAGTTTTATTTTCTATATGATTTCTGCTCTTTAATAAACCTTAACCCAAAAGGGTTAGAAGTTTACTGGTTTTGCACTTTTTTTTTAAATGTTTTATTTGGTATGTATAAACCAACTGTTAGTGATAAATAAGCACAAAAAAATAATGCAAACCAACAAAATCTGTAAATTCCTGTATACACCCTAGTGATATGTCCAATTCAGGGACTAGAATACATTTCCAAGGGTACAAATTAACATACTTGGAAACAGGGTGCAATTGGAGCTTGGCATATCCACAGAAATTAACATCTGAATAAAATAAACACAGAACTGTTAGACTTCTTTTTTTTATGCTCTTTTCAAATATGAGTTAATCTTTCTGACACTGCACCCCCTCCCCTGATGGTAAAATTTATAACCCTAATAGTCTATTTCTTCATTGTTTTTCATCTTTTGATGTATTGTAAAACAGGTAGCTCCAGTATTGACTTGATGAAACCTAGTTGTTACTCAGTGATTACAATGGATCTGGGGATAAAGTTTTATTTTAAATGATTTGAAAATGTGGATAACAACAGAAGGAAACATGATCCTGAGGCAATTTGGGAGCCTCAAATCAATTCCAACTTCCTATAGCCTTGTTGATCTTCAGTGATATTGTATGAGATGCCTCTGACTCTGACATGAGAGTAAACCCTTCTGAATCCATGATAATACCAATCCTTTGTCCTCTTTTAAATTGCTTGGTACCATAATTTCTTCTAACTCAAACAGGGGTTTTCGATGTTAAAAATATCATTTATAAAGCCAATGCATCTTTCTCCCTACTTAAGGTCCTAAATATATTTGCCCCATCCCAATCCTTACAATTTAGACTTTCTTTGTTCTCATCTTGAACATTCTTGTCTTATCCTGGCACCATGGTCTTCCATGGAAGTTTCAGATAAAATAGGATATACCCAAAAAGAGGTGGGCATATAATTTTCAAAGAAGGTAAACTTCCTTACACTCTCCTTCTAAAAAAAAAGCTAGGTTAGAAACGCTTGAGTGCTCGAGAGGTATGTCTTGCCTACTTTTTCAAAAAAAAATGCAATGACAAACCCTAGTGCCAAAAAAAAAATTTTCCCCAAAGACACTTCCTGCCCTCACTCCATCCACCTCAGGCTGTTTCTTTGCCTGTTCTGAATTTGTCTTCCATTTATTCCTGTACCTCCAGATACGAAAAAAAACTTCTGACCCCTACATCATAGGCAGCACAGTAGTGCAGCCTAAGTAAAGAGCAATGTGGGTACAATGTTTTTTTTTTTTTTTTAGACCAGGACACTTTGTATAGAAGGAGTTGTAGCAGAAACTTCGAAAAAGGCTCCTTCAATTGGAAGTTGAAAGGGCTAGTGGCCTTTTTAGTAGTCAAAAGTGATTGGAGGGCAGCTACTCCCCTATACACACACGTCATATTTTCCCCAAATGTATCTGATGGAAATTTTGAGATAGCCATTTGTTAAAAAAAAGCCCAAAGATTACATAATAAGGCCTTTGGGGTTGACACAACCCCCAGAGTCTGGGGGCAAGGATTGGAAGTTATGCCCCATAGGCATATAAAGTTTTTATGGAAGGAGTGGCTGTGTGAACTTTAGAGGAGACTTATTTGATTGTAAATGTATAGTTCTAGTTCCCTTTTAGAAGTCAAAAGTGATGAAAGGCAACTAGCCCCCCCCCTGACATCCTCTTTTCCCCAAACACCTCTGATTGAAATTGTGAAATAGCCATTTTGTTCACAATAGTCCAAAGAGCATGTAGCAATGTCTTCAATGTGGACACAACCCCTCAGAGCCCAGGGGCAAAAGTTGTAAGTTATGCCCCAGTGCATATAAGGTTTTTCTGGAACAAATGGTTGTATGAACTTAGTTTGGAGGTGGCTCATTTGATTGGAAATGGGAAGTTCTAGTGCACTTTTCAAGAGTCAAAAGTAAATGAAGGGCAACTATTCCCCCTCCAAGCCTATCATTCCCCAAAACACATCTGATCAAAATTTTAAGGGAGCTATTTTGCTCAGAATTGTTGAAAGATCCAGCAACTATGTCTTTGGGGATGTCAAACTCCCCATAGTCCTCAGGGGAATTCATTCAATGTTTAGATATAGCAAATGTTATTGAGAAAGATAAGTATTTTGAACTTTATTTTTCAAAAAGATGAATGGCATTCAGGTGAGCTTTTCAGAGAATTTTGAGTAGAGTGTTGAACTAAATCAAAACACATTATGTGCATGTAGACTGTCAAAAGATTGTATCTAAAGTAGTGTTGGGGCAATATTGCATATGGATATATTGCACCAAATATCGAAACGTGAATATTGATATCAAAACGATATTATTTCGTTTTTTTTTTTGTATCTACTGGTGAATGTCCAGAAGAAAAGATTCAACATAGAAAATTGTTTTGCAAATGGCAGAGAAGAAGAATAATCTATTTAATATATGGACTCATATATGCTGATACACAGCATGCATAGCTTTATCTGTAAGATGGCATAGCCCGTTCTCAAACTACGTTTAGTGATAGTGGGTTCTCAAATGTTGCTGAGAACCTCAGAAAAGGCGTGGCTAGATAAAATACCTCCTAGGCTGGTTGGTCTTGTTCAGATCACACTCATCAAAATTGCCACATACCTCAATCCACGTTTCTAGAAATTGTATGTTACCCCTGATGATCTACTCCAAGTTGAGAGTAAAATAGCCAGAGACATGGATTGGGCCTTTCTGAAATCTGTATTAGTGGATGCAAGTGCCATGACAGTCCCTGTGATTCAGTCGCTACAGAATCAAGCCAGTTTGTGGGGATCACATGACGAAGTTTCAGTGGTCAATGCTAGGAAAGGTTTGTCAGCAGCTGTATCTGTCATGGCTCTCTAGATTTCCAGTAGAGAGTCTTTAGTTCCAAGAAAAACTGATCTATTGAAGTCATGGGTGTCTTGTAGGCCTAGTAAGGGTCTAAGAAATACCTATACGAAGTTGTCATAAAATTAATGTACCTATACATGCCTGCCACCAATATCCTTTCTGAGAGTGGATTCCAAGCCTGATTAGTTAAAAATCAAATAGTTTGTGGTAACAAACTGTAAGTAAGGAGCAACTCAGCCAAAAAGCAACCGAAACTCTAAAAACGGAATTTTTATACCAATAGATTCATCAAATGAATTGGATTTTTTGCCAACTCCAGACATATAAAATTCATCAAGTTTCATGACCCATCAAAAGCTACAAGCCTGAGAAAATTTGGTTGATTTTTTAGAAAGGGTGGGAACACCCTTAAAAGTCAATGCATCTTAATAAAAATCACGCCATCAGATTTGGCATATTAGAGAACCATACTGTTAGGTTTTCTAGCTTCCATCGACAAAAACATGAAATTTTGTAATTTTTACCAGAAGAAAGATCACAAATGCATGTTTTATTTGTACCGTTTTTTTGTGTGTCTGTGTGTGTGTGTTTTTTCTTTGCCAGGATGGTTGGGTTGAACCAATGGTCATATTATATCAGGAGAGGGCTGGTTTGAACGGAAATTACAGTTCTAGTTCCCTATTTTGTGACCAAAACGATTGGAGGGCAACTAAATTCCTCCCTCTCTCTCATGCTCCTTTTTTCCCAAAGTCATATGATCAAGATTTTGAGATAGACATTTTGATCAGCATAGTTGAAAGGTCTAGTATCATGCCTCTGGGGATGACATGACCCTGAAAGTCCCTAGAGAAAAGGGTCATACGTTATGAAATTTGTCTAGTGTTTATTAATAGTATTTGTTATTGGGAAGTCAACAGATATTTTTTAGGGAGAGTAAATTTTATTTTGGGCGGATTTTTTGTGGGGGGAGGAGATTTTCCAAGGGAAGAATTTTTCGTGGTGAAGGAAGTTTCTGGGGAAGAACTTTCAAAGGGAAAATATGCACGGGGACGGAGGAATTTACCAGAATTCTTATACAAAATTCTTTTTAATTGATTTACTTTCTCTTTGCCAATTCAATTTTACGTCTGGAGATATGCCAGGAAAATTGCCCAGGGAAAATTTTCAAAGGAGTTGAGATTGGCTGGGGAATTTTTCTGTGGGAGAGATTCTCCATGGGTTAATTTCACATGGGAGAAACTTTCTATTGAGAGATTGGGAGGGGAAAATTTTCCACGGAGGGAGGATTTCCAGCATAACTTGAAAAACGATTGGAAATTAAAAGAAAAAGTCTTTTTTCAAACAGTTCGTGGTAACGAACTGTAAGTAAGGAGCGACCCGGCTCAATGGTAACCGAAACTCTAGAAAACAGGTTTTTGATACCAATAGATATATCAAAAGAATCAGATTTCAATGCTGATTTCAAATATATAACTTTCATCAAGTTTAGTGCTACCCATCAAAAGTTACGCGCCTGAGAAAATTTGGCTGATTTTCAAAAAAAAGGGGGAAAGACCCCCTAAAAGTTATAGAACCTTAATGAAAATCACACCATCATATTCAGCGTATCAGAGAACCCCACTGTAGAGGTTTCAAGCTCCTATCTACAAAAATGTGGAATTTTACATTTTTTGCCAGAAGAAAGATCACGGATGCGTGTTTTATTTGTTTATTTGTTTGTTTGTTGTTTTTTTTTTTTTTCCCAGGGGTGATCGTATCGACCCAGTGGTCCTAGAATATCGTGGGAGGGCTCATTGGAACGGAAATTAAAAGTTCTAGTGCCCCTTTTAAGTGACCAAAAAAATGGAGGGCAACTAGGCCCCCTCCCCCACGCTTATTTTTTTCCCAAAGTCACCCGATCAAAATTTTGAGATAGCCATTTTGTTCAGCATGGTCTAAAATATGATAAATATGTCTTTTAGGATGACTTAATCCCCCGAAGTTCCCAGAGGGAGGGCTAAAAGTTATGAACTTTACCCAATGTTAACATATAGTATTGGTTATTGGGAAGCATACAGAAGTTTTCAGGAGGTTTTTTTTCTGGTAGTGGGAGGGAAGGGTGGGTCGGTGGTTATGTTGGAGGATCTGTTCATGAAGGAAGTTTTCATGGGGGAAGGGAAATTGCCATGAAGGGGGCGCCGGACTTGCCAGCATTATTTATTGGTTATTGGGAAGTATACAACCATTTTCAGGAAGGATTTTTTCTGGAGGGGGGGGGGGGGCTAGACGAGGGGGTTAATCTTGAGAATATTTCCGTGGAGGATGTTTCTTTGGGGTAAGGGAAATTTCTATGAAGGGGGGCGCCGGATTTCCAAGCATTATTTAAAAAACGATCAGAAATTAAATAAAAAAAAAACAAGTTTTTTCAACTGAAATGTAAGAAGGAATATTAGAACTTAAAACGAACAGAAATTATAACGTATGTGAGGGGGTTCTCCCCCAAGTCAATACCTCGCTCTTTGCGCTACAGTTTTTTTTTAGTGCTTTCAAAAGAGCTATCTATTCTAATTAAACGGCCTTTGTGATTCAGGGGTTTGTGAATAAAATTTTTTTTTTAACTTTTAACGTAAAGAGCGTGGTATTGACTAAGGGGAGAACCCCCTCATATACGTAATAACATATACGTAATAAAAAAAACAATAAAAAAACAAGCGATACGGCTCAATAGTAATCGAAACTTTAAAAAACGGAATTTTGATGTCAATAAATGTATCAAAAAAGTGTGTTTATAATGCTGATTCTAAATATATAAATTTTATTAAGTTTAGTATTACTCATCAAAGGCTACGAGCCTGAGAAAATTTACTCGATTTTTTAAAGAGGGGGGAAACATCCCCTGCATTAACTAAAAAACGATCAGAAATTAAATAAAAAAAACAAGTTTTTTAAACTGAAAGTAAGGAGCGACATTACAACTTAAAACGAACAGAAATTATTCCGTATATGAAAGGGGCTGTCCCGTCCTCAACGCCTCGCTCTTTACGCTAAAGTTTTTATTGTTTTAAAAAATAAAGTTGCGAGACAGAGTCAAACTTTAGCGTAAAGAGCGAGGCGTTGAGGAGGAGACAGCCCCTTTCATATACGGAATAATTTCTGTTCGTTTTAAGTTATAATGTCGCTCCTTACTTTCAGTTTAAAAAACTTTTTTTTTTATTTAATTCAAACAAAAGTAGGCTTAAAAAATAACCAGGCAGAATTGTCTGCAAAAAGTTTTTTGGGGAAATTTTCATCAGGGATGGAATTGTCTGGGATGGGAGATCTTACGTGAGGGACCTTCCAAGGAGGAATTTTCTGGGGGGGGGGGGATTTTCCATGGAACAAAAAGGTGGATTTTCTGGCATTATTTAAAAAACAATCAGAAATTAAATTAAAAACAGATTTCTTCGACTAAAACTAAGGAGCAACATTAAAACGCAAAACAAACAAAATTATCCCGTACATGAGGGCAAATCCCCATCCTCAATACCTGGCTCTTTACGCTAATTTTAACTTTTTGTCCCAATTATTTAAGAACGACTCCTGAAACACAAGCGCTAACTAATTAGAGGAAGGATATTGTTAAAATACAAAAAGAAGCTTTGGTGTGAAGAGCAATGTATTGAGTTGGGGTTATCCCCCTCATATACGGAACAATTTCTGTTCTTTTAAGATTTAGTGTTGCTCCTTACTTTCACTTGAATTTTTTTTTGAATTTAATCACTGAAAGGCTGAAGTAATTCTCAGGGAAAAGTATTGACATGTTGCTGATTTGAATAGCCAAATTTAGCCAGTAGCTTATTTGTCTTTACCCTGAGCCTGAGTAATTCCCAATCATGTTTCTTTGTAATATCTGTTCATGTAATAGAAGTTTTCTTGTATTTTATTCAAAATTAGGAAAAAAAATTTGCAAAATACTCTTTGATTACAAATTTTGTCATTGAATTTGGCTAAACCTAAAGTTAATCTGAGCAAAAAAACTGATCAGAAATATTGAAATCAATATATCAAAAGTAAAAATACCGATATGTCAATTTGTTATTGAATCAAATTATTACCCAATAATAATCTCAAGAATTGATTAAGGTATTAACTTGGAACTTTCAGAGAATGTTTAAAGGGGAAGATTATCGGCCAAAAGGGAATATGTGCATGCTAGTACTAATACTACTATAACTGCTACACTTACTGCTATTATTACTACTTCTATTGCAACTACTTGTAAGACTAACAGCATTGGGATAAAAATTTCAAGAAGCGTATGAACATACAGGTTATCAAAAGGACATATCAGCAATGTCATGGCAGTGGCTAATTGTATTAAGCTGAACTTCGAGGACTTGATGAGAGGGGTGTTCAACTGACCAAAGAGCAATACATTAGTACTAAGGGTGTTCAACTGACCGAAAGGCGATACATTAGTACTACTGCTTCTACTAGGACTACTGTTAGTGCTATTAACTACTACTACCAATACTACATCTGTGACTACTATTACAACTATGCCTAATGGTATGAAGGTGAAATTTTCAAGGAATTTTGAGGGGGTAAGGTGAACTGAATCACAATACACCATCTCTGCAGATTGTCAAAAAGGCATAACAGCATTATCTTAGGAGCACTTTGGAGCGTGAAGTCGAAACAAACAGGGCTTGTTTTCGGGGATGTTGCACTGACCAGAAGGAAATATTTGCATCCTAATGCTACTGATTCTACTGATACTACTACTACTGCTATTACTATTACTACTTCTACTACTAGTACTGCCACTAAAGCTAAGGCTACTACTATTAATTCTACTGCTCCTGCTACTACTACTGCTATTAAAACTAAGAGTATTAAGGCTAAAATTTCAAATTTATTGAGACTATATGGAACTAAATAGTAATACACAATGCCCACGCATGTTGTCAAGAGGACGTATCAGAAATGCTTCAGGAACGATTCATGGTATTAAATTGAAACTTTCAGCGTGTGTTGAAGGGGACGTTGAAGAAACTAAAGGTGTTTATGTGCACACTGCTACTACGCAAGCTACAAGTCTTAAGGCGTTTAATGAATATCTAGGTGGATGTTGAACTAAATGAAAACAAACGGAGCATGCGAATTTTCTAAAAGGTTACTATGTAGTATCGCAAGAACGGCTTATATTATTAAGTTAGACCTTTAAGGGTAAGTTGTGGCGGATTTTGAACTAGCCAGAAGGCACTATGTGTATACTATTAATACTAATACTACAGTTACTTTAACTGATGACGGTAAGGGTATTAAGGTGAAACTTTTAGGGAACATATATGCATGCAGGTTTTCAAAAGGGCATATAAGTAATATCATATCCAGCACTGCTCTATAATAGCTAAAAATATCATTGCAACTTTTAAAGAAGCTAATTCGCTTCACAATTAAAATCTCTAGTGCCCCTTTTAAGAGTAAAAAAAATATTGGATGCCAAGCAGCCCTTCTCCCAAGCCCAGGGGCGTACCTTCAGCATTTTCATTGGGGGGCAAGAGGTTTCCACATCTGGAGAGTCAAGGGGCAGGGGCTATATAATAGTTTTTTTCTTCATATTATTGGGCGGGCAACTGCCTCTTCTCCTCCCCCCCAAACAACGCCACTGCCTAAGCCCATTCATGTTCCAAACACATCCAGTAAAAATTTTAAGACAGCCATTTTGTTCAGCAACTATGTCTTTAGGGATATTGGGTATTTTAATCACCCCACAATTATGCAATTGACCCTTATGATTTAAAACTAAATGTTACTTTAAAAACTAAATCAAAAAGCACTGTGTGTATGGTCGCCAATAAGACACCTCAGCAATATTTCTAGAACATCTGGTGGCATTAAGTTGAAAGATTATGAGCAAGTGCTTGATTCGTTGATAGAAGACCCATAGCAAAGGTCTTATCCATGTATGGTATACCAGGCAAATACTTTAAAGTGATTAGTCCTATGTACGAGAATAACACTGCTGCGGTTAAGGTAGGAAATGAGGTTAGCAGCTGGTTTTGTATTAAATCAGGAGTTAAGCAAGGTTTGTGTTCTATCCCCCCTTTATATGGATCATTTTGATGGACTTTGTCTTAAGGAGCACAGGAAAGGCAAAAAAAGACCACGGAATCAAATGGGGAAGAAAACTTTCCTTGACTTAGATTACGCTGATGATTTAAGCATCCTAGATGAAAGTGTGAGCAAAATGAATGAACTTTTAGAGGTTTTGCGAGTTCAGGGTGCTAGAATAGGTTTGAAAATTAATGTTAAGAAGACGAAGTCACTAAGGCTAGGAATAAGTGAAGATGAAAAGGTGACGTTGGGTAACAAAACGATCGATCAGGTGGGCAGCTTCACTTACCTTGGTAGTACTATTAGTACAGATAGTGGGAGCAGTGAAGATGTTAAAAGTAGAATTTTTTCACAGTAAAAAAAAAAGTTTGGAAGAATAGGAAGCTAAGTCTGCAAACAAGATTAGAATATTGGAAGCTACAGTGATGACAGTGTTCAAATATGGCTCTGAAGCATGGGTGCTCCAAAAAGCAGATGAAGATTGCTAGAATTTTTCCAGAGAAAATTGCCTACGGATTGTTCTAGGTACCCAGCTATTTCAAAACAGTAGGCTGTACGAAAAATGTGGTTCAATCCTGCTTTCTAGGACTATGATGAAAGATAGGTTGAGATGGCTAGGTCACGTTCTGCGGATGAAGGATGACAGATTGCCAAAAAACTGTCCTTTTCAGCCAACCGTCTAGGGCTAAACAGAAAGTAGGTTGTCCTTGTCTGGGGTGGGAGGATGTAATAAAGAAAGATTTAAAGGAAATGGGAACTTCCTGGGAAGGTGTAAAGAGGGAGGTTTTGAATAGATTGGGATGTAGGAGGAGCGTGCGTAGCTGTGTTGGCCTCAGGCGGCTTGGTGCTGCAGTGAGTTGTTAGTAGTAGTAGTATTAAGTTGAAACATTTGGGGCTACTACTATTATTACTTCTGCTCTTACAATTTAAATAAATCAAAAGAGTATAAGTATACCCAGGTGGTCAAAGAGTATAGATTTTGGGAATGGTATTAAGTTTTATTTTTCAGATCAACTTGAGGAGGTATAAAAATTCAATCAAACAATATTATGTGTGTCCAGATTAAAAATTGTTGAAAAGTTTCTCCAAATTACAAATAGCAAGCCAAAATATGGATTCTTATAGAAAATAAATGAAAAGATATAGGCTAAAATATTATTTTGTCCCTGAAAAAGACTATGTCATTAAAAAGGAACTGAAACTAAATTAAAAAAACTTTTTCCACAAAACAAGTTTTTCAAAGAAAATTAAAATGCTCCATTAAGCCAAAAATAAGCAGAAATAAATTCAAATAACTTCCAAGCGTAAAACTTCCAAAAATCATCATCAATAAATAAATGAAACCTAAACAAACAAAAACTACAATAAATAACTGAGTCAAACTCGAAACGAGCAAAAATTAACATAAGTAGGGCTGACAGCCCCCTTTCTCTCTCAAGACCAGAACATAATTTGCACTTTACTGAAAAAAAAATGAGTGTGGAATGTTAGTTTAATATACATATACTAATATTTATTTCTTAAGGTTTTGATAATTTTCTATTTACTAAAGTATAAAAAGTGAAAACATTTAAAATGTTCTTTTTTTTCAGTAAAGTACAAATTATTTTATTCTTAATCTCAGGTGATTTCCCTCTTCCTCCTGGATTGGGTTGAATTTTTTCTGATCTTTAGTTTTTACTTCTTTCCTTGACAACAAATTCTTATGCAGTTTATTATTCCTTAGCAACTTAGTTCAATCAACTGTAGTGAATCGAGGCGTGCGTCCTGAACATCAGATCATTTGCCCCTTTTCTTTCTGGGTTGGGTTGACAATGTATCCCAATCTTTGAATATTTCTTCCTTTCTCAGGATAAATTCATATCCTTCTTCTTGGGATAATTCACTTGCGGCTGAACAGGATGTTGCCTTTTTATGTAAATTCACTAGTCGCAAAAATTACGTTACTATTAAAATAAACGGCGTAATTGTAAACACTGCTTATAAATATTCGAAATATGGATGAATATGTAAACATGTAGATTAGCTAATTAGGTAAAAAAAAAAAAATGTGGTATAATCGTAGTAGGGTTTACCCAATTCAAATAAGTCAGCATAAATTGATTGCTATATATAGTGTTGTAGGTTTAGATCCATTAACAGTTTGAAAGCATGTATGAAAAAATCTCTTTTTGAAGATTGGGTCAAAGTTTTTACATTTGTCAGAGGGTTTGAATTCAGTCCTAGTTGAACTTTCAAATTGAGGAGATTCACTTGTTTTCTTTCCAGCATTTTACATTCAGTAGTATGTGCTCAGGGGTTTCTTCTTTGATCTTACAGTACCTGCAAAATGGGCTACTGGCAACTTCTCCATTTGGCTGCTTAATTTTATATGAGAAAGAATGGTGGTTGAAGTTAGCTGTATTGTACTCAGGCGATGAAACCAGACTGATTGCATCCTGGTTGGAAAGGGGGATAGATTTGATGGCTTTAATTTGGGTAGTGTTTTCAGTCGCAATCTAGTTATGTCCCTTATAGTTAGAGGTTTCACTGGTTCCATTTGGCTTTTTGCTCCTTGCTTTGCTATATTGTCTGCTTTTTCATTTCCTTCTATACCCAGGTGACTAGGTATTTATTGAAATTTAATAACACAGCCTAATCTTCCAAGGCTGCTAAGGTTTTCTTTAGTTTGATGTAAGTCTATGTCCAGTGTTTCAAAGTTAGGGTTTGTTAGGATATTGAGAGCAGATTTGGAGTCAGAGAATACTACTATATGTTTATTGCTCTGTTTCAGTTTAATTAGCATCTCTAAGCCCAAATTGATTGCAGCTACTTCAGCTGTTAGTATGCTGGTCCCTGCCTTATGTTTTTCCATAATGCATAGGCTGTGCTCTCTTAGAAAGCACCCACTTCCACATCCATCTTCACTTAATGATCCATCAACATATTAATATGATGACATATGGAATAATGATGGTTTTGTCCATCATATTCCTTTTTTAGGAGCTGTCCAAAATGTTGGATTGCAGTTTGGGATTCAATTTGTTCCTTTTTTGGGGGGAGGAATTCTAGTTTAACCTCTGGGGTGATTGATATCCAGGGTGGATCTTTTGCTATTTAGATTTAACATGCTCTAGTTTGATGGGGTATTGTGTCCTGGCCATAATTGCTGACATCAGTGGGTGATTTTTTTTGGCTCTAGTCGGCTAGCTCTGGCTTCTGGAAATAAGAAATGGTGAGGGGTTGTTTCCAATTTTGTCAGGTATCTTATGGTTAAAAGTTTGTATCTATTTTCAATAGGTGGAAGCCCTCTTTCTTGTAGAAGGTTTTGAATCTTTGTTGTTTTCCTACATCCTGTGGCAAGGCGGATTGCTGTATTTTGCACACATTCTAATTTTTGAAGAGCTGTTTGAGCAAGTTCCATAGATAATCAGGCCATACTCAATTACTGGTCTGATGTACTGTGTGTAGAGTTTGAGGAGGGGTCTATCCATACTACCCCAGGTTGTACTACATAGTCTTTGAATAATTCTCATCTTTTTCATGCATGATTGTATGATATGGTCAATTTGAGGTTGAAGGTAATCCCGTTGTCCAGAATTATTCCAAGGTATTTAGTTGCACTGGTAGTTGGATTGTACAATTTCCTAGGGTAACTGGTTGTAATTCTACTTTTCGTCTATTATGGAAATAAATGATCACTGATTTGGGGACTGATATGGGTAGTTTCATGCTGATAGAAATGTCCTGGAGGTTATTAGAAATAATTTGGAGTTTATTTGCAACTTCAGCAAATGTTTTCCCTTTTGCCCATGCTCCAATGTCACCTGCAAAAATTCCATGTGGTGAGTCAATTTTTAATGCTGTCATATATAATATGAATAATAAGCAGCTGAGTACAGCTCCCTGTGGGAGTCTCTTTTCAATAGGTCTTCAGGATGATAGTTTCCCATTTACTTTAACTTTAAAAGTTCTATTATGTAGAAAGCTATCAATCAGTTTTCTGATTGGTTGGGGGAAGCCTAATGCATGGAGTCTTTCCCTAGTATGTCTTTTTGTGCGTTATCATATGCTCCTTCTAAATCAATCAGTACAGCACCCAGTATTAATCCCTCATTCATAGTTTTCTGTGCATCTGTCACAAGTTTCAAAATGATGTCTATAGTTGAATGGTAAGCTCTGAATCCAGCTTGATATTTTGGGAGGATGTTATTTGTCTCTGTATACCACTGGACACGGTTGTACAGCATTCTCTCAAACAATTTACCAAGGGTTGGTAAACATACAATTGGTCTGTATGAATGTGGGTCATCTTTGGGTTTCCCTTGTTTGGCCACTGGTGTTATAATTGCTTGTTTCCATTGCTGGGGGAATACTCCTTGTGTGTAGCAGAGGTTAAACGTATGTATAAGAGCTTCTTGGAAATTTCTTGGGGCATTTGATATCCAAGAGATATGGATTTCATCTTCACCTGGGCTTGCTTTTTGATTCATTTTATTAACTGCTTGCAGGAATTCATTTGTTTTAAAGGGCTGTGTTAGCTCATAAACTGTATTTAATCTTTCATTGTGCCTTTGCTTATTTAACTCTTCTTTGTGGGCAAACTTCTGTTGGTAGATGTCAGCAAGTGCTTCAGCTTTTTTGCTATCATCTTCAAGTTGGATATCAGATACAAGTAGGGGATGCTTAATGTTATTCTTCTTTTTTCCTGCTCCCATGATTCTGTCTAAAAATTGGTGTATTTTTGATTCAGGTGTGTATCTGTCAATCTTTTCCAAGTAGGAAGCCATGTCAGGGCTTTTTGGCCTTTCTTGTGTCTCTCTGAGTCCTGTGCAGGCTTGTTTAAATTGGATGTATGTTTTGGGGTTTGGGTTTTTTCTAAAATTCTTTTCTGCATCTCTTTTTGCAGTAAATGAGGCTTGACACTGGTCATTCCACCATGTTTTGATGTCTTCCTTGATGGTTTGTTTATGTATTGTTTGTTGGTAGTTCTAGGTATTGATGATATTGCAGCTTCTTTAAGATGAGTAGTTAGTCTTTTGGTACAGAATTCTGTGTCTTGGCTTTCTTGAATTGGCATGTAGGCTAATCAATATTTTTGAGAATTTCTTTAAATTTAGTCCAGTTTGCCCTGTTATTGTTAAATTTTGGTGTGTGCTCTCTTTCTTCATAAACAGTTCTACCAATTTCTACCAGTATGGCATAGTGGTCTGTTAGTAGGTTAGGGACTGTACTTATTTTTGAGTATTTAGATAGTTTATTGGCATTAGTTGTAGGTCAATGGTGGAGAAAAGGTTAGTTTTGCAGTCGTAATAGGTGTTCATACCATATGGTGTAGCTATTGACATTTCGGGAATTCATTTAGTAGGTTTTCTAAAAATTGGCCTGCCTTGTTGGTTTTCTTTCCTCCCAAGTAGGGCTATGAGCATTGAAGTCTCCTGCTATTATTATTTTCTGATGAATCATCTTAGGTACAATTTTTGTAAGGAATTCCTTAGCTTCTTGGTTACCATTGGGATTGTAAAAGGAGTATGTTGTTAGTGTTTCTCTATCTTTAAGACTTATTTTTACTCCAACTACATCGACCTCATTAGGGTATTCCTTTGGTATTATGAAGTTGTCGTAACATCTTTCCTTACGAGGATAGCCACACCCCCTCCTTTCCTGCCTGATGATCTTTCTTTCCTGTAGAGCTCATATCCTTCTACCCATAGTGTACTTTCTTGGTCAAGGTGGGTTTCCTGGAGACATATAACATGTGTATCTTTTACTTTAATATACATGAGCAGCTGGTCTAGCTTATCTTTTGATAGTGAGCGTGTGTTCCATTGGAGGATCTTTAGTGTTGTTTTGCTCTGGTTTTGTAATGGATGGTTGTGGATTTGGTCTTTATGCGTTGGCCATATACTGGTAAGCTTGATGGTTATTTAGGACGGTGATTAGATCTAGCTCTGCAGTCTCTACTAAGCTTTTAGAGAAGTATTTTGTGGCTAGTTCTCTCATGATGACTGCCTTAAGTCCTTGGGGCATTTTAGCTTGGGAAAGGAAAGTACTTGTCATGGTGTAGGATATGAGGTTGGTGATTGCCTTGGCTGTGTTGATGGGCATTGATTCTGTGGCCTGGTTTGTGGCTGATGCTACTGGAGCTAATGGCTTGGGGTTTTGCCTGATACCTGGTAGGCTTGTGGGTCTTACTTGCCTATTGCTGTTGCTGGTGCTTGCTGGGGCAGGGAAACAGGGAAGAGAATCTGGCAGGGTATTGGAGATTTTTGTGGGGTGCTAGATGTTCTTGGTGTCCATGGGGTCTCAAGCATGCTGTATGTTGGGGAGAGGGGTGTGTGGGAACTGTTTCTGAGGGGATAGCTGGCTTGTTGTATTTACTTACTTGTTGGGCAACAAATGGGATTGGTATATTTTTTATTTCTGCCATTCTAATTATGTTAAGACGCTCTCTGTACTTAGGACATAGTCTTCTATTATCAGAATGATGGGGGCCATTGCAATTTATGCATTTAGGTTGGGCTTTACAGTCATTGCTTTCATGCTCTTCTTGGCACACTATGCATTTGTTTATTGTGGTTTTGCAATGCTTGTAGGTATGACCTAGTCTATGGCACTTTTTACACTGGATTGGTTTATCCTTGTATGCTTTATGTGCCTTTGGCTGCCCAAATAGAAATATTTGTTGGGTGATCTAGGGGTGTCCATCCAATATGAAAAGTACAGTCCTACTTGTTTGTGGAGTGTTTTATTCCTGGTTTACCTAGGCGGTGGATAGCCTTAACTGGAATGTCTTCCCCATTGGAAGTCATTAAACCCTCTTTTAGTTCAGCTTCAGGGATTTCAGGTGGTATGTTGTATACTACAATTTTTCTTCTTTTTGTTGAGGTTTCCACTTTTCAGTTGTCACCTGGATGCTTCCAACAGTTGTTAGCTGCAGAGCTGTGTTGGCATGGTTAGCTTCTGGGAACAGGACTTCTAATGAGCCATCTCTAGCTATGTTGATGCTGAAATTGCATCTTAGGGCCTTGAAGAGCGTTAATCTTATCTGCTGTATGTTCTTAGGTAAGAATAGTGTCTCCTGAGATTTTGGAATCAGTCTTATAACTGTTCCATCATGGATGTATTTCTCTATAGTTTGTTGGGTTGGGCTATGAATTAGGAATGGTTGGGTGGTTTGGTAATGGCCTCTATGGTTTGTAGCCTGTAGAGGACTATTAGATGGCTTCTTCCTTTTTGATTTTCTCTGTACAGTGATGAACTCAGTTTCTACTGTGCTGGTTTCTCTGGTCTTTCCTGAACTGTGATCATGGTGTTATTTTGGCTATCATCAGATGTTTCAGTTTCAATTTCCAATGCAGGATTGGGGACTGATTTGGGGAGAGCATTGCATCTCCCCAAGACTGGCCCCCTTCCAAGTGGGGGCCAGGGTGAATCTGGTTTTGACATTCAGTCAAGGAAAATGGCAAAAATATTGATAACAGGTAAATCAATACAATAAATAGATCAGCTAAGATACTTGACCAAAAAAAGGATAATAACTGTAATCCTCCTCAAAATGGTAGTAAAAAGGATAATTTTTGTATTATTTATTTTCTAGCCGTTTTCTTCCGAATTCGATTATATAGTTTTGGTTATGGTCAATGAATTGATTCTTCTTCTTTTGAAATAGAGGCCTTTGGATACTATACCATTTTGGTCTATTCATTCCTATTTGATGCCAGCAGTGGTGTCAATGATGACTTCACAGAAGTTCAAACAATGACAGTAGCTCACAATGTGTCTAGTAGTCGGCAAGATTGTTGGAATTAAAAGTGGACTAAGTAGATCTCAATTCAATTTAATTCATTTAATTCAAAAACAAGACATAGCTCTCGTGGGCAAAGCCCAAATATGAATGTCTCTTAGTCATAATTAGCAAAATAAAGTTGTCTGATAAAACTTCGTCAGGATAAAAATAAACTAAAGGATAAAAACACTTGAGATTGAGAATCAAATTGTCTGATAAAACTTCGTCAGGATAAAATAAACTAAAGAATAAAAACACTAGAGATCATTGTAATATTTCACAAAGCTTGGCACAAAGCTTTTACTGTAGCGCATGGTGTTACAGTGGACTGGGGTCAGTTTCAGAACCTTCTCAGCCACTTCCCTGGGGGGACGAGATCTTATAGGGACAAAAGGAAGGGGAAGGAATGATCGGTAGATGGATGTTGGAGGAGGGAGGAGCCAAATCATTTGGCATAATTTTTCTCGGCGGGAAGAAAGGGATTCAAGTTGAAATTCTTTGATGTAAGAGGAGTAAGGTAGAGGGAAACCGCCATAAATGATTTGCAGTGATCTATTCTGAACTCGTTCTATTTTATCAGTTTCATCCTGGGTAAGGGCAACGTGCAAAAAAAAAAAAGTGCCAACTGGACAAGCATATTCAAAACTAAGGGGCGGATGAAATTGCAAAATATTAGTTTCAGCTTGTCCTTAGGAACTCGAATTTTTTTCAGCGTTTTTAGCATTTGGATTGCGCCATTAGCTTTTTTTACAATTGTCTTGGTATTCTCCCACCATGAGAGGTCAGAAGGAATCACCACACCAAGTAAAGTTATTTTATGACTTATTAGCTCGGAAGCGATAGGAGGTTCGAAAGACTGTTGAGTATTCCGAAGAAAAGAAAATGTCATGACCAAGCATTTATTTTTATTCACGACCATGTTTAGTTCAGCTGCCTCTGAGGTAACTTGGGTCGATAAAACCAGCAGCATTGTTCTTTGAATCCTTAGATACGATTTCCGCTAAGGACAAGTCGTCAACGTATTTCCATCTGTCCTCCAGCTCAGCAGCAATTTCATTTATCATGAGGAGGGAAGCCCCAGCGGCCCGATCACAGTTCCTTGTGGAATTCCACAAAAAACTGACAGAAGTGGAAAATTGGTCTTTATAACTTCACAGTTTGCTCTCTATTTGTTAAGAAAGCTCTGATTGATTTTTAACAAGTAAAGTTGGGTATATTTTTTTCCGCCATTTTTCTAAAGGATTTGTGATCAACAGGTC